>JASCZW010000109.1:0-476049 GCA_034211315.2 Aedes japonicus | reverse complement strand
CCTACTAGGTTGGAGAAGGTGCAACATTGAAAACAGGAGGTGTTTTTGCAGTTTTGTTTTGGCTACGATGATTTGCATTTTTAGCCTAGATCCAAGCAGCATGCCCAGACCCGGTAATATTCCACTGCGAACGGTATTTATTTCTTGCGCGCTTCGGTTATCGCGTTGTTCAATGATTGTCGTTTGTTTGCATTCCGGTCATTCCTGGCATCTCGCGGTTGTGACAGCTGGTAGTTAAAAAACTGATTGCGAAATGGGCCCGGGGTTTTTTTTTTGCGCGCCACAACACCTTTCGCGAAAAATGAGATTTGACTCATTGACACTGTGTGATTGATTTGAGGGAAGGAAAGTTGATGGCGAGTTCAATCACCCTCTGATACGGAACCTAGCTAGGAGGATCTTGGGAGTGGCGAACGTATACTTACAGAACAGACAGAATGATTTGCGAATTGTAGTCACGGTGAAGAACGATTTCTTTCTCAGATAATCGCCGATGCTTCCAAATCCAAACGCAGCGAGTGCTCGGGCAAGGTACGGGAGAGCGGCGAGGAAACCAGCTTTGGCCAGTTTGAACCCTAGAACCTGTTGATAATGACGGGTTATTTCCTTTTGCGTCATAATCTTATATTATTTCGTTAGTACAAACCTCACTCATAAACTTTGGCGCCGCTGTCAGCAAGAAGTACAGTCCCCAAAGATTGCCAAAGTGCAGTACCAAGAGGGAAAGGAACGGTACCGAAGTCATCATTTTCGCCACCGGTGGAAGCAGATTCTGCTTGGAGATGGTATCACCGAGAGACTTTTCGATGTAGTCTTGTTCTTCCTTTTTGATGCGGGGATGTTTGGTAGGGGAATCGGCTACTATTATCAGCCAGACGGCAGCAACGATGGCGGTTATCACGGCCGGAATGTAGAAGGCGAAGGACCATCCGAGCGTTTCGATCAACACTCCAACAAGGGGCCACGTGACGACGGTTCCAAACGTACCTCCCATCAAGGCGGAAATGAATTTGCCCTTCTCGTCCGGTGGGGCCCAATGGGAAACGAGATTGTGCAGCGCCGGATAGAGGACGCCCTGTGGGAAGGGGAAATTTTAGATGTTAGTAGTTATTGACACTATGTGATTGATTCGAGGATGCATTTGGCTTATCGATAAAAATCTCCTGTCGAGAATGGCGTATTGTTATTCTTATATCATTGAGAGGATGGTTGCTGTCAGTCACAAAAAACGAAAAGTTGCAAAGCAGGTTTTTTTTTGCATTTCGACATGATCGCGGCTTGTGTGTTAAAATATGCAGTGTATTTGTGTCAGGAAGAGATAAGGAAGTAGAATCTAAATTACACACTTGGTCCTCTTCGGAAAGAGTTAGATTTGGTAGATTTTGCCCAACACAGTTTGAAGGATGCATGTCATTTTCAGCTTTATCTAATGTTTGGATATAAAATACTAGATTTTGCATAAATTCATTGGATATTTCATGTAAAACGAACGTAGATATCGCTTTAATAAGGTTAGTTTAATGAAATATTGCAAACAATTTAGCACTGGCGCGTTAATGGTTGTCTTATGCACAGATAAAAAGAAACATTCTATTTTCTGCGTTATCTAATGCACATAAAGGGAATGCTAGATTTGGCAGACCATAATGGATATTTTATGTTAATTTAAGCCAGATAACGCCTGAATCTAGCGTGTTGTATGAAAGATTGCAAACTTTGTTGTATGGCGCATGAAAGATTGCAATCAATTTCGTTGTTTACGCCTCCTTTTGTTTGTAATTAAACGAAGGGATATTTTACGCGCTTGTTCAAATATGTTTTTTTTACTAAGCTGGGGTTCAAACTTCTATCAGAATATGCTTGTTACTCGAGAAATACACGTTTTGTGTTTTAGTAATCTGAATAATTCTCATGTTTGGTATAAATTTGTGTTTCATATGTATGGTAGCTCTCCCTTCCAGAGAGGGGAGGTTTCTAAAACCAGCATACAATCATTGCTTTCAAAACCCCCCGCATGCCAAATGTGGTTCCATTTGTTTGATTAGTTCTCGAGTTATGCAGAAATTTGTGTCTCATTTGTATGAGAGCCCCCTTTCTTGAGAGAGAAGGGGTCTCAAACAATCATAAGAACTTTCCCCGGCCCCAAAAACCCCGGCATACAAGGAGTCTCAAAATACCATAGAAACATTTATCTCCTCCAAAAACCTTCACATGCCAAATTTTGTGCCATATACTTAATTAGCTCACGAGTTATGCAGAAATTAGTGTTTTATTTGATTGGGGGCCCCTTCCTACAGTGGGTGGAGGGGTCTCAACCCACAATAGACACATTTGTTGCCTTCAAAAACTTCTACTTGCCAAATTTGATTTCATTTGCTTGATTGATTCTCGAGTTATACAGAAATAACAGTTTCATTTGCATGAGAGCCCTCCCTTCTAAAAGGGAAAGGGGTCTTGAACCACCATAAACACATTTCTCGCTTCTAGAAAACTCCACATGCAAAATTTGGTTCCATTTGCTTTCTTAGTTCTTGAGATATGCAGAAACATCTGTTTCACTCGTATGGGATTCTCCCTTTCCAGAGAGGGGAGAGGTTTCAAACCACCATAAAAACATTTTTTGCTTCTAAAAACTCTCACATGCTAAATTTGGTTTTCTTTGCTTGATTATTTCTCGACTTCTGCAGAAATATGTGCTTGGTTTGTATGAGAACCCCCCTTTCAGTGAAGGGAAGGGTGTCCTACTATCTTTAAAACCTTTCCCGGTCGTAAAAACTCTTCCATACAAAATTGCAGCGTCCGAATCTATAAGGTTCAGACAGAAAGGATTTCATTTTTATATGTATAGATAGATATATAAAAATCCTACCTACAAAAACCCCCATATGCCAAATGTGGTTTCATTTGCTGGATTAGTTCTTGAGTTATGCAGAAATTTGCATTTAATTTGTATGGGAGCTCCCTCCCCCCTTCAAAAAGGGATGGGGTCTTGAACTGCCATAGAAACATTTCGTGCCTCCAAAAATCTCAACATGCAAAATATGGTTCCATTTGCTCTATTAGTTTCTGAGTTATGTAGAAATTCGTGTTTCATTTGTATTGGAGAACCCTCTTCAAGAAGGTGGAGGGGTCTCAAACCACAATAGAAGCATTTCTTGCCTTCAAAAACATCCACATGCCAAATTTGGTTCCAGTTACTTGATAAGCTCTCGAGTTATTCAGAAATTTGTGCTTCATTTGTATGGGAGCCCCCCTTTCAGAAGCGGAAGGGGACTCGAGTTACCTTAAAAATATTTCTTGCCTTCAAAATCCTCCACCTGCCAAATGTGGTTCCATTTACTTGATTAGTTCTCGAGTTCTGTAGAAATTTGTGTTTCATGTGTATGGGAGCACCCCCCCCCCCAACACCGGTACAGAGAGAGGAGAGGTCTCGAATTACTGTCGAAACATTTTTTTGCCTTCCCCATATGCCAAACTTGATTCCATTTTCTTCATTAGTTCTCGAGGTAATGCTCGAGAAATTTTAGTTTCATTTGTATGATAGCCCCCCCCTTCTTGAAAGAGGAGGGATCTCAAACTACTATAAAAACATTTTTTTCTTCTAGAGAACTTCACATGCTAAATTTGGTTCTATTTGCTTGATTAGTTCTTGAGTTATGCAGAAACTTCTGTTTCATTTGTATGGGAGCCTCCCTTTCAAGAGAGGGGGAAAGCTCAAACAACCATTAAAACATGTTTTTGCTTCTTAATACTCTCACATGCTAAATTTGGTTTTCTTTGCTTGATTAGTTCTCGAGTTAGAATATGTGCAGAAATATGTGTTTCATTCGTATGGGAGACCTCCTTTGGGGGGGTAGGGGTCTCTAACTATCTTAAGAACCTTCCCAGGTCCCAAAAAGTCACGCGGATGGGTTCAATAGGGTCCGAGTTTATAAGGTTCAGACAGACAGACAGACAGACAGACAGACAGACAGACCGACAGACAGACGGAAAAAGGTCACACCAGGAAAAGAGGAGGAAGACCAGGAAGACAAAAAAAAGAAAATCCAGCAGCAAGTGAAAAATTCAGGAGAGAAGAAGCAGATGCCTAGGCCTCGTCGGGAGCGAAGTAAGGGCGACGCTCTAATTGATGAGGTAAAAAGCGGAATGACGTACGCTGAACTCCTCCGAAAAGTGAGAACTGTTTCGAAGTTAAAGGACCTAGGGGAGAAGGTGATGAAAACCAGGGGCATCCAGAAAGGAGAGTTGCTTTTCGAGCTAAAGAAGGATCCTGCCATTAAGAGCTCAGCCTTCAAGACGCTCGTCGAAAAGTCTCTTGGTGAGCAGGCGATAGTTAGAGCTTTCTCACAGGAGACTGTGATCGAGTGCAAGGATCTTGACGAGATCACAACCGAAGACCAGCCGAGGAGCGCGCTGAATGGGTACTGCGATCTTGGAGATGCACAATGACAATCCGGTTAAGGAAGGCGTACGGTGGCACACAGACGGCGGCGATACGACTGCTGACAGCTACAGCCAACAAGCTGTTGGAGTTGGGTCGAATAAAAGTTGAGTGGTCGGTGTGCTCACTGAGAGTTGTCCCTCGAGTTCCAAACGAATTGGAGCGATGCTTTAAGTGCATGGGTTTTGGTCACCAGGCAGGGAACTGCAAAGGTCCTGACAGATATGATCTGTGCAGGAAATGTGGGGAGAAGGGTAATTTTGCAAGAGACTGCACCAGGCAACCACGATGCATGTTTTGTAAAAAGGAGGATGAAAACCTCATGACGGGTGGCTACAGGTGCCCTGTATATAAAAAGGCGACAGCGGGTCGGCAGTAATAGAGGTAACCCAAATAAACCTCAATCATTGCGGCATAGCACAGCAACTGTTGTGGCAGTCAGCAACAGAAACAAAGTGTGACGTCGCAATCATTGCGGAACCGTATTGTGTTCCTTCCGATAACGGAAACTGGGTAGCAGAAAGAGCAGCGATGGCTGCGATACAAGTGATGGGCAGATTCCCCATCCAAAAAGTAGTGTTCAGTTCATGCGACGGGTTCGTGATCGCCAAAATCAACTGGATCTTTGTATTCAGCTGCTATGCATCCCCAAGGTGGACCATGGAGCAGTTCCACCAGATGCTGGATGCACTGAATAAAAAGCTTATCGGAAGAAGATTGGTCGTCATCGGAGGGGACTTCAATGCTTGGGCTGTGGAGTGGGGCAGCAGATCTACCTATGCTCATCGGAAGAAGTGAAATCCTGGCCAGCCAAATCCTGTCGCAATACGAAGGACAAATAGTTGCGAGCGGAAGTGGAAGACAAAGGTCTTCGACGAGGAACTCTTTGTTGAGGCACTTTGGTTCGACAGCGAACTCTCGAACCGAAACGCGGACCAGCTGACGAATACGTTAGTAAGGACATGACGACGCAACCTTGCCGAGGAAACTAGAGCCGAAGAAGAAGCGGCGCCCAGCTTACTGGTGGAATGAGCAACTCAGCATCCTTCGCGCTAGTTGTCTCAGGGCCAGAAGACGTGTCCAGAGGGCTAAAACCGCAGCAGACAGAGATGTGCATAGGGTGGTGTTCCGAGCTGCCAGGACCGAATTAAACGTGAGATAAGACTAAGCAAGACGAACTGCTACAAAGAGCTGTGCCGAGCCGCTGATGTCAACCCCTGGGCGACCCGTATCGTATTATTATGGCGAAGATAAAAGGTCCATCAATGGCTGTAGAGTTATGTCCAGCGAAACTGAAGATTATCGTAGATGAACTCTTCCCGAAGCACGAGCCAACGACGTGGCCACGTACACCCTATAGCGAGGAAACAAGAAGTAACGTTGAGGGCATGCAAGTCTCGAACGAGGAGCTCGTGGCAGCGGCAAAAATGGCAAATCCCTAACGTAGCTCTGGAAGTGGCGATTCAGGCATTTCCGGAAATGTTCAGGAATGTGCTGCAGAATTGTTTAGAGGAAGGCCATTTTCCGGACAGGTGGAAAATACAGAAATAAGTGTTGCTGCCGAAGTCATTAAAGCCTCCGGGGGATCCAACATCGTATAGGCCAATATGCCTGCTGGATCATCCTCAACAGGCTGATGAAATTTACCGAAAGCGAGCACGGGCTATCGAGGATACAATTCGGTGTCCGGAAAGGGAAGTCTATTGTGGATGCCATTCGGACAGAGGTCGAGACAGCCGTATAGGCGTCCAAACGGAAGCAGAGAGGCGATCGATATTACGCTGTTGTAACGATTGACGTTAAGAACGCTTTCAATAGTGACAGCTGCGAGGCTATTGCCGAGTCGTCGCATAGAATCAGGGTCCCTGATTACCTAGAATTCTGAAGAGTTACTTTCAAAACTGGGTGCTGATCTACAAGACCTCAGTGGGGCGGAAATCGGTGAACATCACGGCGGGAGTTCCGCAAGGTTCCATCCTTGGCCCAGCACTTTGGAACGGGATGTACAACGGTGTGCTGACGCTGAACCTTCTGAAGTGATCGTTGGCTTTATGAATGTTATCAGCGGATAATGTTAGAGGAGTTTGAAAGCTGGTGAGAGCGGAGTCGATGACTCGACGGTCGATGGACGTACCTGCTCATACCGGATTTGTCGATCTGGATGAAAAGGAAGCACGGAGATGTAAATTTCTGGTTGCTTCAGACAATATTTGCATCGATTCGGACACGCAGCGTTACTCTTTTGTCCGGAGTGCGCAGACGTTCGAAAACACCGGAGCACGTGATCTTTAAGTGCCAACGATTTGGATTAATGGGAAGCGAGATGTTTGCCATCAACGGGGCAACTACCAGCCCAGTTGACGTCGTTTATAGAATGTGTCGTGACGAAAGTGTTTGGAATACGATCAACGGAGCCATAACGCAAATCATGTCGGCTCTGCAGCAAAAATGACGGGAGAATCAAGAAGCGAGTGGTTTCGATTGTGAAACAAGGGAACGGGTTATAGTGGGATCAGAAGTCGGTCTTTTCTCAAAGGTCGACCCTGACTACACTCTAATACAGTGCATGATGACCAAGTGCAGGCCTCTGTGTTAGGTCAGTTCATAAGGATATCCTATAGACAGACAGACAAACAGACATACAGAGCTGTCGCACAGCATGTTTTGGCGTCAACATGTATTTGGCCCCTGCTAAAGGTTCCCCCAGGAACATTTCGGTGGCCCCGGGAGTGACCAATGTGTCCAAATGTCCTCTGTAAGCTTCAGGAAAGCTTTATGATGAAAAAAGAAGAAGAAAGAGGTGTCGCTCGGCATGTTTTGGATGTAAGAAAGATTTGGCCGCATCCAGAACCCTTCAGAGGAACCTATTCCAGGAAAATGGCCATATCTCAGCCATTTGAAGGCCGATGTTTGAGTTCACTGTATCACTTGCTTGGGGAATGTTACCACTTTCTGCGTATTTACTAGAGAAACATATTTCTAAACGGCATCCTGTACAAAATTTCCACAGAAAATCGACATGTGAAACGTGCCCTCCGGAAACCCGTAATATTTCCAGTACCCGGGAACCATGTTATCTTCATTACTGTTTTAAAAGACAATAATTTTTTCGTTTAATGCTTTTAAGAGAAATAAAAAGGTCAGAGCTCCAGCTACCCAAGGCCCTGTTCCTTTCCCAGAACTGGTTGTTGTATTCTTTTTTATGTGCCGAGTCCATCTGGCGAGGGAAACAAGTGGACCTGATGGTCCGCCTCGCAATTTCTGTTGTTTTACGATTACGAGTCTTTAGAACTACAGGGTCCGACAATTGAACTGCACCTTCAAACAAACAGATAAAATTACCAAAATAAAAACATTTTATTTCGAATTCACTCAACTTCACTTAAAAACAAACCACTTTTTGAAAATTCACAGATCAAGTTCAACTTTTTCTCCCTTGAGTTTAACCACTCACCACAGACGATCAAGGTACACATCGTACGAGGCCCGTAGGTACTCTTGTGGGTATTTTATCTAAAGCTGCCGCCAGATGTCACTTCAGAACTTCCACTTCTTCATGTTTTTTAGAGCCTCCAACATACTCCTGAGTCAAGAGTCCAGACTATCCCGAGTCCATATGGTTCAGGTCCGATGAACTCGCCGACCACTCCGAGCTTGAAATGAATCCTGGAAAATGTTCCGATATCGAGAGTTTTGTTTTCTTCGCTTTGTGAGCCGACGCCGAGTTCTGTTGGAAAACCCTGGGACCAAAATGATGACGTGCCCACGGTTCGACAACTAGTTCCCGATAAGGTTCTTCACTCCTTCAGGACACAAACCAGCCATCACGGTTGATTCCGACCCAAACCGAAATCGATGCTGGTGGTCATCAGCAAGTCGACATGGTTTCGTGGTCTTTCTGGTAACCAAACTCTGTAGTTCTGCTTATTCGGGAATGGCTGTACGGTGAAGAGTTTCTCGTCGGTAAACGCGATATTCTCCAACCATCCTTCCGCGGCCCTCTTCACTAGCGCCTTCGCTCTTTTTAACCATTCTTGTTTATACCTCACCGAAAGGTCTTGCACTTTCTGGATCCTGTAGGGCTTGGTCTGAAGTTTATTTTCAGGATCCGAAGGAGACTTCCATCCGAAACGTTGAGATCCTCCGCCAGTTAAGTGGCACTACGTCGAGTATTTCTCGCTGAAGGCTCCTCTTGACGATCTTCACCATGGCAGGTGTCAACCACAGTGGAGGAGAGTCCTACCATACCGTTTTTTGGTACTTCTGGTCTACAGGTAGTTTTAGACTGTAAATTCTGCAAAACTTCCGGATAACACTCGATTACAAAAGTAACTGACAGCCAAAACACAATGTAAACAAAGCGAAGAGGGGTTGTCTAATACTGTTTCGTGTAGTGTAGCAGTTCACTTGCGGACCATTGTCCTTCCCTCTTTCAGCCGCATCAGAGGTTCGAGGATTGTTCGATGATTTCGACGAGGCAAGGATGTGTACACTAGTCCTGTTTCAGCCACGTTGGAAGGTCGAGGGTTTTACATTGGTTCTAATGGGTGAAAGATGTCCGCACCAGTGAGGCCTCTTCTGATCCACTAGGTATTTGTGCTTGTTGTTGCCAGAAATTAGCCTGCCTCTGAGAGTTGCCAACTAGCTCCGGATGGTGGTTCCTGGATCCAACTGCACGAGACCTTATCCATTGCAGTGGAGCTCTGTGTAGGCGTTTGAAGGGGTTGTTGTACGCGAGTCTTGTTACTTATTCCCGCCGGAGTCCTCGTTGATGTTGATCGGGGTGGGTCTCCACAGATCATTGTTCCGGGTAATGGTGAATCGTCGGGTGGCAGTGTGGATGAGTAGTATTACATCATTTCAGGGCTGATTGCGGTTATCTATCCAGAGAGATTTTTTGGTTGTTCAAGATTGAGTCGACCATTATGTCCTCTGTTGAATCAGTTATAGCTGCGGGTTGTGGCTATTACGAAGTAGTTTCTTGGGTTAGATTACGGACGGTCATGGCGATGTTGTTATCAAAGGGTGGAGGCATGTTTCGAATTTTGGAGCGCTTCCGAGCCGTCTTAACTACCGGTGTCTTGCTGTTGACGTTTGTGATGGGCGGTCTGGTTGAGGTGGCCGAAGTGCCGCGATGGCTTCTGTTTGGATTGTATCGTTTACCAAAGCGGAAACCTTGGCAGCCAAAACATCGATTGGGCCGTGTTGGTGGGTATGCTCCAGTCGGTTATAATCACAACTGTCATTGCTTTGCGCCGAAATGTTTGGCAGATGGCGAGGGTTTGCTGGCTTGGCTTGGTGGAAGAACGGATGCCAGTGTATTTGATAATCCAAGTTGCACTTCTAGGGCGGTAATTCTCCTGTAGTAGAACCCTATTTTCGTGACTTTGGAAGCCATTGCACCTCGAACCGTATTGATAACTTCATCTCTCTTCCGGATTTCGGCAATAATGTGCAATAACGCTTCTCTCTGTCGGTATTTACAATGGATGGATATTTTGCTGATAGCGTTGTGAGTCGCAGGTGTGACGAGCGGCTGCGTTCGATACTACTACATCAATAGGATAGGCTGAATGGCCAGTTCTTTTTCGTAAGTGGGGAATTTTCTCCTAGGGCTAGTTTCAGAGCACGCTACTGCAGGGGAGCTCTGGTGGTCGCCGGAACAGTTCTCACATGTTGGTGTGGTCCTTTGGGATCTTGCTTTTGTGTAACTGTACTGATAAAGGGCGAACACGAAATTATTGCGACATCGAAAATGTCATGCCAATTTTCTTATAATGTTTAGAATCAAACCAAAATTTTAGAGTAGTTTTATACATATGTTTACTTCAAAAATCAAAAGAAAAGTTAATCGATGGAGCCTTGAGTGTGAAATTGAACGCATTTTCGCTTGATGCCCTCCATCAAAGTCTTTACAGTGTCATCCGGTACCAGTTTCTCAGTTTTTTTGACGTAGGACTACGTCTTTCATTTCTATACTGGGGCGCCGTTCTAAAATTTCTGAAATCGACCGCGTTACGGGTCGTTTTGGATATTTTGAGCGATAATAACTAAGTCATTGCATAAACGATTTTCATATCGTTTGCACCAATCGATTGGAAATATTTCTACGTATCAGTTTTAGTAATCAAATAAATTGATATTTAACATTAACTTATTAAAAATAACGTAAATGTTAGGTGATGTCTTATAATTTCGATTCGCAGAGTAAATTAATCAAATTTCCTAGCACAGTTTTCAAATCTAAGCAAGAGACGTCTCCCATCGTCTTCTTCTTCTTCTTTGTTCTCGAGAGGTAGATTCTGTTTCACGCTAGTGTTTGGCGAACATCTGATTCCCCTCCCCTTTTAATGAATTTGATTCACATTGCTTTAGTTGATACCCCCTTTTGTTCATGCAATGGTACCCGATGCAATCATAAAAGGCACATTTCCGAACAAATGCCTCATTCGTTCGGCAGCATTGGAGCTGTGCGGATCTCCCGGTGGGTAAAGCTGGGCAGCACCCAGCAGCATCGCTCGGTACCCTGCAGTGCCCAGCATTGGTAGCAGTAATGTTCACCTGGTCGTGGCAGCAGCAGCTGGCGGTCGGTACCCAGCGGAGCCAAATTTTCATGGGGGATAAAACCGATTACTCGCGCCCGTCTCGAGGTTAATAGGAATCACAAATGACGGATGGGAAATTTAAAGTATGGTTTAAAACAGGGGTGGGAGGGTGGAATTTTAAAGTATAGTTTAAAACACATTAAATTTAAATTCTAAATTATTGAAACACTTATAACTATACAACTTATGGTTTTCTTTTGACTTGAACATTTTTTGAAAAAGAAAAAATAACACATACACAGAAAAAAAACTTAAACTAAACATACACATGTTAGTCAAAAACACATAAATGAGTTTCATGTACTCCAAATCACGTACAGACAAAATATCTCGAATTGGCACATTGGGTTGTCTACCTCGAGCCCGAAGGGAATCATAGAGCCCCGATCTGACTCCACGATGTTCAGCACAAGACCAAATAACGTGATCTGCGTCCTGATAGCCTTGTCCACACTCACAGAGATTGCTGTCGCTCAGCCCAACCCGGTATAAATGAGCGTTCAAAGAATAATGATTGGACATGAGGCGAGATATGACACGCATGACGTCTCGACCCACATCCATCCCCCTAAACCAAGTGGTCGTGACTTAAAAAGCAGATGACGATGACAGTACATACAGTGGATTCCTGTCATATATTCAGGCCATACATACAAATTTCGATCGCGTTCCCCCGACAATTGATGAAACCCGCCCTTTTCAGGGCGAACAAAACAATGTTACCAATTAAAGAGTTTGTTAAAATATTATTTTATCATAAGATAATCGACATTTTCATTACAATGCATGGTTGTAATGTTACTTCACGTTACTTCAAGAGCGTATAAAGTGGCCGAAGCTGATGCTGCTTATCTATATGTAAATCCCGATTTTCTCTGTTCTGAAAATTTCACAGGGTGATTACCTGCCAATCATTCAGGCCACCCTGCTACTTAAGAAGACCGAGAAGCCAATTTGATCCCTATGTTCCCCCCGATAATTAATACAACCTCCTAGAGGGTTTGAGCTGTTTAGTGGAATACTTGTAACTATAAATTAGAAGAAAAATTAGCAATCTCCATTTAATTCCAACTACCTTTGCTTATCTTCGACAGATACGCGTATTTCGTCTACAATGTGCAGACTTCTTCAGTGTCTCGTACTAATAACTCGACTTTTTTGTAAGTTATTAGTACGAGACACTGAAGAAGTCTGCACATTGTAGACGAAATACGCGTATCTGTCGAAGATAAGCAAAGGTAGTTGGAATTAAATGGAGATTACTAATTTTTCTTCTAATTTATAGTAATACAACCTGTTCTTTCTGGGCGATCAAAAGAATTTTCCCAATAAGAGAGTTTGTTAAATTAATATTTTATCTTGAGCTAATCGACATTTTCCCTACATTCACGCCATGTAGTGAAAATGTCGATTACCTCAAGATAAAATATTAATTTAACAAACTTCAACATGACGTAACTCCAAGAGGCCGGAGAAAATTCAGGCCATCTTGCTACTCGAGAAGACCCCCCCCTCTCCCCAACAATTAATAAAAAGGGTCCTTTTCAACACAATTTTCCCAACTAAAGAGTTTGTTGAATTTTCCCAACTAATGGCAGTACCCATTGTGGGTTCATTCAATTTTCCATTCAATTCCTGTCAAATATTCAGGCCATACCAGTCTGCCACGACCAGCCTCAGGCCATTTCAGACCGGGAAACAAATTATGATCGCATTCCACCGACAATTAATAAAACCCGCCCTTTTCAGGGCGAACAAAACATTTTCCCTAATTAAAGAGTTAGTTTTATTAATATCTTATGAGCTAACCGAGTTATGAAAATACCATTACAACGCAACGTCTCAACATGGCGTAACTTGAAGAGCCCGGATAAAATGGCCGAAGCTGTTGGTGCTTCGCACCGCGTCTATCTATATATTTTTTTAATAATCATTTATTTGTACAGGCTCAATCGAATAAACTTTACAGAGCCAAATTTTCATACTTTTATACATCATTTATCTTAAAACTAAAGTTAGGAGGATAGAGCCGACTACTCGCGGCCGTCTCGAGGTTAATAGGAATTACAAATTACGGATGGGAAAGCGTCTATCTATATGTAAATCCTGGTTTTCTCTGTTCTGACAATTTCTTAGGATGGTTTCCTTCCAATTATTCAGGCCATCCTGCTACTTGAAAAGACCGAGAAGAAAATTTGATCGCGTACCCCGACAATTAATACAACCCGTTTTTTTCAGGGCGACCAAAACGATTTGCCCAATTGAAGAGTTTGTTTAGTTTAAATTTCGTTGCCTTTGTTGTAATCCTCATCTTTTCATGAAATATGGTACATAACGCCGCAGCCAGCGGTAACTAGAATAGTTTCAGCTTTCTTGTGTACAATTTTGACGCATACTACAGTGGAAACAACGATGTAGATTGACGAATACACCAAAGGGGAGGGCCCGCGATTACTGCTGACGATGTGTTTGCGGGATACAAAGATGCTAGTCAGTTAGCAAGCTCTCGCGTCAAACTCTACAAAATGAGCGTCGTGGAGACCGGCGGGCTACCTTATTTGCTACGGCTAGCGGTTGGTAAGCCTTATATGATAACTACCAACGTTGATGTCGAAGATGGTGTAGTGAATGGCGCGATCGGCGAGCTAAAATACCTCGAACAGAACGAAGACGATTCTGGGCAGCAGATCGTAAAGTTGTGGTTTAAGTTTGAGAGTGCGGCGATAGGTGCTGCTTAACGGATTAAGGCAAGACCTGATGTTTTCGCCAGGCCTGGTATCCTACAACAGGATTGGACTCCCATCTCCAAATGATCGGCTAATATAAAGCTGAGTGGCATCATTAAATGCAAGCGTATACAGTTTCCGGTGGTCAGTGCCTGTGCGTTAACTGTTCATAAGTCGCAAGGTGGCACGTTCCCGGAGATTGTATATGACTACAATAAAAGCCAGGATCAGCAGTTAGTTTACTTTGGGTTGTCACGTGTTCAGTCAATCCAGGGACTGTATTTAACGAACTCAACCAATGCCTTTAAGTTTCATCATGCTATAGGTAGCAACTCACCTAAGATGGTAGACCTCAGGAACGAGCTGCAGCGTCTAGAAAACCATCGATTACAAACACTTGGGGATAAACTACACCAAGTTTTGGAAAGCAAGGGTTCTGCCACCACGTTGATGAGCGTGGAATTCCTCGCACTGAGTGAGACTTGGCTAGACAATGACTCCTTAGTCGATATTGAAGGCTACCACTGCATCGTTCAGTTCAAACGCTGCAACTTGAGAGCAGGTGGTGTAGCAATATATCAGCAGAACAAGGCTACCACTATGGCTGCTACCCACAAGATCCAACAGCTCAGTGAACATCATGACGAGATGTTCAGCGTTGTCGATAACGTCGGGGACATTTGTGCAGCTAATA
This sequence comes from Aedes japonicus, assembly GCA_034211315.2. Taxonomy (NCBI): domain Eukaryota; kingdom Metazoa; phylum Arthropoda; class Insecta; order Diptera; family Culicidae; genus Aedes; species Aedes japonicus. The sequence continues at coordinate 461,583 of JASCZW010000109.1, read as the reverse complement.
TATCAGTAATGGACACTGAAGTTCTGCTGGTTGTGGTGTACATTTCACCAGGAACAACTACCAAGAATTTAAAATTGTTCTTGATTCGCAAGTTGTTCAGGTATGCTGCGCAAGATACGCCAGTTGTGTTGACCAGAGACTTTAACATTGACGTTTCAAAACATGAAAACATAGATTTTCTAGATTTTATGCAAAAACATTTAAAATTTACTTTCGCAAACCTTCGGAATGAAGCAACCACACTTGGTGGTTCTTGTATAGATTTAACGTTTGTTAAAAATATCGGCGTAGAGTGCAGACGTTATTGTTCATATTTTTCGTATCATAGACCTATGTTGTCTGTACTCGCATTCGAAGCACCCGAACCATTAAATCAACAGGTAGCAGATATTGTGGAACATGAACTGGAATGATAACATCGACCCATTCGACAACCAACTATCACCTAGCACTGGACCATTGTCTGTACTACTCGGACCATAAACAACAAACGACAAAATACCAAACGGCCCTTTTCAGGGCCACTTAAGGAGTTCTTAAGAGTTGAATTCAAGATTTTCATACACAGTATTAACGCTCCTAAAACACCTAAAGACTAATATTATATGCTTTTCTTCCATGGAACAGAACCAACAACAACGACCACCCATTCGACTGTCTACCAAATCATCATCTGGTACTCGACAATTACCGGTTCTACTCGGATCACTCCAGGAACAGCGGATAACTGAATACCAAACGGCCCTTTTTAGGGCCACTTTAAGAGTTATAAAGAGTTGACTATATTAATTTTCGTGGAAAACTAAAACTAATAAAAGATGGTTTGATGAGTCTTAAGACTGAACAAAATATAGTAGATATTTATTAATTCTATTACAATTCCTGCACATCAACAAGCAGTCCTACGTCGACTTTGCAGATATGTCACTGACATATCTCACCTTTTCGTTTTTTCCATTTTCTTAACATGTTCTTCTCGTCTTTGACTGTCTTCTTGCTCTTCCGAAGTTCCCGCTTTATCATTGCCCAGTACTGCTCCACCTGGCGCAGCTCCGGACAGTTTGGCGGATTCATGTCCTTTGGAACAAAATGGACAGAATTGGCCTCATACCACTCCAGGACACTTTTAGAATAGTGGCATGATGCAAAATCTGGCCAAAATAGCGGAGCTTTGTCGTGCTGCTGCAAGAACGGCAAAAGGCGCTTCTCGAGGCACTCAGATTTGTAGATCTCGCCATTTACTGTGCCCTTTGTCACGAAAGGCTCACGCATCAGTCCGCAAGAGCAGATGCCAAATGAGATATTTGGAGGCGAACTTCAACATTTTCTTCTTCTTAAATTTGTCGTCCACATAGAACTTGCTCATGCCGGTGAAAAACTCCAACCCCGGAATTTGCTTAAAATTGGCTTTTATATACGTTTCGTCGTCCATCACACAGCAGCCATATTTTGTCAGCATCTTCTCGTAGAGCTTCCGTGACCGAGTTTTAGCCGTCGATTGTTGCCGCTCATCGCGGTTTGGGAAGTTCTGTACCTTGTATGTATGTAGTCCAGCTCTCTTCTTTGCATTCTGGACGTAGCTCTGCGACATGCCGATCTTGTTAGCCAAATCACGGCTGGAGACGTTGGGATTTGCTTTAATCATCCGCTTCACCTTTCCCTCCGTCTTTTTGTTCTCCGGTCCCGGTTTCCTTCCAGGTCCTTTGCCGTAGTCCAGCGTCAACCGCTCCTGGAACAGCTTCAACACTCTGGAGACGGTTGAATGGTGAATGTTCAACATTTTTCCCAACTGCCGGTGCGACAGGTCAGGAAATTCCAGGTGTTTGGAAAGAATTTGTTCTCTCGACACGCGTTGGTTCACCTCCATTTTCGTTGAATCGAAAAACACGACTTTGAGTTTGACAGCATGTAAACAATACACATCAATGAGAAAGTGTGCAAAATTTTGTTGATTTTTACCCAATGGTAACAAAGTTATGCCCTGTTGAATGTGCCGCAATAATTTCGTGTTCGCCCTTCATCATCCGAAGCACACAATGGAAGATGCGCAGTAGGGCTGAGTGCCGCACCTGATTCTCCTGAAGTCAGCATTTGGCAGGAGGACGGGTCACTTTATTGTTAGGAATGCTATAATTTTAGCAGAAAATAATAGAATATTTCATGTAAATTGAAGCCAGACAACGCCTTAATCTAGCTTGTTGTACGAAAAATTGCAAACATTGTTGTATGGCGCACAAAAGATTGCAAACAATTTTTTTGTTTTCGCCTGCTTTGGCTTGGAATTAAGCGAGGGGAAATTTTACGCGTTTGTTAAAATTCATTATTTTTTCTGTGTCTTAAATCGTGTAAATCGAAGGTAGGACCAACAAATCCTTTCATTGTTTTCTGTTACGAAACTGATTTGTTCGTTTTATGAAGTTACCTTCGTAATTAATGCCACACGCTCAGATGTCAAAAGCACGAAGCATTTGTTGACAAAGAAAGAACATTCGTGCATTGTACAAAAACAATACAAAGAGCAACGAGCTGTTACGCAATAATTGATAACTATTTCTTTTTTAATCGCTGCATCCTGTTGTTTACCTTTATCCAAATATACTATATAAACAATATAAGTCACTTCCCTCTTTTTTCATGCGACCCTTTTTTTGCGCTTGGGGCGCCATAAGTGAGAAGCGCGGCAACTACTAAATGCACACGCTCAAACTAAGCTATTCAGTTTTCGTTTTATCTAGCGTAATATTCCAAAAGTACTCAGCAGACAAATTGAAACGAATGACAAATTGTTAACCTAAGGTGTTTAACAGAGCGTTTGATTTTACCGGGCCTGCGATTAAATGAATGGTGAGGTTGATATCAACATGTGGTATGTCAAGTTTACTACAAATGTTGAAGGCTGAACCATAAACGTAGTAAATTTGACTGAAATTACATGTCAGTTTTAAAAATAGGCATTGTCAGGTAAAATGGCAGTTTTTACTGCAAGATTTTTTTCTCTTCTAGGAGTAATGCTTTGTTCAGACTACGGAGTTGTAACATAATACAAGGGTTTTAAAAAACTATTACTATGAAAAACGTCATCAAGATAGTCTTATATCATGTTACAACTCCGTAATTTAAATAAGGCATAAAAAAGCACATTTTTACGGATCTGCGTTATTCTCAAAAGTGTACTGAGAAAAATTATATGGTTGTGCCGACATATACATCATGGTTACACATTTTTGGCCGGTGACATTTTTTCATCATCACATTATTGACTATGGCCATGGTTACTATTCTGACAATATAGTGAATATTGAATCAACTATTTTGAATGGTCATTATGACCATGATTATAGTTGGTTGAAAATCATTATTTTGCCTTAGTCATTCTAATCTCCAATAATGGTAAAATTGGCTTTCAAACTTTTCTCTGTGCGAGCAAACAATACTCGTAAAAAGAGTATATTAGTTTTACCGTGGATACACGGTAGAATGAATTAACCAAATTGATGGTTAAATATATTTTGCTAACCTTTTTTATCACCAGATGGTTCTGTTGGCATAGCTACACGGGTCGCCTAACATATGTGGAAAAAGGAAGTGACTCATATTGTTAATATAGTATATTTGCTTTATCTCTCAGCACTTGTGTAGTGATTTAATAGTTTCCAATAGTTTGTTTCAAAATGCGTGGATTTTCTGCGGAAAACTTCGAAACGTTGTGCATAAGGAAGATGGCAAAAACGGAAGGAGTAAGTGAGAAAGCCGTGCGACCTGCAATCAGGAGTTCGGTGAGGATAACACGTTTGAGGATAAATCGAAAGGTTCTGCTAACCCGTCGTTTGGATAAACGTATAATTAAGGCATTCGAGCACAAGAAGGAGGTTTCAGAGCAGGATGTGGTCAACAAAATTGGCAATTCGAAGTCCAATGTTCATCGTCCTGAAGAATATTTGAATCTTTGAACCTATAAGAAGCAGAAGCAGTCAAAACGTAGTCCGAAACAAGAATCATCGATCAGGCCCGGAGTGCGAAAGTTGCACGATACGATGCTTGCTGGGAATTAGAACTGTGCAACTTTGGATGCTGAAAACTTAGTGAAATTCGATTACAAATCCTAAGGCTAGCATAGGACTTTGCCTAAAGTCAGCTATTCCAAAGCAGAAACAAGGAGATGACACAGAACAATAAGTAAAGTACGGTATGTAACCCTAACCAATTTTACTATCAGCCAAATTTTCTAACACAAGGTAAGCAATCAAACGAGCACTACAAAATATACCTATTATCCATGACATAATATGCAACGGGGAAAGGAAGGGACCATCAGGGCACCCAAGTGAAACGATTTTGATAGAGCGCATGGGACTGCTTCCTCCCTATTGTTAACATTTCGCGGAACGAGAGCGGGCTCTTCGGCTACATTTGTTAGGTTTATTCTGTCTAGTGCTGTGAGTGTGAACTTGCTTTTCGAAGGAGATTCTCTTCCCTATGTTCGCGGGTTTCACGTAAGTGACTCTGCTTACGGGCCCCCTTTTTTTGGCCCTTCATAGAGGAGCTTGATGATCACAAACAACAATAGAATCCTGATCAAATCGTTTTTCAGATTATTCCACTGCTATGGAAAGTTACCTTGCTACAATAAATGGTAGTATTTCATCATCATCACTATTTAAGATTCCGACAGAGAACATTTGTACCTACGGAACTAAAATGAGCGCTTCTATGAAAAAGTCCAGTTGGAATCTTTTGACAGCTTTCGATTCAGCAACCCATCGACTTTTCGAAAATTTCCAAATACAATCCATGGACATCATTCGTCTCCGAAATATCCGGATCCGGATCAGTTATGATACTAGAAGCACATCATACAAAGCTTAACCTTCGAATCTTTAGCATTTCAGCTCCAATGTTGCGTCAGATCTCTAAAAATAATCATTCAGCTCACCTGAATGCCCATCTGATTTCAAACTTAACGCCGCCTTCAAGGCACATCACGTATCGGTTGCAATTTCGTTTAATACCAACCGATCAAGATGCCGTGCCTCCATTTGACCGGCAAATCATTTTCGCACATACAACCCATTGCCGGTTTGTCCCCGCATTACTGCCGGTAGACCGCGCGACCTGAGCATTTAAGTTTCTTTTAGCGAGTTTTATTTACTTTCACCACCACTTCTTGCAACCCCGATGGACGCAGTGCTGCATTGGCGCCTAGCAACAACGATCCACATGGCGCCGGACGCCGCCACCATGCACTGTGTGCTTGTGGTGTCACTCCAAATACATATTGATACATGATAATGATGACTTACCCCGCAGATTCCCAGCGCCGCCCGGTTGGCCACGATGACCCACAGCCCGTAGGATGCCGCCAGAGGGGTGAGCGCCGTCAGAAAGGCACTCACGGCGTGCGTGAAGCCGACCAAATTGCGCGGTCCGAAACGTTCGGCGAGGATTCCTGCCGGCAGCGACGTCAGCAGATAGCCGTAGAAGTAAGCACCCAGTATCAGGCTCTGATCGTGCGATGACCAGTTGTAGCGGGGGCCGTACTGATTTTCGAAAGAAAGATGGAATTAGGATTTTTGTTTTGGCCTTTTGGATTTATTATGCAAATGTTCTGAACGAATGGGATGGTGCTTGGGGACTTACATTCATAACTGGAACTGCGGGTATCGCAATTATTGAGGTACCGTTCGTGCTCGTTGCGTTGGACAGCCGAGCGATGGGTCGTGCCAAGTTCGCAGTGGGCTGGACCATCGCTAGCAGGTTGACGGACATGTTGACCCGCAACATGTAGCTCACGAAGCAGGACATAAATAGCATTATGGCGATGTTGAAGCGGGTAGGGATGTGATCTGCAATTGAATGGGAAGAAAGTGGTGAGATTGGATGCTTCTCAATTTTGTTTATTTAAAGAAATCAATAATCATCAGTCGACAACCATTTCAGGTTGATGGAAGAAAGAATCGACAATGCGTTGCAGTTCATCTTTATCAGCTAAATCCGTTTTTTTTTGGATCTCGTGAAATGTCACCCGGTCGGTTGGCGACGTTGATTCAGATGGCAGAAACACAAATTCAGTTCTCGCAAGATATTGAGCTGAGTGACGTTCGTTGCATGCGTAAAATCCTTGGACAGCTCCATCCTCTGAGCGAGTTTCTAATTTCGTGGAATGTCCATTATTGTATCCGAATTGATAATTTCCATTTGTGTCCATCATGAAATACAGGTTAGCTGCCATTTGACGTAAATCGGGCGGTGATGCTTCGATCGTCAGTAATAACTTCGTCAGAATCAAACAGAATTTAAAATTAAAATACGTCATTATTGAATCGATTTAAACTTTTGTGCGTAAGTCGCCCATCTCTCGTTGTTTTATATATCGCCTCGGAATCGATGTCGATGCTAGTTCATATTCTAGACAAAGATCCATGTCGGTGGTATGCGGTAGTGATGTGCCGTTAGGGGACATTAACAGGCCTACTCTGCGTGGTGTGAGACAATCGTAGCCTCGAGTGATGAGACTCAGTGAAAATCAAATGGCTCAATCTTTTAGGCGTCATGGAGTCATTCCCGATAGAGTTGAATGTCTTTTTTGGTGAGAATATAGACTACCCTGGAGCATGAAACGTATGACTGCGGTGGCATCACACTTCACGATTGAATTCTTCTGAATGGCAAATGTAAACCTCCAATTAACAACTGTGGGAGGGCTTCAAAGAACATTATTTAAAGGAGGACACAATGTTCCATAGGACGTAAAAAACCAAGTAGAACACGACGTAAGAGTGAGTCATTTCACCTCACACATGACAGGTACAATAAGCTTGTAAGAATGCTTTTTCTCCAAGGATTCAAATTTCAAAATAAGGATTTTTCAGCTCCATTTTTTCCTCGAATTGAAAATAGTTTTATATTGATTTTTAACAGTTAAAAATTTGTTGTTAATGTGTTTTGTGAAGTTAAGTCGACTAGTCGAGCAGCCGAAAATTTCAGTTGTCACTGAGCGAATACAACTCTACCGGAAGAAAGTATGAAAATCGAAGGATCGCCGCCTCGAAGTGAAAGTGTGCGATGGTGTGTCACTGGCCGCCTGGAAGATTATCTGGTTTTCAACGTTGGACGAAACTGTAAACGCTACCAGCGGACGAAGTTGCTGCTGATTTCGAGCGTGCAAGCAGAAGAGCAGAAGAAGATCTCACGTGTCTTTCAGAAAACAGCGCTAGGAAACCTGAACACCATGATTAGCTAACGACTGTCTGTATTTTCGCTTGTTCGCACCCTTCCAATTATGTTGTTGTAGCTGCCGGTATCCTTCCACAAGGCGCGCTCTGTTTTCCGGCAAAGTTTAATTTAAAATTTAAATATTTCATCTCGGGGTCAATTGAACACGTTCCGGCGACGGAGAAGCTAAAGAAGAGAAGGCACGCATTTGACGTCGTCGTCATTCCGAGAACAGTGGGAGCTTAGTGATTTTAGAACATTGGAAGCGAAACCCTCCCCACCCACACTCTCTTTGGTCGACAACGTGTGAAGAAGCTCATGCTGTGAGGACGAGATTCGCTGCTTCCAGCAAGAGATGAACGCCCCGGTGAATTTTAACGAGGCCGGATACCTTGGTAGAAGCGGAACACTAACCAGACCAGACCCCGCAAAGGATTTTTAGACAATTGAGAGGTGGTAAGTGCTCTCAAAACGCGGAGCGAAACAGGTAATTGTTATCCATTTTGTCCCTATATCACTTTATTATGAACCTACATTAAATATAATTTAATCTTATTATGATCATATCACTTATCAAGGTGAATCCTGATGCATCGAGCCCTACCCTAGTAACATAGAAAACCCTCCTGTGACCTTTGTGGGGATGCAGTGGTAAACACGGTCCCCAAACAGCAAAGGTCACACTAACTTTCCTTCCCTATTCTCACCTGATTACAAGGACGTGGCCGGCGCCGTTATTGATTATTAAAGGAAATTGAGTCACTGAAACGTGTACAGTGAGAATGGTCAGCCCCATTCAATTGATTCATTGTGCAATTTCACTGATTCTGATCATTCACGGAGTAGCAACCATCGATACGTGCAGTCAGTCAAGCTAAAAAAAGCTAAAAGCAAGCTAAAGAATTCGACTAATTTCAAAATAAGTACATAAAACATAAACATTTGACTTTTTGAATTGAAAACGGATAATTGCATCATTTATAATAAGGCTACATATCAGAGTTTTTAATGTGTAACGATGGTCCATGTATCAAGTTTGCAACATGTGTTAGATCTCAGTTGGTCAGTGATGTTTTGAATGAATAAAAAATCAACATCCAAAAGTTGATGTCAAACAATGCGTCACGTAAATATTGTCATTTTAACAATCGTATCCTTACATCAAGGCCCATGTCTTAGTCCTTTACTTTATAATTTTTATATTAAAGACTAGCTGAACCGAGCCTTACTACGCATACAACTAAATGAATGAAAATAGAATCTGTACGTTTATGTTTTTTTTGTGAACGAATCTGGTTAAAATATTCTCGTTTATTAATGTGTGTAATATCTGAAAACAACAGAGGTTTGTGTTTTTAATTCAACCCTTGGATCGGTTGTTTCTACCGCTTTTCCCTTCTGCGTAGAAGCATTTCATAAACAAAACATGAATTCTCAAACGAAGCCGTATCCTGTCAGTTTGAATGTAATTAAAAAATTCATAACCTTTGATTAACTTTTTGTGCATAATGTAGCACTGAGAGTTACTCAAGCATCCCCCAGTCTCTGACTAAGAAGGGGTCAAACTTCATCTAGCAATATGCTGTTTACCCGAGAAATGTTTGGTTCTAATTTCTGTTTCACTTGTTTGAGAGCTCTCCAGAGGGATGAGGTCTCCGAATCACCTTAGAAAAACAATCTTGTCTGAAAATCCCTACATGCCAAATTTGGTCCCATTTGTTTGATTAGTACTCGAGTTTTTCAGAATCAGATTCATCTGTGTGGACGCCACCGCCCCTGCTTTCAGACGGGGGAAGAGCTTTGAATCATAAGAACTATCTCCGGCCTCAACAACTCCGACATATAAATTTCATTACAGTAGGTATAATTTTCATGTTTGGTTGACATTTGTGTTTCATTTTCACGAAAGCACATCCCTACCAGGGAGGAGAGGTGTCTCAAACTTCCATAGAAACTTCTTGCCTTCATGCTAATTTTGGTCTCATTTACTTGATTATCACTCGAGTTATGCAGAAATACGTGTTTCAGAGAAGGGAGGGGTCTCTTACTATCTTAAGAACCTTTCCTAGTCCTAAAAAAACTCATTTATACAAAATTTCACGCCGTTCGGTTCAGTAGTGTCCGAGTCTATAAGGTTCAGACAGACAGAAATTCATTTATATATACACAGATAAAAAGAAACATTGAATTTTCTACGTAATCTAATGCACATAAAGGGAATGCTAGATTTGGTAGAAAATAATGGGATATTTCATGTAAATTTGAGCCAGATAACGCCTGAATCTAGCCTCTTGTAGGAAAGATTTCAAACATTGTTGTATGGCGCATGAAAAATTGCAAACAATTTTGTTGTTTACGCCTCCTTTGGCTTGGAATTTTACACGCTTGTTAAAATTAATTATTTTTTCTGTGTAGGTATTGATAACTGCTTGGAAAATAGATGCACGCTTAGACAACTTGCAGACGATACTATGATCTCCTTTAGAGGTCAACGTGCAGAAATCTTGCAAAGACCATTGCAAAATACGAAGCGCGTTTGAAGAGATTTTCGTGGCGTATCAAATCAATGAGAATGACGACAAAAAGAATTGGTCGTATCCAGTTCTTCCTGAAAATAAGAAGTTTTCTGAACTTTGTGATTTATTGAAGCAGCAATTTACTCTAACGCTGGTTGCTTTCCGGTAGCGGACGAAGTTTTTCGATGCAAGACAAGCTGACGGTGAATCGATTGTGGTGCACCCAGCTTAAGATGTTTGTGGAAAATTGTGAGTACGGCTATCTGTTAAACTCGTTTTTGCTGCACTTGTTTGTGGCTGGTCTACGACGAGGACAGATTTTCAAACGTCTCTGTAAAGAGAAGTCTACTTGAACTTTGGACAAACTTTCGAGGATAGCAATGAAGAGAGAATATACAATGCATCAACGTGAAGTTTTAAAAGTCCATTAAAATCAACCGGAGCAGAGGCGGCTGCGGATGAGTAAAGCAAAATGCTACCCGTGTGGCAAAGGCGATAATGATTTCAAGAAATACCTACAAGAGTTACGTTTGACGGAACTGCAATTGTAAGGGTCGTTTGCAAGGCGAAGATGTATCCGTCGAAGGATAAGAAATCTTCAAACGTGAATCATATGAGAATCAACAAATACGGTTGAAGTTCCTCCACCGGTTGGAATGTTTAAATGCAAACTTTGGGAATCAACAACGGATCAACTTTTAAGTCGATACTGGTAGTTATGTAAATGCTATTTCGGACAGCTTTTATGATCCATTGCACAGTGGGCAAAAATGGAACCCAAATCCCATTAGTTTAGACGGTGCAGGGTTGGAGTCCTGAAAAGTAACTTTTCTAATGGGAAAAAATGCGAGAAATCGAATGATGTTGGTCTTATTTAGGGTTGATCACAGTAAGTGTCCCATTTTGCCAATTTCTCCCCTCATTTTGGAAGCAAACTAGATTTATTACTCAAAAACAAAATTTGGTGCTATTATATTGAACCCAAATGCACTGTAAATTTGCAGAAAAAGCTGAAAAACTGAATGGAACAAATTTCACTTTGATCGGATGCCAGAAAGTGGTCAATTATGCCAATTTAACCCGATTCTCTCCTTATACTTGAATAAACTAATGTACAATGTGGTACTGAAGATTGGCGCTGGTAATATTACTCTCACTTGCACTGTACTTATATAAAAATGACACGAAAATCAAATGGTGGAAGTTTCGTTTGGGGTTGACCTCACAAAACGGTCAATTTTACCCGATTTCCCCTCATACTTGAATGAACTAATATACCACGCACATCTGGAGATGCATTGTTTCAAGATATTCTGCTCAACGGTTCTGGATTGCAACCTGTTGGAAAGTTCATGGAAAACATAAGGAATACAAATCGTTGGAAGAAGTTTTCGTTTTTGAAGGAACCCTTCTTCGTCTTCTTTTTTAGCATTTCAAGCTTATTGCTTTCACAATTCGCGTATTGCTTGCTCTCAACTTGCATTAGTATGATTGTGTGGTAAGTACAATCATACCCTATGCCCTGGGAGTCCTTTACAAAAAATTACTGCACCAGACCGGGAATCAAATCCAGCCACCTTCAGCATGGTGTTGCTTTGTCGCCGCGACTTTACCGACTGAGCTAAGGGAGAGCCCATTCATTTTATTGACGTCTCTTTAAAATGTACGTCTGCTGTACACGTTTTAGTTCATTCGAGACCGCATAAGGATCGCAAGGACCTGCACGCAATAGCGTACTCCCCATTCCATCTAATTCCATATTTCCGCTCTTTTCCCTTTTATCCCTCTTGGAAACCTTTAAGACGTTCGATATAACATCATTGGCCCTCCTTTTACTGTGGTCAGTAGTCATTTCTTTCTAATGAAGCTCAACCTCTATTCGCTGGCTTAATTTTATCATATAAGTCCAGCGCCCATAGGTACTTCAGTACAGATAGCTCTGTACTACAGTCGTTATACAATACTTCACGTATTGTGCCTATAACTCCCATTTTGACCCTCAATTGTGCTTTAGTATATCACTGCACTAATAGATGGTTAACATCTAATTCCACTCCGCATTCTTGGCGGTAGGCCTTACTGCCGTTGATTCCAGGCCCGTGAGTAAGACAAGTATGTCCTATCCTTAGCCGAGTCAGAATCTTCTAAATCCCGAGGGTATATCTTTCCACTTTTGCGTAGTATTCTTGATGCGACGTAGGAACGCATCTCGATTGTTATGCCATGATTCATCTTACGCGCATCGGGAGGTCTGCTTCATCCAGCGGGTAGCGTCGCTGTAGGGAATATGTAGATCTTCCAGCTGAGCATGACGAGTTTATCAGCAGCCTCATTACCAGGTATACCTGCGTGTCCAGGTATCCAGGAAAGGTTACGTTAGCAAACTGTGGTACATCTAACTGCCATGAGTGTCCCACCTGCCCATGCTCAAGCGCAGATAGACTATTGTTTCATCGGCCTCAGCTGAGAAGATAGCGCCTAGGGAGCTGACACAACGTGGGAATCTCTACTCCCGTTAGGTCTCACCACCACTCTTTTGCTCTACAGATGGTAGGTTTGTAGTCGAGAGTGGGGTCTCTTTGTAATAACCTCATAGCTTTGGTAGCCATGTCTTCAGTTACAACATTTGCCAAGGAGACCTTACCACACTCCACCATTGGAGACGCTATAGGTGAGGTCCCAAAGGCTCCGCTACAAGTCTTATAGGCCAAATTGTATTGAGTTTCTAGGATTTTAAGCAGGAATATTCCACCCTCGCTCCATAGCTCCGATTCATAGAGTATGCACGGTACGATCATAGCCGTGCAATCTTGGTCAATGTACAGCGAGATGCTTTATAGAAGTAGCCGTTTGGGGCCCGGAGAACGTCCAATTTAACGATAACGTTACGTTGGTCCCGGCAGCCTTGGCGTGCTTCACAAACCGCAGTTTGTGATCGATAGTCACGTCAAGAAGCTTAATTCCCCGTACTGTCTTGATCTTAAGCTCCTCGATACAAACGTGAGGCAACCTTGGCCTGTGAGTATATCGAAACAGTTACCCTTTTTTTTATAGCAGATTACATCCTAACATATTCAGCAAGAATACAGTTAGTGACATACAGTGGTGACCCGATTTTATCAGTCCCCGATTTTATCTACCCCCGATTTTATCAGCCTGTTTGAACAAAAAGTATTATTAAATACTTAGTACTTCTAATAGCAATTAGTATTGCTTGACAATAAAATTTGTGGGAACGTTCCAAAATTACGATAGCTGGGGTCATTCAAAAATTACGTGATGTTTTTCTAGTTCTTCTCCCTTTATTTTTTAAAACAGTCCGGATTATTTAAAACAGTCCGAACAAAATGTATAGATTATAAATCAACACAAACCCTTCCTTCCTACATCAACCTTTACATAATTTGTGGATGACCCCATTTAATAGAAGGGGAGATTTAGTTCGGGTATGCTAAAAGAATGCTTGATCAATCATGTTGATCAAGGCAGTTAGGACTTTTCTTATACAACAGGATTATTCTATAAAGAGGATTTCATGAACCATATCATGATGGTTCTGGGTGAGTTAAAAAAGATTCATAGAATGAGAATACTCAATGGTTCAAATCAAAGATAGTTAGAATAAATAACTGGGTGGAAATTATCTCATATGTGTGTTTTGAAACCACTCATTCATCAATAATCGTGTTATCATTCAAACAAACTTTAGTATTTTTGGTGCATCAGGTAAAATTGCTTTAAAGATTCCAGCAAACAGTCATGATGAAACTTAACAATGATTCAAGAATGCAGTGTTTCTTTGAAAATTTATGAAAATCTTACTGATCAGACACTTTACTTAAGCATTATTTATTCAACGATTTTTTCATTGCAATCTCCCTAATACGTCGCAGACATGACATCGGCAATGACATCGTCAATCGAAAGGTCTGAGGAATGTGCCTAGTCAACTATTTTGTCGAACATACGCACAGCTTCAATATCGTTGATAGCTCCAGGCGTTTTTCCTTGATCGTGAGATGTTGAAGCTGGTGGTTCAAACTCCGGTGCGGTTCCTGAGTTGTCTGGTTTCTGCTGTTCGAGCTCCTCCTCCATCGCTGATTGATCATCCAGAACCATTTTCAAAATATCATCATCAGTATGTGCTTTACTTGCATACCTCTCCTCAGCATTATGAGGTATGGTAGCACATTCTTGATCCTTGATATTCAGCAAAAACTTCAGCGGAACATCATCTAACATGTACCAGTTTGTTCTCAAAAATCACACCGACTTTCCTCCAAGATTGCTGGATTACCGTACTTTTCACTGCCGACCAAGCCTCGTGCATCCAGTTGCAAACATCCTTCAAGGAGATCTGTTTTAAGCGCAGATCCATGTAATCCTCCAAATCATAAGACATGACGTGGAGCAAAAGCTTCTCGCGATACAAAAGTTTGCAGTTTTGTATGACGTTCTGGTCCATGGGCTGAATCATGGCAGTAACATTTGGAAGCAAAAAGTATGCAGTGATCATGCCGTCATCACTTTTGAATTCATCATTAATAAGATGAGCAAAGCAGTTGTCCAATAGCAATATAGCTTTTGGAGGAATGCCTTGCTCAGCAGCAAACTCACGCACGGCTGGCACAAACTCATTGAAAAATCAATTTTTAAATAATTCGCGTCATCCAGGCATTTTTGGAGCTCAAGTATGTGTATTTTGAAAGCTCTCGGGTGGCGAGATTTTCCAATAATCACCATGCGTACCTTATGGTCTCCTGAAACATTGCAGCAGGGCATGAAGGTGATTCTCTCCTTATGTACCTTACGACCCGGTACATTTCCCTCACTTGGGCCATCGAGTGTTTCAGATGGAAGCATCTGAGCAGTTAATTCACGGCGCTGTGTTTCTTCATGAAACTGCTCGAAGAAACCTGCAATGCATTCCGAATCACTCGAAAGCACTTCTCCGCAAATCTTGAGTTTCCGGATTCCGTATCTTACTTTGAAATTATGGGCCCAGTGCCGTGAGAATTTGAAGAAATCGGGCACACCACAACGTTCAGTGAAAGATTTGGCTTTCATTATCAATGCTATCGTTGATACAGTTTTGTTGACGCGTCTTTGATTGAGGAACCACAGGAACAAAGTGTTTTCCAAATTTTTATACGCATCTGTCGAAACATACTTGAAGCTTTTGGTCCGGCGGCAATTTTTGTTGGAGGCAGCTCGAAGAATAGATTCCGCATTTTTCTGTATTTTGCGTACAGTTGTGGGATAGATGTCAAACTTTACAGTGATTTCTGTCTTAGTTGTTCCCTTGTCATCAAGGTTTCGAAGAATTTTTACTTTAGGAGCAACGCTTCCTTCTCTCGAAAAAAATGCTTGTTTCGGTGTCATAATTTGAATCTATTGAATTTTGCGAATTGAAACTAACTAGAATCTATTATATATTTAGCAATTACAAACCTTCGATAGAACTCAGCTGGTAGTTCAGCTTTACGCCAAAATAACTAATCACGCTTCAGTATCCTAGGTGTGACCTCTGCGATGGTGTATTCATTTGAGCACCTTACACACAGCGATTAGACGAACAATGGTTGAAACGGAACTGACGACGCTTTGATTTGCAAAACGAACTCACAACTTCGTTTTATGTTCGGAGCATAGTACCGTTATAACGGTTTATTCTATGGGTGTGTCATTTTGAACTTGATTGGTGAACGCAAAAATGAACTTGATTGGCTGTGTTTGCGCCATGCATTCAAAAGAATCACATTTCGTTGCCATCTTTGCAAATTAGGGGTTATCTAAGTATCACGTGGTTTTACTAGGGAGACGGGAGGTGCAACAATTAGGATCACTGGGATTTTGTATATTAGCGTGACAAGAAAAGGAGGTGGAGGTTTTAAATAATAGCTACAAAATGTGTGGAATAGGAATGGTCAAAAACTATGAAACGAGAAAATATAGATCAAATATTTACCGTTGAACATTTGAACCGGCAGCTTTAATGTCATTAAGAACGAGAGTTTTTACATCCCCCCTCCCTTCTCGCAAGTGATTTATGGTCGTTCATATTCCAGAAATTATTTTCTAACTAATAAATGTTTTTATTGATGTAAATATAAAAAAAATAGTTTTGAAAAAATGTCCTGATTTTATCAGTGTCCCTATTTTATCAGCCCTAAAATCGTCAGGGGGCTGATAAAATCGGGTCCCTACTGTATTATAAAAATCTACCACCTTTTCTTTAACACAACTCCGTTCTACGGGTTTAGTTTTTGTTCTAACGCTTTGCAACTCCATTGCAAAGTGTGTTCGCTTGGAATGCTTGTTTTGTCTTGAACAATTGCGTAAGCATTCACGAACAATTGCGTAAGCAATGCGATCAGAAAGGTTTTGTGTTAAAGCTTCTGTGCTGGTAGACATCAAAACAAACGTTACCCGGTTTCTCCACTGGCATTTTCTGCCTTGACCGATCTATCTTAACATATGGCAAACAACCTGACATTTGTTCGATGCTCAAACAGACTTGTTAAGTCATCAAACTAAAATAATTGCAGCACACGGTCGCAAAATTTACATTGTTAAGAGCAATGATTCAAAACAAGTTTAATCAAATGACATTTTTTGCTGTATTATTTTCGATTTCTTCATGTTTATTTAAAAAAATGTCGGTCTAAATGTCTAGCATTTCTTTCCATAAATATATCTAAACAGATCCCTCTTTACATCTAAAATATGTGTCTTCACTTGCCATATTCTTTGAATGTGACACAAATGGTAAGACAGAAAATACTAGTGGAGACTCTGGGTTACATTGATTTGTGCGTGGCAGATCTTTTAATATCATGGGTATTTCTGCTCTATAGAATGATAATTAGCGACTCCGACGAAGAAGCGCTTCACCCTATTGCCGGGTCGTCACAATAGTTGCAAAAAATAAATGGCAGCGTTAGATGCAATCCGCGTATAGGAATAATAAAAAAATCAAAGTGACTTTCAAAGTAGCAACCGCTGTCAGACGGCCACAGTTGACTTCAGTTGTTAGTGCCAGTAATGACCAGATTAATGATGGATCGCCGCTGACCGCGACAATAAACGAAAAACTCACAACTCTGATGTGTTTATTTTCTCGTTTCCAAGGTGACATAGAAAATATGTTGACTTGACCTTCCCGTGGAATCCCCCCGTCACTCAACAGCTAAACGTTCTCTTTGAGACATAATGTTCCATCATCGGCTTACTGTTCTGCAAACTAATGCCACGTGCGTCCGACGAAGAGTGCCTTTCTTCGCATATGCCGTCATGACGCTCCCGTTAAAAGACAAGAAGTATTTGGAAATCGTATTCATCTCTATTTGACAAGTAGAACCGGCGTAAATAGTTGCAACCAGTCCGGTTTGTTCCTCTATTTATAGTTCACCAGAAGTTAAGAAGTCTTCCGCGAATGTCCTGCTCTGAATAAATTTCGCCGTTGTATGTCTATTATACAATTTAGCTTCGAGCCATGAGTGATGACTGATACCATTGGCACGTACGTTCTCCCAGCCGATCGACAGACGATATGAGGACGTTTCGGACGCTTGTTGCAGCAGAGCGTGACGAGTGCACTGTCCCCACGGCCACCGGTTGTTGGATTTGATTTTGTTTCGATTTATGACAATTGTTAGTGCGGAGAATGGGATCGAAAAAGTCGCAAATATGCGGTTTTTGCTCTGATCG
The DNA here is from genome assembly GCA_034211315.2 of Aedes japonicus. NCBI lineage: Eukaryota > Metazoa > Arthropoda > Insecta > Diptera > Culicidae > Aedes > Aedes japonicus. The sequence continues at coordinate 444,145 of JASCZW010000109.1, read as the reverse complement.
TCGTCGTACGATCGCACGATGTTGCCATTCGTAGTCATTTGATTTTTGACTTTAAAGCCGGCATTCGCATGCGAAACGGTTCGATCGAAACCTAGTTATTCGATTGAGTCGTCGTAAAATTCAAAACTACCTTCACATATGTTGCAAATCTCGCAAACTTGCCTTGCACAAGGATAACTAATCATCAAAATTGCCTTCAGTCGTCTTGCCGGGTCGTTCGTAGATGTTTATGATGGGTAGTAAATATTGTTTCGTCATGTGGGGCATCGTCCCCGATGTAAAATGACGTCGATTATACGCGTTGACAGAGAACTTCCCATCCTCATGGGCCACACTAATAACCTGAACAGCCGAGCAATTACATCAATGGATGAGATAGTGCGATTGCGTTCGTGTAGGACTTGGAAAGATGTTCGTTCGGGGAAGTTACTATGTCCGGTAATGCTTGTATGCCTAGCGGTAGTGTTCGTTTAATTAGTTTGAAATGCACTATGTGCAAGCGACATCACTGTCGGGGACGATCGCGTATCATGGGATGACTATCGGTTTTGTTTGTTTGGCTTGCTTTGATGTACAATGAGCCGTTTATCAGAACCGTTGAATGTAATAAAACTTGTTTTATTGAAGTATTTATAATAAGGAAACCTAACCTCTCAGGACATTTGTTTTTCCCAAAAAAAAAGTCCCGTTACAACTAACATTGAATGTCTTAAATCCTCTAAGGAATTTGTAGATTAAATCTTTTTAAATTCTATAAAACCTGACAGTCATTGTAGGCCTTCGACAGTAGTTGCATTCTTTTTGATAGAAAACCATCAGAAAGCACGACCAATTATGATACTCCTCTTCTCATTGCTGATTTTGGCAGCTTTTGCTGAGTCTGCTCCACAAAAGGATCTTGAAGTAGGGAAGAACTATCTTCAATTGGGGCAACAGGGTGACTACCAGTACGGCTACAACGATGGCAATACAGTGAAAGACGAAGCTCGGTCCATCGATGGAACTGTTCGTGGATCGTATCGCTACGTAGATGCTAATCGAGTAACGCAAAATGTCGAATATCGTGCCGATAAGGAGGGATTCGTCGCTTCCAGTACCAGTGAACTGTTGGCTGATCCGAGCAAAACGGCTCCCAAAGCTGGCATCGTGGCAGAATCTGATCAGGCCACAACGTCGACACCGGAAACTCCCGTCCTCGAGGTAAGACAGACTCAATCCAAGAATGAGGTCGTTGAAAATGTCGACCAGGGCAAGATTCCTGAGGTAGGCGATACATTCTTTCAAATGAGTAACCTTGGAGACTACCAATACGGATACAACGATGGTCATGCAGTAAAAAGCGAAACTCGTACCAGCGATGGCACCGTTCGCGGATCATACCAATACATCGATGCCAACAGGGTACCGCACAATATAAATTACCGTGCTGATAAAAATGGATTTATCGCATCCCGGAACAATGAACTGTTGCCTGAACTACCCTTAACGGCTCCGAAGGATGGATTTCCAACCTTAGAAACTCCCGATTCCCTGATCGACATCCGTTCTTCGTTCGACCAACGCAAGCTTCCCGAGGGTGGAAACCACTACTTTCAAATGGGAAACCTCGGAGACTACCAGTACGGTTATAACGATGGCCATGCAGTGAAAGACGAAACTCGCACCAGCGATGGCACCGTTCGCGGATCATACCAATACGTGGATGGCAACCGTGTCACGCAAAACGTCCAGTACCGAGCTGACAAGAACGGGTTCGTCGCTTCCACTACCAATGAGCTTTCGACTGACCCGAATGAAGCAGTTCCCAAAGTTGGATTCGACGCACCCATTGTCGTTCCGGACTTTGACCTCCGCCTGTCACCCGAGCAACATAAGGTCGTTTCGAAAGCCTACCTGCCGTATGGATATCCGGTAATGGCCGCTACCGCGAATGTTAAGAACGACAATCAAGGGCAAGGCCGCTCGTTGGAAGGACAACAGCCGCTACCCCAACCGCAGCAACATCCGATGCTGTATGTTTCGTTCATAATTCCTTATGCCGTTGAACCGAAATGCACTGCCGCTGGAGAATAGTCTTTAAATCAAATTCAATCCAAATTCACACATTCAAGTGCCAATTCGACAAAATGTTTAATACACTTTAAAAAATAATGAAAATTACATGAGCTGCAATTAACATAAGATTTGAATTTTATGAATCCAAAAATCCAAAAATAATGGTTGTCACTTTTGTGAAGTCACTTAAGGTCATCAGAATTAAATTTTATGGGTTAAAACACTTGGAATTTCACTGAACTGACAGATATCTGCACTGCTCATCTATTTGCCTTCTACCTGTGCCAGTATAGAAGTTTGCAACAATCATGCATTGACCAGCATTGACAACGCACGCTTCAAAATATTCAATAGTTCAGAAAAACATTTGTTTCATCGTTTTTAATACAGTGAGAAATCTTCGGTGAAGCTTCTATAAAAGAATGCTTGAGTGATACTGTTCTATGGTTTACAGCTTTGAACACAAAATTTGAATCTAATAATCAAACATTTACTACAATTATTGTTGCTCTCTTCAATTGAACTCATTAGATTTATATTTTCAGGATTCCTTTTTTTTTTTCAACATTAAAAGCTACAAAAGCTATAAGTGAGGTGATTAAAATTTAAGTCATAGCATGTAAAATTTAGTGTTCTATTTTAGCTAATATAAATTTGAAAGAGGACGTGAATTTAAGTCTTAGTAGCCGCTTCGTTTGGGTACATCTAAAGTTTTATACAATGTTTGTAAAATTTCATACTTCCATCACATTTAGCCTGAAAATTTAATATTTGTGCTCCTCTTTCACGTCTCCTTCTTTGTCTTCTTTATTAGCACTTCAAGCTTATTGCTTGCTGTCAACTTAGTGTTCTAAATGCACTTTCACAGTTATTAATTGAGAGCTTTCGATTCAACCCCTAAATTAAAAAAATAAAACTTAAAATAACACCAGCGCGAACTGAAATATAAATGCACGACACATTTGTATGCCTTCCTTCTACTGCTTATGTCACAGCACGCCGTTAATCTCTTTTCTCCTCAGATTTTGGTACTGGCTTGAAGGTGTCGCAGTTGGCTTATTCGAACTTAACAAAAAAACGGAATCGGTGCACGTCTTTCGAACCATTAGCAAACGATACTTCATCGTTTTAACCATTTATACCCTTCCCGGGTCGTACCGTGTATGGAATTTTGGGAAGCCTACACGGAAACAAATCCATTTCTTTTATCATGAATACTTAATCATGGAACAAACTCTTAACTTATATTAGGAATTCATGACTCTTATTCATGGTTGCATAATTGAAATGGTAGAGTCATGCACTTAGAAATCGTTGTTTTGAATCAAATCTGAAGTTGTGTAATTAGCTTAATTAATCAATAATCTACTCAAGAATAACAATAGCGTTGTAAGTACACCGGTAATGTACTATTACAGCTCTTTTCGCCAACACTAGTTTCGAATCCTGGCGGAGGCTGTATTTTTTTGTTTGCATTTAGAGTCAATCAAGTAGATTTACCAGATTCATGAATAAAGTTTTCAGTATCAGGAATTTCGCGCAACCCGATTTTAACCCGATTGATTCATGATTTAATTCTGGCGGACAAGTAGTTCATGCTGCCATGAATATTGTTCATGGTGTATATTCATAATATGAAAACACAAAATATTTTCTTGAAATCATGACCTGTTTTTCCAATTTTCATGAACAAATTATTTCCCTTGTACCCAAGCAACCACAAGATCTGATGAAAAGAAGTTTTTGGCTAAGGAGTGTATCGAAAATAAGCTATCCCCAAACTTTCTTTCAAATTATGTTGAAAACCGATATTTTATTCATACAAAAAATTGATCCTTTATTGTACGAGGTTAAACTTGAACATAATGAAGACCGGATGAAATTTAAGTTATTCCTTCACGAATTTTCGAACTTTTGATCGAATGCTCTTCATCAAGTTCCGGACAAGTGTTGCATCGCAGTTTTGGGACGCTTGAGCCCAATTTTTTTTTTTTGAACTCTTGCATGTTCCCAGTTGCCTTACCAGTCTTCTTGAAGACCCTCTTCACGATTGCCCAGTAACGTTCGATGGGTCGAAGCTGAGGGCAATTTGGTGGATTGATATTTTTCTCAACGAAATCCATACCCTTTTCCGCAAGCCAATTGAGAGTGGTTTTGGCATAGTGAGCCGACGCTAAATCCGGCCAAAACAGTGGAGGTGTACTATGCTTCTTATATAAAGGCAACAATCTTTTCTGGAGACACTCAGATCGATAGATTTCCGCATTTATAGTTCCGGTAGTGTAAAAAATGGTTGACTTCAAACCACAGGAACATATTGCTTGCCATACCAGCACCTTTTGACCGAATTTCTCCACTTGAATCGACCGTCCGCACACGCTCACATCCTCTCCAACGACGGCAGTAAAGTATTGTGGACCTGGAAGGGTTTTTGAGTCCTCCTTTACATAGGTCTCATCTTCCATCAAAACGCATGCATCCGGACGCTGCAAAAGACGCGAATACAGTTTCCTGGCCCTTGTTGCTGCTCGCTTCTTCTTCTTCTGCACTTTGTTTCGAGATTTTCTGCTTCTTGTAGGTCTTCAGGTGGTTTCGCCTCTTGATACGCTGGATCATTCCGACACTCGTTCCTGCTTTTTTGGCCAAATCAGGTATTGACATTGATTGATTTGTTTTTCATGATTAGAGATACCACTTTCTGCTTTCTGTTTCGGGTTGGAAGAACCGGGTTTTCTGCCTCTTCCTGGTAGCTCATCCAAAGAATAGTGTTCCCCAAACTTATTAATGATGGTTTTAACACTCGCAGGATGAATTCCAAACCGCTTCGCTAATTTGCGCATAGTAATACCCTTCTCACTTAGCCATGTGTCCAGAACCTAAATTTTCACTTCCTTTTCAATACGCGACATTTTGAAAACGCAGAATTTGAACCGCACAAACAAGTAAACAAAAGAAAGCTGACAGTCAAACGCACAGCATGCAGTGTTCAGAGCATAAAAAACCATCACAAATACATGCGTACAACGCAAATATATGTGGATAGCTTATATTCGATACACTCCTTAGTCAACTTCTATCCTTGAAATAGACCAATTACAGTTGCCTTTATTTACATACGAACTAGGATTGGGTAATCTTGAATTGATCTGTACTAGATAGATTCTTTTAATATCAATTTTAGATTTTTATAGCTGATCCTATAACCCAAAGAAAAATCGGAAAGATCATCTTTTGTTTTTCTCATTTCGCTTTTTTTCAAAATTAACCATATTCAAAATGTTAATTGTACATGCTTAACCGATGAACCTGATTCAAAACGTTGAAAATGGGAGGAAGAATGGTAAATTTGGCAAATATATCATAGTTAAAAAAGGAAGTGTAAAGTGAGGCTGAAGGTGCCAACTTTTCTTTGAACCGTTGTTGTAGTGGCTATATTTGTGAAGTGAACGCAAAAATGTAAATATACTGTAAAAACTTTAAACTTTGGCTACAACTTCATGTTTCATTTTTCATGTTTCGTCAGCATAGTGTGCGGGACCAACTCGGCAGTGGGCCAATTCCTGTTGCCTATTGCTATTGAAACCGAATGATTTGATTTACTCATGTGGAACGATTGATGAACAGAATTTGATGTCATTTGGTTGTAGTACGGCTGAGTAATAGTGATTGGTGATGATCTGGGCTCAATCAGATGACTAAAAATCCGCAGTATAATAAACAGTAATGGGCCAAGATGAGATCCTTTGCTTTTCCATTGTTGTGTTGATTGTTTTTCTATTGTTGTTCTCAAATCACATTGAAATATTCTAAAACGTCCCCGTTAAGCATACATGAGTAAAAATAGTAAACAAAGAAAGCTATGTCAATTGGATCAATTTGGCTGATTCTGAAAGCTCATGAACTACACGGATTCGTGAGTTTCTAAAATCAAAGAAAAACTGATGCAATTGATATAGCTTTCCTAGTTTATTATTTTTACTCATTTATGAGCAGTGGCGTGGTCGGACGAGAGGGAAGGGGGGGGGGGGCTGGTCCACCCCGATTTTTATCCAGACAGTTGAGGAAGTGAATGCGAATTAACTTTGCCGCCTCCATGGATGTCATAAACTGAATTTATTCAATTTTGTTAGCGAACAATGAAAATCGCACCGGACATTGACAAGATAGTAATTGTGAAATTGACATGGTTTTCTTTGACAAGAACTCTTAGCTGGAATTAGTGACCATAGCTGCTTTGTCAATATCTTTATGCATGGTCTAAATTAAGTAGCATCGGCATGTTTCGGCAAAAACCCGTATTTGTCTCCTCCTGAAAGGTTCCGAAGTGGTCATTCGTTCATTCAATGACTAGAAGTAGATTGTTTACAAAAATTCATGAAGTTTGAGTCGTAGAAAGGCATAAAAGTTCCCCAGGTCATCTTGATTTTCTCAGAAGGGCGAATATGGTCAATGTACAGTTTAAGGCTATAAGTAGACTATTAAAAAAAAACATCATGAAGTTTGAGCCGTCGAAAGGCATATTTCGGCGGAAATCTTTATTTGTCCCCTCCTCTATGGTTTCCCAAGGCATCCGCGTTGTCGCTGAATGGCAATATACACGATCCATTTCAAGTTCAGAACAGACTATTCAATAGGGAATCATGAGTTTAAGCCGTAGAAAGGCTTGTTTCGGCAAAAATATGTATTTTTCTCTTCCTAAGCTGTTTCCACGGGATTGCTTGGGTGGTTAAGCTGAAAACTGATTTTAGCTGCTTTCAAACTAGCCGGCGTCCACGACGATACATATGTTATGTTTTGGAACCAACCATGTGAAAGCTGAAATGCCTTGGCGCGTTGTTGTAGACCCTAAAATTTTTTATTCGTCTGTAATAAATTAATACAGTACGAAATTTGCAGCCATACCTGCATTTTATTTTTAAAATTATAACTTGCTGCATTCAACTGAACTTGAAATGTTTGTTCGTACTGGCAACGTACCATCGTGACCAGGCTGACAAACCGAAGTGTGGCCTGCTGATTACTTAAGCACTTATTGAACGAATCAAGAATTCGCTGAAATGATTTCGTTACACAGTCGATTAACAAGTCCTTCGAAACGAAAATCTAGTCGTAGTTCCATGATATTCTACAGAGCACAAAGTCCCTTCCTTAGAAATCATAACGGACGAGTGAAACCTGCTAAATCCAATGAAGAAGTTATGCGACAGCAAAAGCGAGAAATTGAAGACTATTGGACAATCAGTTCTTTAGATGAAGAATAACTGAGTCGAACTATCATCCGCCGTAGTAATGGCAGGCTTTGACGGCATCCGATGAAATAATACTGATGTCGAGCGAGGATTGATCATGGCTAGGGAACTTTCCCGATGACCACGACTTAACAATTTGTAAGAGAACATTGCACCAAGTTGATGGTATTGAAGTCATTCTGAAAATGAGACGCATCTAGTTCCCATTCCCAAAGAACTGGTCATGATGGCCAACAAAGTATATGCTAACTATAAGCAAAATTTGGAACATTGAAAACTAAAAGAAGAGGACGCAAGAGAGAAACGGAAGAAGTTAGCAAGGAAGTAAGAGAGCAAATAAGTAAAATTGGTCATCTTAAAATCATCGGTAGAAAAGATTGAAGAGGTGTTAAAGACTCTTCAGCGCGAAAAGAACGGAAAATCAGAGAAATGTTGATAAATACGCGTTCTAATAACAAAGCGTGTTAATTATAAAACCCGATTTTTTATGATGTCAGATTGTTCGCGGAAGCAAACGTGTGCGCTCAAAAACCATTACAGAAACATGGGTTAAGGCGGAAGAGGAGCAGGTCAAGCAATGTCTAGAGGAGTGCTTGTCAATCATTACGCGAAAGCAAATAGTCTTCGCAAAAATGGCGGGTCTTTTTCACAGGTTTTCTTGGCCAGGACTGGCTAACACTCAATACAAAGTCACTTCTTATTAATTTTTAGTGTAACCCAGAGTCACCAATCGGACACTTTTTTTGTATTGCTTGCGTCACCATTTCGGTTTTACTATTTTCCACATTCTGGTTCGATCAGTCACTGGTTTATTACATCAGATAACCCGTACCAGCCCGAGATGTATCATTCATCCAAATCGATGACTACGAAAATCACGATCAAGCTGCTGAATCACGCGATCTGCAACATCCGGCATTCCTGAGGTAACTGCTTCGAACAACGGCACCCAGTTCTCAAGCCACGAATGCCAGTTTCTGTATAAGCCAAGGTATCCGGCAAATCCGCATCGCTCGGTACCATTCACAATCAAATGACTTGGGCTGATTTCTTCACCCTCCACCAGCTGATTAAACCAGGGTTTAACCATATATGGGTAAACCTGGTTTTAAAAATTAAGCGAGGGTGAAGAAATCGGCACTTAGCCGAAAGATTCGTGGAATCAGATCTGGAAGCCTCCGAAGTGTCTGCTCTGGGAGAGCACACGTTATAACAAACTCTGCCCCACTTTCCTGCAAATCTCCGGCTGAGGTGTGATATAGGTCGACAGTTCGAGTTGCAGCTCTTCCTGGAAATGACCAGATGGATCGGGTGAGTCCAAACCACCACCAGGTAGGTAGAGTTAAGCCACCGGACTTTAAAATCCGTATGTGTGTATACAGATCCGATACAGTAGAGTTGAAAGCTAAAGTCCAAAGTGATCCGAAACGTCCTGGTTCGGAGCGCGAAAATAAGTCTGGGTACAAGCTGAAGTAACAGCTTATTCTGATTTTTCGTATGCTTATTATTCAGTTCTTTGATCCACGCAAATTGTTTGTTTGGAATGGAAACTGAGAGTTGATAGCCGTTCCACCTTTGGACCATGCAACGATCACTAGAAGTTGAAGACAGCATATTCTAGTTCGAACAGAACAGTTCAACAAATTTGTTGCCAGTAAAATTTCAAATCTATTTTCGTTGAAATGAACGTCGTGCAGTAGTAGCGCCAAACCCAGTCGACTTATTGCTACATTCAATTCCGACAGTTTAGCTGGCAACCCATTTTTCCCACACCAATAAAAACAAATCTGTGGCGCCATCTGTTAGCGTTGTTGCCGCTTGATGATCTCTGGAGGGTTCTAGTTTGAAGCGAGTAGTAGAAGCGTCATCACGTATCAATATAGTCCTCATTCAATCTGCAACTCAGTCAAAAATTGGGAACTCGACTCACATTATAAACTCTGCAATCAGCCAGCCTGCTGATGCCAAAACCTCGCATTTTGCATTTCGTTTCTAAGAAACAAGGAGTCTATGATTAATTATGGCTTCCACTCAAATCGAGTCGTGTGCGTGTGTGTTTTGTGCATGTGTGTACGAACTGGGTGTATATTTCTGTGTTACATTCGGTGTCTGTGCAAACTTCCATCCTTAAACTAGAAGACGAATACAGTGTCGATTCCGAATGGTACAAGAATATAGTAGGAAAAGAAAAAAACTTCGGTACTTTTTCCCTATGTTTTTTTTTTGATGATTGATGATCTCAGTCTTTTAACTCATTCCTATTCGCCATTTTTTTTTGGTTTTTCTAGTTTTATACCTCGCAATTGAAGAGTGAGATTTGTAATGTTCACTGAACTCTATTTCTTCTTCGGTTTTTGTTTTTGCTTTTTTTTCGTATGGTATTTTTGTTGCTTCTAATAACAGAAGAGTACCATTCCAGTAACAATTAACAACAATCGCTTTGTTTTTTTAGCTCTATTTGAAAATGTCACCCCGTGCTTTTGTTTTAATTCTTTTTTTGTGAAAATTCAGTTGCAACCTCTACAGTGTTATTTTTCAGAGATTTACGTAAAAACATCGTCAGTTCACACAGCGTATGTACAATCTGCTTGAAATTTCCTTTCCTGTTAGGTCGAGTGCGCTTCTGCTTTGTGGCTCTATGTGTTTTTGTGTTGTGTGGGAGTGTGAGATTCGATTTGTTTTGTTTTGAAATAGTGTTTGTGTCAGTGTTTTGTTTAGTTTCGTGTTTTTTTCGTAAAGCCTCTTGTTGTGCCTCTATTTCTCGCCCACTCCGGAAGAGTACAGAGTGCTTCGATTTAAAACCCATCGGAAATTATCACAAAGTCAAAGTTCTGGTCGTGGAACTCAACATGGTGAAGACATTTCCACCACCCAAGACGGCTCTCCTCAGCGCAGGCGCAATCATTTTTTGTTGTTATTATGACCACCAAGTCTCGTTCCTTGTTTCATAAGATTCGAAATGGAGGCAGTTCGAACAAACGTTGTAAACGATGATGGAGAGAGAGCTGTCTCTCGAACCAAACAATCTAGAAACAAACTTAAAATCAAACCTTCTCACAATCGTCAACTGAGTAGAGATCGTTGTTGGCCTGTAGTCCTCCTCGCTGCAACGATCGATAGTAGACGTTGGGGTTCTTGCTGGTCTCCGAGCGCGAATCGCATGATATTCTCGCGACTGTGCCTCTCGATGCGAACTCGTCCTGTCCCGATCTCTGATCTCGATCACGATCGCGATCGCGATCACGATCACGCCTTCTCGTTCACGTTCCTCTTCGCTCCTGTTCTCGCTCCCGCTCCCGCTCACGTTCCCGATGTTCCTGTTCACGCTCACGAGCTTCGGTTCGAACGCGATTACGCTTAAAATACTTTTCGGTTGCTGTGGTTGCTGAGTCCGCTGCCCGCTGTGACCGTTGTTGCTGCCGCTGCACGCTGCTGCTCAGCTGCTGCTGCTGCTGCTGCGGTTGCTGAGGCAACGGACGATGATGGTGATGTGGCACAGCCCGTTGTTGCGGTTGCGGTTGAGTTTGCGTGCTGAACGAGGTCGTATTCGACGAGCCACTGCATGGTGATGATTCTTCGGTAAAGTCTGGTAACTCTGCTTCTGCTTTTCGCCGCCGCTGGATTTTTGGTATTGCTGCTGTTGGTGTTGTTCCTCGCTCGCTGCTTCCCGAGTAGGACCGGTTCCGGCTGGACTTTTGATCGTAACGAGAGTCAGTGAGTTTGGTAACCGATCGCTGACGGGTGCCGCGGCATCGATGGCTGCCCTGCCGCTGCGCAGGTTGCTGCGTCAGTTGGTGGCACTGGCTTGAAGTGCAGCTGATTCTGCAGCTGTAGTTGTGACGGCGTTGAAGTTGGTCTTGCCGCTGGCGGTTACGTGACCATGGGACTGCAGCGAAGATGAAGACGACTGGTGCGAGGGAGTTGGAGGTAATGGTTGCTGAGGTCTGCTGGTGCCGGAGGAGACTGACGAGGTCCGGGATTGGGTGCTAGGGATTCGTCCTTGTGGCGGTTTTTCGGCGGAAGCATCCCGGTGGAGTTACCTGAAACAAATCGGAATCAATCACAAACGAGAACCAGTTTAGAGTACATATGTCAACTTACCTGGGCGGTATCGATGGCTTCGGCTGCACCGGTGGTGAGACGATGCTGCTGCTGCAGTTGTTGTTGTTGCTGTAGTAGATGCTGCTGTTGCAACAACAGTTGATTATGCTGCGGTTGAGGAGACTGGTTCCTTCAGACTGAGTGAAGCTTGCTGCTTACTCGGTCTTTGTAGCGATCGGTACCGATTGAGTGTGGCGGCACACAGTGGCTGTTGATTGTTCTTCTGGCCGCGTGTTCTGAGCCATGGTCGTGAATCTCTGGCAGTGGTTGGTTTGCGATCGAGATGTTACTCTTGGTGGTGGCCGTTGATGCAGACGAAGGCGGTGAGGCTGCAAAAGCCGATCCTGCTCCCGCTCATTGGCACAACTGATTTGTGCTCGATAGAGACCGATGATGCTGAGTTGATTGCTGTGCTGCCGACTGATGATGAGAAGTGTCGATGCTGTAGACGGTTGGATGTTGATGCTTACTATCCAGGTTACTTTCCTTTTTCAATATTGACGTAGTGGTCTGAATCGGCGAATCCACTGGGCTTTATATGGTAGCGTTGCGCACGAGTACGATTGATTGTAGTCTTTCGACACGGTGGAGATGTTCAACCTGGGTTGATGCGAGACCTGGCGATCCGACTTATCTTGCAATTGAGTATGTTGAGTCTGCGGTTGCTTGAATTGAGACCGAGCGACCATCGGCTGTTGGACGCTCTTCAGATGAGGACTTGGGCTGGTACTCGTCCTCCACCGGCATAGCGTCCGTGGGCCCGCAGAGGTGGCACACTTGTTTACATTAGCCGTCGCCTGGTTTCCGGTGACTCGGATCTTGCGGACCAATACTCACATACTTCGGATCGAACCGGTTGGAAGCCATTGTTGCTAACGTCACGGGGATCTTTCTCGAAAGGGTTGCGGTTGAAGCTGTCAGGTTCTTATCTGCAAACGTATCGACAGGCGGATCGTTAACTACTCTCGCGGGAGGTGCGTTGTGATGGGAGGTTGCGGGGCGCCGAACTCACCTGTTTATTGCCGCCTGCACTTGACACATTGCAGGCAGGCGATTCTCAGGTAGAAGTCGCTCGATTCGAGCGTTTTACACTGTTTACTAAGCTGTTGCGTACTTGCCGTTGTTCGGCCCGGCCATATGGGCCTGCTGCGAAGGTAACCGACCGAGGGTGTGGTGCCCGGATGCTCTGTTTGTTTTGGGTGGGAATGAAAAGGAATGTTAGTTTGTGAACGATACATCTCGAAAGATTGTGTGCAATGATTATTATTTGGTGTGACATCTAGATCGTTGTTGGCGCATGTTTTGAACAGAAGTCGGAACAAGCAAACTAGTTTTTATAAGGCAGACAACAAACACATGACAACAAGGAGGGGTTTCCGAACGCAGCGAAATTTTAATATTTTAAGTTTCTTTTCGTATTCTTAAGCTGGGAAATCTTGGCATCGGTAATGTTGACAATATTCGACAACCAATCTTCAATCATTTTGTTCTAAATATGGAGTTTTCTATAGGGAGCCAGTGTCGCAAACGTGAACAATGGCTTCTTCCGCAAATTTCTTAAAAATGTAAAGGGGAACTCCTCTTCTGTACAATCATCGTGGTGAGTCACTATAATTAAGAACATTCTCCGAGATATATGAGGAAGAAGCCACTGTTTACGTATGCGACATAGGCCCTTATGAAAACTCCATGTCGGTATATTCAATCATCATTGCAGTTAAGTTGAAACTGAGGGAGTCATTTTTCCATATGATTTATAGGTTAGGTTAATTATCACTTCACATTTTTGAGACCTAAAACCACAAACAAAATAAAACAAACAACGCTAAAATTGCTAACCAATGGATGCTCCAGTGGAGCAAACGAATCTTAAGAAATTTCACGCCTCAAGCCCTAAGAGTATTTGAGGTTTCAGTTCAGAAACTTCGAAGTGATAGGGACTTGATCCGCATGATAGCGTCATCAATGCAGTTTTAACTATTTCAGCCCTGGTATCATTTTTAGTTTTATCATAGTTTTATAGCATTCTACAAGTCAAAAATCATGTGCCTTTAGAACCTTTATAAAACCAAAACTGTTACTTGGGAGGCAGCTTGTTTACGTCGACTTAGAATATTTTCGATAAGATCGATTTGAGATTATGTGCTCTAAATTTATTACGATTGAAGTAAAATTGCAGGAAAACAGACATCAGTGCTTATTTTTACATCATTTGCTGAATCTAACAGTACAGAATCCGGAAAAAGCCAATGAAAAATTTCATTTGACCGGTTTAAATTCTAACATCTTGTAAGCAAGCTCCCTGAACTGTCAGAAAAGTGAGGTTAATACATTCGGTGCAATGATCTATTGATTATATTCATATTATTAGGGCGCAAAAGCGAATTGTAAGCAATCACTAAGCTTGATTTCTCTCGAATATCAAAACACTCTTCAATTGGAAGCAGCATCTGAGATAAGAGAATTTTTGTTGGTTAGTTGGACATCGTAAGAGTCTTTTGATTCGTGAGATATTAATGTTAAAGTGACAATTGTTAACAATTGTCTTTCTTGTCTTCATCATGAATTACTTGGACCAGTAATCGATAATGCTAATGTTTTCATTACCCATAATAGTTTGATAAAAAATCACATGTAGTTGAAATTGAACGATAGCCTAATAGAAAAGGAATAGTTGCACTCACTTGAAAATTATTCATAATAAAAGCCAAAATTGCAAACTTATGGATAATTTCACCTCGAAATCCCAGCATTTCAACACGTGACGTAACCAAATAGGTCGGTGTTTCGCAAAGCTACGTACAGAAGGTCAACGCAAGAGCTGAGAATATATACATACAAGGTTCAAAACTTCCAAACCACGATGCATGGCAGTAAAACTGTTACAAACCCCGTTCTAGAAGTCTGCAACGGAAGTGCGTGACCGGATACAGTTACTTGTGTGATGAATGATGAACCATACGTCGTAGCTGGATCTCCAACAAATGCCAAGACGGAAAAGATTTCAAATTCTTAGTGGATGATCGTTCAAAAAAGAAGAAGAAAATGTCGAAATTTGCATCGAAATACCTCATTTGACCGGCTTCCTGCACTTGTGGAAAAGCGAAGTGACATGTTTGTCACAACAGGCATCATCAATGTTGAAATTTACTGGACTGAGTTCCTCCAAAAGGCCTTATGCCATTTTGATAAACCACTTTTCTGACCGCATTGAGCTTCATGCCAGTAATCTAAAAGCGTGAAGTAATGGTATGAGACTGATTCTGTGCATTTTGTTCCCAAAGACAATATTTTCACCGAATTGCCCTGAACTACGCCCAACCGAGACTTATTGAGCCATGATTAAGCGGGAACTCAGATGGATCAAGAAGAAAGTAGAGGAAGCAAAGGATTTATTCAGTGTGCCTTGACAAATAACCATGGAGACCACGCTATAATCAAACAATACGTGCAAATGATAAAATTGTTTTAACAAAATAAGTGTTCATTTCTAGTAACACTCCGAGCGCTTCGCCCATTTTAAGGCCGCAATAATAAGCCTACCGAGAGGACTTTTCGCAATGTGGTGAACAAATTTGAAGAAAATGGTTCTATGAAAGCTCAACCACCGCCCGTTCGTCAGCGGAACGCAAGGTCAGCCGAGAACACGAAAGTGTGCAGGGGAACCCGAGGCAGTCGATTTCACAGTCGAGACTGGTGTCTGCGCCCATACAATATCCAATTAACCCAGGAGCTCAAGCTCAACGATCGTAGACAGCGCCGTGTGTTCGCTGATTGGAATTTGGAGCAGTTGGAAACAGACCCCGATTTTGTCCGAAAAACCTTCTTCTGCGAAGGGGGCCATGTCTGAATGAACGGGTATGTCAACAAGTGTCGAATTTGAGACAAGGACCATCAAGTGGCAATGTATCCCTAGAAAGTCACTGTTTGGTGTCCATTTTGAGCAGGAGGTGTCATCGGCCCGTGCTATTTCGGAAACAAAGCTAGTGAGGCCATCGCGTCAACGGAGAGCACTACAGGTCAATGGATATTTAGAGAAAGCTCAATCAAACGAACTCGTTACCTGCGAAATCGAATATGGCGTCGGAAAAAGGACGAATTCTTTATGGTCCGAGCTTAAGACCTTCTATGAGAGCAGGATTTTCTCTCAACTCATCGTTGCGTCTTACTTAGTGGATGCAAATTCACAGCTGGCAACATTCGTCTTATGGCCATTTCACATTTTTGCTAATATTGTGCAAAAATGTATGTAATACTACACTGAAAATTTATTTTCATAAATTAGCTTCCACTCGTTTCGTAAACAGGAATTTTGTGCATAGAACAATTGTCTCGTATATTGTATGAAACATTCATATTCATATGCTTTTTATCTGGAGAAATTCTATCATTACCTTTTCGTATAATGCAGGAAATGAATTTCGTGCAGACCAGCCAATCGCTGTTTCTCTTTTATCCTACTCATGATAGCATGATTGCGTTGCTACTGACATGGGCAGGAATAATTTAGTTATCTCAAAATAAAAAGTAAAGCACTGTCGAGAGTTAAAACTTCATACTTAACTTCAATACTTAATCAAGTATCTTCACACGAGTCACCATGGCCTAGTGAGATCAACCACGGGTTCAGCTCTGTCAAAAAAATACAGGATCGAATCCCACGTCAGAAACATTAAAAAAACAGTTTGTTGGTCGATAAAGTAGATCTGTCAGTCATTCATGCAACCACCCGAAAGATGTTTCTTTTTTATTTGGAACAAAATGTTTCTTACCCAAGTAGCACACTACGATCATAATTAATAGTAGTAACTTGAATATGACTTAGCAAGTCATGTTTATGTTATGTCAACCGAATGGCAACAAATGTGCTACTAGGGTAGCTCGTAGTATTGTTTTTGTACAATGCACGAGTGTTCTTTCTGTGTCAAAAAAATTCTTCGTGCTTTTGATAGTTACAGAATATAACGAATAGATTATTTCGTATTATCGATAACGATTTCGTAGTATAAACTAAAATTAATTTTCAGTGTAGTGCACATTAGCTATAGTTATTAGCAGATAACTGATATAATTGACATTGTCTGACTAAGTAACATTGATGCCAATGATGTTAATCCAGCATTAGCAACCAGCTGGCTCACAGCGTTTATTCCACTCCTCACCTAAAAATGGCTACCAGCTATATCACACACACAAGCACATTATTTCGCTCCTGATACTTGAAACTATTCGATTGGCTACAAATTCACCACTGGCTTGGTCAACTGACTGCCTAGCACATGACTGCATAACCAATTAATTTGTACGGCGCAAAGTAGGACTCCAACACAACAGCTTAACTTATTGGAAAAAATGCGGGAAATCGAATGGTGTTCGTCGCATTTAGGGTTGATCACAGTAGGTGTCCCATTTTACCCGCTTCTCCCCTCATTTTGGATGAAAACTAGAATTATTTAATTTGCAGAAAATGCTAGAGAATTGAATGGAACAAATCTTACTCTGATCGGATGTCAGAAAGTGTCCTTTTTTGTCCCGATTTTCCCTCATACTTGAAACAAAATCATATACCATGCGGTTTCTGAAGATAAACGCCAGTAATATTACTCTCACTTGTTCTGTACTTATGAAAAAATGTCCGGAGAATCGAATGGTGATGGTCCCGTTTAGGGTTGACTACAGTTGTCCATTTTATCCGAAATTGGATAAAATGGACCACTTCCTGGCATCCGATCCAATTAAGATTTGTTCCATTCAATTTCCAGTTTTCAGTTCAATATAGTAACACCAAGTTGAATTTTTAGGTAATAATTCTAGTTTGTATCCAAAATGAGGACACTTGCTGAGGTCAACCATAAATGAAACTAACACTATTCGATTCTCCGCATTTGTTCCAATAAGATAAGCTATTGTACCCTGCGCCGTCGTGATTAATGGGAACTCGAGTCCATTTTTGCACACTGTGCAATGGCTTGCTACACAGATAAAAATAATGAATTTTAACAGGAGCGTAAAATTTCCGCTCGTTTAATTCCCAGCCAAAGGAAGCGTTAACAACGAAGTTGTTTGCAATCTTTCATGCAACAGACCAGATTCAAACGTTATCTGGCTTAAATTTACATGAAATATCCCATTATTTTCTGCAACATCTAGCTTTCCCTTTATGTGCATTAGATAACGCAGAAAATTCAATGTTTCTTTATATCTGTGTAGCCACCGCCAGCTGCTTATCCAATACTGGCTCCCCACCGCTTCCCGCACAGCTTCTATACTGCTGAACGAATGAGAAAATTTGCGAAGGTGTATCCGACTTATATATCTCCTCCGTTGCTCACATTTGAAATCTGTGATAGGAAAATACTGTGCATTAAGTAAATTTAGTCTGCAAAACGGAATCATGAGACATCACTTTTGTTTCCGTTAGTTCCAATAGTGTTCAACTATTAAATGATAACTTTTCTAATTGGATTGATACGCGGACAAATTTCCAACCGATTGATGTAAACATCTTGAAAATCTATCCAGTATTGAAAAACGGGGCGGTACGTTATATCCGCTGCCATTGTTACACTTTGACAGGAGAGAGAACAAGGAAGCAAAAGGAGAAGCAAAATGTACTTATTTCATTTCACGAGAGAGCCAATATAGACTGTTCCGATAATTATGAATACACTAATGATTAACCGCCGATTCAGAATGCATGCAGTAGTATTCAACCAACTTATGGCTGCGTCCTGTTGTTTACATCCAAATTAAACTGATATTGTAACTTTTTTCAATTTTTCATACGGCATTTCGAAAATGTGTGGTCTTCCTCCCGAGCAAAGCAAACGAATTGTGCACAAACGGTGCACGGTCAGTGGTCCTTCGATCAGAAAACTGGCTAAGGTAGAAGGTGTGAACGTTGGAACAGTTCAAACGGGGTAGAAAACCCAATCTCGCTGACCCTACAATCAACCGAAAGGTAAGGGACTATTTCAAGCGTCATCCTTCAGCATCAGTCTGATATGTGGCGAAAAAGCTAAGTACTTCGGCGACTTATGTAATGCGTGCCCAGGAGAGAATGGGCCTGCAGACTCGTCGGAAGCAGAAGCTGCCAAAACGAAGCACCAAACAGGCTGGATCTGGGAAACCGAGGGCTCAGAAGCTCTACGACAAACTGCTGACCAAAAAATCGGGCTGTTTTATCATGAACTATGAAACCTACATAAAACTCGATTATAACACTCTGCCAGGACCACAGTTTTATACCTCGCCGAAGGGAAAGGATGTTCCTGGATCAGTGAAAGGCATCCTTAGTTGCCACTTTTACGGTTCGTTTTTAAGTCCCGTTTCGTCAAACAAGCCACCGACATAATGACACAAGCAAAGTCAATCCTATGTAAAAAATGATGAATAGGACTCATGCCGCTTGAAATAAGTAGGTTTGCATTAGCTTTTGTTAAAGGGTGTACCGCAAACCTTGGCCTTAATCCCAGTTCTGCAAGGTTCTGCACGAACTCAAAATCGACAGTTTTTTCGACAGGATCTTCGCTTCCCATCAACAGTCAGACGTTTTTCGAACCGTTTTATGATACCAGACTTCGTGGAATTCGCGATTCCCAACTTTTTATGATGGCACGATGCGACAGATCCTTATTCTCAAAGTACTCGTGCAATACTTTTTCGCGCATTTTAAACGGCCGTTAGGCTGAAGTCCCGGAAATGATCGTCAATTTCTTTTTGATTTGGATGATGTGGAGACCTTACTCCTTCGGCACGGTATTCCGAAACAGTAACACTTGGTACACGTTCAGTTTTTTATATGAAAATTTCTTCCGGAAGCTTTCGAATGGTCTTTTCTGCGTCAGCTTCACGATGTTTCTGTGCTGCTAATGAAGGTGAGTCTGGCTATTCAGTTTTCGCTTTACCATATCCTACTTGCCCTGCACAAAATAAGTGTGCCTCGTGATTGCTTGGTTTCGACCAAGTTCTTGGCGATGAAAATTGCAGCCAACAGTTTTCTCCATTCAAAAAGCTCTGACCCCGGGAATATCTTTTTTGAAGATGTCATTCCAATAATCTCGAGATCCAGAATATACAGTAAGTTTACAAGCACACTAGCGTCACGGAGTGAGATAGTTCTGAACTGTTGAGTCGACCGTCTGGAAGCTCATAATTTTACAACTAACTTTCCTGAAAACAGTAAATTTATACACGATCTAAATCTCAAAATACAGGTAATACACAAAGATCACATATATGCTAGTGCCACATAGCGGACGCCTTCTAACACCATCCGAAAGGCCTCACTCAACGAAGACGCCAACTGTCAAAGATCTCGAGATTCAGGTCATAAAGTAAGTTTGCAAGCACACTAGCGCCGCGTAGTGAGATAATTTTGAACTTTTTAGTTTACCATCATTAAGGCTTTGGTCTATTGAACAACTTGGCTGAAGGAAGTAACTTCCTATATACGAAGGATTACGAGATATTTTCTGATGAAACAACAATATATCATTTGAGACCACCATCAAAGGAATCCGCGAATGTCAGAGGGTTTACTGTACTTTGCTGTTTTTTGCTGCCTTTCAACGGCCATAAATATTTCTGGTGAAGTGGAATCGACACAATTTCTTCTGCAAAGCTGTTAGCTAAAGTCTGAGAAATTAATTAAAAAAACTGCTTCTGGAGCATTCACATTTAAGCTAAGGCAGTTATTTAAGTGGTCCTCAAAATAAATCAAAATTTCAATTTTTGATGCCAATTTGTACAGAAAAATACAATTCGCAAGAGTATGGAACCTAAGCTAACGGAGACTGGCATAAAGGTCTCAAGATTACTATTGGATTTGGCGATCAGTGTTATTACGTAAATCGCAATTATAAGACATCATCTTTTATTTGTGTTCTAAATTAGTTAGAAAATTACCATACCATTTCCAAAGAAACATATAAGCTGAAACTGGAGAGAGTCCTTTTTCCATATAATTTGTAAGTTAGGTTAATTATCACTTCATGATTTTTGAGACTAAAAATCACAAACAACAATGCAGACAACGCTTAAATTGCTAACCAATAGATGCTCCAAACGATTTTTGAAAATTTCACGCCTGAAGCTGTAATAGTATTTGTGCTCAGAAAACTTCTAAGTAGTAGGGATGATTGATCCCGTATGTCCTTAGTTTTCGGCGTTAACCAATGCACATAAAGGGAATAATAGATTAGTCATAAATTAATGATGTAAATTTCAGCCAGATATAGCTGGCATAAAATCTGTTTTATAAACGTTGTTAACGCTTGGTTTTGCGAGAGTAAATTTTAAGCGTCTATTCACTATTATTATTTTTTGTGTGCACGATTAAAGAAACTAGACAAAATGACAAATTGTGACGAAATGTTACGGCAAATGTACGACTTTGCTGAATTTCAGCACCATTTTATCGATTTCAACTAAGATCCAAACTGTCTAGTGATGATGCGACCCGGCATAGTGGTTAACACCTCTTATGCCAAAGCCACGAGTTCAAATCTCACCGCCGAACAAGTTACGAAAATTCCCAAAAGGTTTTTAAGTGACTACGACGAGAGATGAATCAGTCTAGCACTGAAAATCCAGATAAAATCCTTTCAAATAGCCCTCCGCTCAATTTCAACTGCTTCTGTTAAATTTTCACAGCGTGTCGTATTCTAACGGACCCTACCAATACTTTCTCTGCACATCTTTGGTTCTAGCAAAAATGGCTGACCCCTTCAGGGCTGGTAGCAGGTCACTTTTTAGTGACTTGGTCACTATTTTGAGTCTAGTCACTAAAAAGTCACTATTTGCCTCCAAAAGTCACTAAAGTCACTATTTTTCGGAAAATGGTCACTAAAGTCACTATTTTCCTACCGCCGATTGATAAAAAGGTTTTAAAAAAAATCACTTGTACCTATTGCTTAATAGCCAACAAAATTAAGCGATCTGGTCACACTATGTAATGTCGAGAAACATACACCAAAAAACTAGATGCCTTGGCGAACGCTGTCCCGCCTGAATGTCCTGGAAGACCTACTTACTAGATGACATAATCTTGGGATATTTTATGCTAAACAAACTAACTTAACTTTGTACAGCCCATAAAGCTGCTGTTACAATTGTAGACCTTAAGTTTTGAAGGACAGTTTGAATGAGCTGAAACTAACAAGGTTATTCGATGGTATCTGTAGACGTTTCAGAATATTAATTGAATATGTTTGAATATTTATCGTAGCTTTCTATAGCCCAAAAGGCTACGGTAATTACCGTATATCATAAGTTTTGAACTCAAGTCCAGTTTTTATGAAGCTAAACATCCCGAGATAATCTGATAATGGTGAGCTTACAGAAGCTACACTGAATGTGTTTGAATGCAAAGCGTAACCTTTACGCTGTCTTGACGATGATCTGGATGAACTTTACGATGATGACCTAGAATATCCCAAGATATCTCGTTGTATCGGTTAACCTTCAAAAAGACTCACTTAATTTTGTCAAATACATATTGTTACTTTGTTTAGTCTAAGAAGCTGTAAACTTTAAGCGACAATCTACAATCGCCACAATCGAATCTTCAGCTGTGGATTTTATGTTTTGAATTCCAGGAAAGTTTGGATAACCTATAACATCCGAAGATTATCTCATAATCACTGTTGTTCTTCCAAAATATTCAAGGAATATGTTTCAATACACATCGTAACTTTGCATAGCCCAGAAAGCTTTTGTTATAACTGTAGGTCCTATGTTCGGATCTCAAGGATTGTTTGGATGACCTGGAACATGTCATACTGCTCTATAATGTGTTTTTAAGAATTTTAATTGAATATGTTTGAATATTTTTTGTAACTTTGTATTGCCTAAAACTTACTGTTACAACTGTAAATCTTAAGTTCTGAATGCCAAGACCGTTTGGATGACCTAGACCATCCCAAGATTACAGTTGTGTAATTTCGTTCGATAATATTCATTGAATACACTTGAATACGTGACGTAACTTTGTATAGCCCAAAAAACTACTATTACCATCGTAGATTTCAAGTTCTGAACTCCAGGACGGTTTGGATTACATAGAGGATCTCAAAGTTATAAAATAATGACTGTTGACCTTCGGAAAGTTTCATTGAATATTTTTGCATACGCATGGTCACCATGTATAGCTCAAAAACTACTTTTACAACTGTAGATCTTATGTTTTGAATTTAAGGACAGCTTGAAGTACCTAGAATATCCCAAGATTGTCGCATTATGTATGTTGGTCTTTCACACTATTGAATCATTATTGTTAAATACATATTGTCCCTTTGCACACTCTAAACACCTGCTGTTACAACTGGAGATCATATGTTCTGAACTCAAGGACAGTTTGGATGATCTAGATCATCCCCGTGTATCTCATGATGTTTTTTTATGTTCGAAAATATTCACTGAATATGGTTGAATACGTAGCATAACTTTGTACAGCCCAAAAAGCTGTAGTTGCTACTAGATCGTAAATCTTAATTTCTACACTCAAGGACAGCTTGGATGATCTGCAACGCCATAAAGTTAACAAATAATGACTGTTGACCTTACAAAAGTTCATTTAATATGTTTGAATACATATCATACCCTCATATTTAAAGGTTATATATCTACTGTTACAACTGTAGGTCTGATGTTTTGAATTCAAGTACATTTTGGATGTCCTAGAACCTCTAAGAAAGATACAAAAATATATAACGTTTATCAACGAAAATTTAATAATACGTATGCATATATACAATATTCTAAAACAACGATTAACACTATTAATAAGGCATTTAATTTTTCTTCCCGAAGTTCTTCCTATTCAGGATGTTCTTGGTCGTCAATTAGGTCAACTCATATTTTTTATTTTTTTCCAGATAGAAAAATTGATGTAAAACAAATTTGCCGAAGACAGTGTACACTTTTATTCAGTCTGATGTTATATAGCCATTATCCTTTTGGGATCACATATGACCCCTTAGGCCTGAAAGAGTTAATATACTTTTTAAGACAAGCTTAAAATTTATGAATTTTTCAATAGTGTGTTGCCTGAAATCAACAATGTTCTCTATTGAAATTGATGCGTAGAAATATTTCCGATGGATTAGTGCAAAATTTTTGAAAATCTTTTAAGAAATTACTGAAGTACTAATGCCCAAAACCTGACTACTTTTCGTAAAGGTCGCAATGCGATTTCTTTAAATTGTACCAAAAACCACACGAAAACAAAGGCGTAGTCGTTTGCAGAACTCGTTTATAAAAGTTTGCCAATGCCTCAACCCACCATCCGTTGCATCCAGTGAAAGCTCCAAGTATGTTGTGAGAATCGCCAAGTTACTTTCGATTCAGGTCAACTTTGATCTTCTTATTGTCGAACGGAACTTCCTAAAAGGCTAAGTACTGACCTTGAGTACAGAGTACAGAATTAAGGAGTGTTGGAGAAAGTTGTTTACTAATAAAAAGGCTGTAGAGGCGAGCCTAAATACCCTCAGGTAGTGAAAGTAGCTTCACATGGCAACGGCTCAAAAAAGGAATTGAGAAGCAAGATATGTCAGAAGTAAATCTAGCACAGGTTATGCTGGAAGGCGTTCCAACCGTGCGTATAGACCCACAAAAAAAACCAAAAAGTTATACTGCGCCGCAGTAATATTCATTTTTGCAAACGGGGGTGATCACCTAGTTAATTTTTACTGGACTTATACATCAAATTTATAAAATATCACAAAATTACTAAAATTTGGAAATCAATTTTTAGTCACTACTTGGTCACTATTTTTATCATTTTAGTCACTAAAGCCACTATAATTTATCCATAAACCCGCTACCAGCCCTGAGGGTGAGATAGGTCTCGTTGTCCATCACCTCCGCCACGTCGCAATTCGCCGTGAAAATCGAGTTGCCTGCAGCTCCGAAACCAGTTGACGCGACTTCCGCCTCCTGACATGTATGTTCATGTTCGACAGGTACTTTTTCACTGTTTGGCCGGTTGAACTAACCTCCCGGCCATGCGCACGCAGTGATGTAGCCACTTATCCCTCGGACTTCATCTTCAGCATCATTTGGAGCTTCTTGGAGCTCAGGGTCGTCGGCCGTCCGGAAGCGGGCTTTCTTTCGATGCTCTGATTGTTGTCTATTAGTGCCAAGAAGCCGGAACGGACGTATTCGGCGGCCACAAAGTTCCGCACGATATCCGTTTTCGACGCGGTAGGGTGCCGTTCTTTGAACGCGCACACGTCTGAACGGAGTTGCTTCACTGTTTCTGCCATCACGGTTAGAGTTCGACTGATAGAGCTGTCAAATTTTGTCTGCTAGTGGCGAACCAGCCCAGGTGGTTGAAAGCTGAATTTGTCTGCTGACTCATGGGTTACTATGATTGATGCTGCATGGGTAGTTTTGGCAGTGTGGATGAAGGTAAACCCATGAAAAATCGGCAATTTTTGTCCATTTTTTTAATGCATACTTTAAACGAGTTTTATCACAGACGTAACTTTATTACTGCGTGTTTTTCTCTCTACAATAATTTCAGATCATCAGAATTAAATATGAAATAGATTTTGAGTTTAACATCACATTCTGGCAACAAACCGAGATGTGAGAAGGAGCTGATGAAAACAGCAAACTGATGGTTTTCTATATGATGTATTTGTAATCTTCGAAATGACAGGAATTGATTGTTAATCAATCATGATTTATACATCCACTCAATAGATAGAGTTTATGTTCGTATAATTAAATGTGGAGTAATTTGGAAAATGTAGGAGTTTTAGACCTGTTTCCTAAAAACTGATAAAAAAGTCAAACAGCCGTTCCCTATCCTACCTGTTTTTGTAAGACCGGGGATATTCATCCCACCTGTTAGTTAACGCAGAAAAATACATGTTTTCTTTAAAAAATGTGTATAACAAAAGAAGGCGATATTTGCATTTAGAATTTCGTCTGCGTTCGGAAACCATGGGTATGAAACAAAAAATAATTCATGAAACGATATGCTCCAATCGGTTCTGGGGGCATGTCACTTGATGCCGTTCCAAACGTCCAGCCTTTTACCCGTTTCATCTGCGAATCCTCCTTCCTCATCAAGCATTGCAAAAACCAAGAAGAATATATCATAGAGGAAAGAAGAGAGAAAAAAAACATCCAACGATATGCTGCTTTCCGAAACGGGAAACAAGTCATAAGCAATAAATAACAAAGAAAAAAAAAAAGAGTTTCGCACTGAAAAACAGAAAAATCATAAAATAAATAACGAAAAAAGCCATGCCTGTTATCATGCACCACAACATTATAATCTGGCGGTGGCGACTCATCGCCACTGTACGATGCCAACCCGCGCAATCCGTGTGTGGTTCCGTTGCGTCCGCTGCTCGCTATCAAGCCGCTGGTGCTCCCGTTGCTGGTGGTCGTGGCCTGTGCGTGCAGCAGCGTCCGATTGACCGTCATCGTGCCGGACGTAATCTGTGCCGACGCTGGCGATGCCGTTGCTGCTCCTGCCGGGAAGAGCGGTGCCGTCTCCGACTTGTCCTCGTACGGGCGCCTGCAAAATGCAAAAGGGGGGGTTGAATAATTTCTCAAATTTCCGATTGAACCACACTTACTTCTTGGTCAGATAGATCCAGGTGTGCGAATCGACGCAGACCAGCAGACTGAGGATGGCAGCGGACACCAAGCTGGCCAGCAGCATCAGTGTCAATCCGAGCAGGCCACCCTCGCACAAACCTCGGGTAGCGTTGGCATAGTGCTCCATGACGGCCCGCCGATCGGCCATGGCCGAAAGCGCAATCAGCTGCCGTTTGCTGTCGTCCAGCTCGCCATTCAGTCGGTTGATTTTCGAACTCATCTCAAAGCGAGGATACAAATCGATGGCGATTCGGGTTACCGTATCGAGCGATTCCTTCGCCCGGTCGACGTAGTCTTTGGATTCGTTGAGGCGCAGCACGTACCGGTTGGTGCCAACCGAGCTGCAGTACGTGTACTGGACGTCCTTGAGTTTTTGCTGTGGAATAGAAAAGGTTGAAAGAGTTTGAGTAATTGTCTCCAGCGTACAAAAATGCAAACAATGCATTCTGGAGAAACACTCCGCTGCACATTTCCACTGCAATCACTTGAGCAACACCAGAGAGCCGCACAAATCGCCATCTGGCATTCCGGGAAATCCCACAGCCAGCCACGAAGACGACGGCGTCTCCATTCTGGTGCAGTTGCACCCTTCTGGTTTTCGTCGTCTTTAACCGCCCATAGAGTGCACTTTTCCTTATCACTTTCTTCTACCAATGAAAAGAATTTCCTAATGGGAGGCCTGCCAGCGCAAGTAGGTATGCGGCAATTTCAATTTCTCAACTCCCTTGGGTTGATGACTTTCAAGACGGAAGTGGAACAAAGCGCAAAACACTAAACAGAGAAACCGCATGATTCATCTCCTGGTTTACAGCGTTTCTTTTCCCCCTTTTTCAGAAAAGTGCAGCAATTATCCAGACTTCCCCGGTGAGTAAGATTCAAAATCTGTGTCACATTCTTTAATTAAAATCTCCATCTTGTTGAAAATCGCACACTGGCTGGGAAAGGAAAAATTATCCCATTAGCAATTCTACCGGTCGGCAGCAGCTCGTTAATTGGATAATAAAATTGCCAAACTGTTGAGGAGGGGGGTAGAGCAGAAGTTCACTTTATGCCGCCATCCTTGGGCGCTGGTGGCCAGAAAGTTCAAAAGGAAAGTTTCTTTTTCCCAAAGAGAGGACAACACAAAACAACACACGAATGCACAAAACGTTGCTTCGGAAAGTTGGATTATGGGAAGACTTAAGAGCTTAACTTATCCGACCTGAAGGCCTCGGCTAGCATTATGAATTACTTCTACTTTACGGTGTTTTAGGGAGTCGGATTTATGAACTCGGGGTTTTGGGTTTGGTGAAACTTATAAGTAAAAACACTAAGTTAAAATTATGAGGAAGGGCTTTTGTGTACCGTTAAACCGGGTGGAATGAGATGCTTTGTTATTTATTTCAGTTTTTACTCAAACAATTACTCATTTTTAAATCTTATGCTGAAATGAGGTATGCATACGTAATAAAACTGAAAGAGTTTATGCTCATTAGCAACGTTGCCGAATGGCTGACGTCAAATCTGGTTGACTATTTCGTTCAAAGCTGTCCATCAAATGTTTTACACATCAAATTCGTTATTGCTGCAAATACCAGAATGTGAGAACGACAAAAAAGAGTAAACCCGAGCAGGAGACAACAACATATGAATACCTAATTTTGATCTTGATAACTGGTCTTGGTATTAAAGAGCTCAGATTAAGAGGTAAAATACCTAAACAAAATACCTAAGAAATATCTCGTACCCCTCCTCCTCCTCCTTAGAGCTCATAGTTCTGTAGAAATTCCTTAGAACTTCTGGTGAAGTCCCTTAATTTTCAGCAGATGTTTCTAAGAAGTTTATGAGAAATTTTTCAGAACTTCAAACTAAGTCCCTTAGAAGGTCCTGGGAAAGTTATTTGGGAATTCTGCAAAATTTCGCTAGAAATTTAGAAGAAGTTCCTAGGAACTTTTGGAAAAGTTTCTTAGAAGTACCTTAGATTCAGGAGGTTGTTTGGAACTTTAGGAGTACTTGCTAAGAACTTCAGGAAAAAATGTTTGGAACTTCAGGAGACGTTCCTAGAAAATCAAGAGATGCTCCTTAGATTTTCCAGAAATATTCCTTAGAACTGCTGAAGAAGTTTCTTGAAACTTTTGAAGAAGCTCCTTAGATCTTTTGGAGAAATTCATAGAATCTTTGGGAGAATATTCCTAAAACTTCTGGAAAAACTCGTTAGCACTTCTGGAGAAGTTTTGTTGAAATTCTAAAGAGGCTCTTTAGATCTTTCGGACAAATTCTTTACATTTTAGGAGAAGTTCCTTTAAACTTCAGGAGAAGTTGCTCACAACATCAGGAGAAGTTGTAGCTTGAAGTGAAGTTTCATAGAACTTTTTGAAGAAGGCTCTCAGCAATTCAGAAGAAGTTCCATATAATTTCTGGGGCAGTTAGAAATTCCAGAAGGATCCTTAGAACTTCTGGAGAAGTTCTTTAGAACTGCATGATAAATTCCTTACAACTTCAGGAGAACTTTCTTTGAACTTCTTAGAATTCCTTAGTTTCTTAGAATTTCTGAAAAAAAACTTCTCATATCTTCTGGAAAAGTTCCATTAAACTTCTGGAGAAGTTCCTTTGGGGGGAATTTTTGGGTACATCAGGAAAAATTCATTAGAGGGCTGCAAAATGGTGAGTCGACAACTGTGATGGAGCGTGCGTCCCCGCAAAATAGCTCTGGTCCTCACAAGTTCCTACACAGATAAAAAGAAACATTGAATTTTCTGCGTTATCTAATGCACATAAAGGGAATGCTAGATTTGCCAGAAAATAATGGGATATTTCATGTAAATTAAAGCCAGATAACGCCTGAATCCAGCCTGTTGTATGAAAGATTGCCAATATTGTTGTATGGAACATGAAAAGTTGCAAACAATTTCGTTGTTTACGTCTCCTTTAGCTTGGATCTAAACGAGAGGATATTTTACACGCTTGTTAAAATTAATTATTTTTTTCTGTGTACCTCATGCTTCCACGGGTCAACAGATGACAAAGACCGCCAGCTAAGGGTTGCGTACTTAGCTGGTAGTGCAGCCTGGGCACTGTTGTCCTTCTGACTTCAGCTAGATTGAGGAGGTGCGTGCCGAGCGTCTGTCCACCAAGGAGGTGCGGCTCAAACAGCGGCTGAGTAAGAAACGCTGTATCTCATCAGCTATACCTTAGGAGGCAGTCCCACCAACGCAATGTAGCCAGCGCGGTAAGATAGCATGCTGAAGTCTTACCCTACCACGAAAAATGTAAGTATGATTTATTTTGTGAGATTTTTCCTCATTTTATTGCCCACAACTATTTTATAAGGAACTGTAGAAATTTACAATATCCCAGTACATTTACTTGTGCAAATAAAAACAAAAATAAATGTGTTAATTGAATCTAAAGTTTAGTATAGCCGTGAAATTTTCATTTTGTCTTAACTTTTTATAAATCATTTATGCTAAAAATGTCTACTGTTCCTTTAACAACTATATAACGGGGATTCCCTGGGGGGTAGCCTAAGGCAGTCGAAGGATTTGTTGACTGGACAAGGGTTCGTGGAGTCGCCAGTCCCTTGTCATGCGAAGACACGCGGCCTTCTGGCCGTAGTCTTCCGAAGGTCCTCACTGAGATCGGCTGACCCTGCTACAAGAAGCCATCACGTAGGCTATTCTCCTGCTGAACAACCTGCTGAGAATAGTCCTGCAGCCATAGGTAATCTTTGCACTGATGGTGGGTTCTTATTACAGATCACACATCAGGAAAAATTCCTTAGAACTTCTAAAGAAATTCCTTAGAATGTCTGGAGGAGTTGCTTGAATCTTCTCTCGAACAACAAAACTGCCCGAGCAGGACCGAATAACTCGATAACTGGCCTTGGTATTTGAGAGCTCAGATTAAGAGGTAAAATACCTGAGGATAATACCATAAAATTGTTACCACGATGTTATGCGAATACCAAATTGACGTAAGACAATACCAAAATAGTACCTCTCAGGTATTCCCAGGTATCCGAAATAACAAATTTTGGCATTCGAGAGATATTTTGCTTGCAATTCTTAAGTATTTTGCTTAGGTATTTTACCTCTTAATCTGAGCTCTTTCATACCAAGGCCAGTTATCAAGATCAAAATTAGGTATTCACATGCTATTTTCTCCTGCTCGGGTGGTTATTTCGGATACCTGGGAATACCTGAGAGGTACTCTTTTGGTATTGTCATACCTCATTTTGGAATTCGCATAACATTGTGGGAACAATTTTATGGTAGTTCCTGCCAGTACTTTTTCATCCAGTATAACATTGGATGTGTTAATCATAAACATATTTGAACATTTTTCTTTTACAGTGTATTCAAATGTCAACACGTTTGAGACTTGCGTTAAAGAAGGCTGACTAAAGGGTCACCCACAATATATACGTTTGCGTATCAATTGTAAGCCAGGCATAAAAGTAAATTGGTACGCCTCACGGATGGGTGGTACAAAAGAACGGAAAAATATATTTTAACAAACCAAATTGCATTCCATTCATTAAAAACTTCTTAAAAATACTTCTACTTCCTGCCTATTATTATAATTTGAGCAAACGCAATGCAAACGTCTTCTAAATTTATATCTAAATCTTCCTGAAAATTTAGATCGACAGGCAATCGGTGGAGTCCCACCTGGTACTCCATAGTAATATGCTAAGAGGCGAACCGGAAGATTCGATGAGCTTCCTACTTCCCCCTGCACAAAAACATCTTTTAAGCTCAGCATGAAAAACGGCATGACAAAAATAAAAGTCCGCATTAAACTGGAAAAGAATGAATCTATCAATATACACAAAGGTTGTTTTTCTACGGGGGATACGTACGTAGACTAAATAGAGTTGATAAATTCACATGTATGAACATTTTAAATTACTTCGATTTTGTTTGCATGTGTTACCTTTTCACGCAATGGTCAAAATGCAATTTTTGAAATTTTGAGTATTGGCACCAAAAATTGTGAATTTAAAAAAAAACTGCCATATGATAACTTTTTGCCCAAAACGGAAAAGGTGATTCGAATGAGGTCGATAAGTTGTTCCATTCCACAGTGGTCGGAAAAGACTTTTTTCAGGGCGAAATTAATAACTCCTAAGGGTTACGTTTCCGAATCATGGTGTCTTGTACAATGTTGTATATTAACAAGTTATCCATCTTGTGGTGATAATTTGGTAGTTCAAAACTTGTGTCATATTTTTCTCTACACTTCGCCCGAAGATAATTTTTTCCTAAGAATTGAAACTAAAAAGTTAGAATAAAAAAACTGATTTTTTAGGGACACCCTAATGTCCTCCAGCAAAATAGCTTCGAACTATAGCAGTGCACAAGTGCAAGACGCTTCAGTCGTGAATGAACAGCATGTAGCGTGTTATATTGGCTATGATAAGATATCCTAGGGGCACTCGTAAATGAATATAAACACCAGTTTTATAAATTGCATTGAAGTTTGCCATAAATGTTCACACCAATGGAAATACTTATTCTTTCAAAACTGAATGCTGTACAGCAACGAAAACAAAGCCAATATAACACGCTACATGCTGTTCATTCACGACTGAAGCGTCTTGCACTTGTGCACTTCTATAGTTCGAAGCTATTTTGCTGGAGGACATTAGGGTGTCCCTAAAAAATCAGTTTTTTTATTCTAACTTTTTAGTTTCAATTCTTAGGAAAAAATAATCTTCGGGCGAAGTGTAGAGAAAACTATTACACAAGTGTTTGCTCAACTAAGTGTATAAGTATATTATATTGTTTAAAAGTTAGGAGTAATTTTAACGAAAAAAATGGCTGATTTTAAGCAGTCCCCGCTTGTGTTCCCCAGAAGTACCCGGGCTCATTTATATAGCATTTTGTTCCTTAATACCCATTAAAACAAGAATTTGATGATTTTTTGGCCTATTCTCGCCTAAACAATCAAAAGGGCGAAAAGAAAAAACGCATTTTTTTAGCTAAAATTACTCATAACTTTTGAATCACAAGCAGTATTAAAAAATTTTGTTCAGCAAAAACGTGCGTTATAACGGTTTATATATTTTGATTTAAGATCACTTAATCCTAAAATGATAAACAAAAAAGTTATAATGAAAAAACTCGTTTTTAATAGACACCCTGATATAAAGCAGAAAAAATAGCTCTATCATGGTCGAATGAAGAGATAGAAAAATGGTGTCTGAAACAAAGTTGCTTGAAATTATATTTCCTACAAACTTGCTGTTGACATTACCCTTCTATTGTGTTTCGTTCAAAAGTTAGCAACAGCGCCGCCCTAGCGGTAAAGTTTTGAACTACCAAATTATCACCACAAGATGGATAACTTGTTCATATACAACATTGTAGAAGACACCATGATTCGGAAACGTAACCCTTAGGAGTTATTAATTTCGCCCTGAAAAAAGGCTTTTCCGACCACTGTGCGTTCTGGAGTTATCACCGAAAACAAACCGTGTAAAAAAAGACCTTAGTGTATATAGAAATAAGTTTTTGTTTGTCTGTCTGTCTGTCGGTCTGTCTGAACCTTATAGACTCGAAAACTAACTAGCCGATGGGTGTAATTTTTGTATAGAGGGGCTTTTAAGGCCAGGAAAGGTTCTTGTAATAGCATGGCAGGAGGGGCTCTCATACAAATGGAACACGAATTTCTGCATAGCTCAAGAACTAATCAAGCAATTTAAACAAAATGGAAAGTTTGTTCCACAAAATGTGGCAGTTTTCCGAGGCAAGACATGTTTCTATGTTTCAATTTAATCCTTACTGTTGGATTAAATCGAAGTTCAACATACCTTTGTATGATACTGGAATAAATCAATAAAAAGGGAAGACACTGGTAAGTGGCCCAACAGCATCCTTACTGTTGGTTTAAATCGGTGCCAAAATTTAAAAAACTTTAATGTGTATTTCTGTGCAGAGAATAAATCGGGAACATAGTTATCTTATAGTATGCTAGCTGATCTCGGTGCGAGCGTTGCTACGCCTGCAACTACATGAATGAACATTGCATAGAACTGACGCTTTTTTTTTTGAATGAGTTTTTTTTGACTAAGGGGTTTAAGCTTCTATCAGAACATTCTTCTTACCCAGTTTGTGGCTTGATTGCCTGGATAATTCTCAGGTTTAGGTCAGAATCGTGTTCGAAAGAAATTTCTTTTTCTATACCAAACACATGTTAAATTCCGTTTACTGAAACGGAAAAGTAAAGAATCGAAAAGAAATTTCTGTAGCAGTATCCACCTGAAAGAACGAAAAAAAAATTGGAACTTTACGAGGTTTCCACGCAAACTAACAACACAACTCCCATTTTTACTTTCGGAAAAATATTCCGCATGATTATTCCGTAAGTGAAGGTGACATTTCGTTCCATGCAGATCAACTGTCAGAATTCCGCTTGGTAATATTGAACAAAATTCCATAACCTCTCTACATTATAAGTCGATACTGACCTTTTGGTTGAAATTTGTGTTTGAAATCACCCTAGACACATTTCTTGCATTCGAAAAACCCCGCATACAAATTTTGGTTCCATTTGCTTGATTAGTTCTCAAGTTATGCAGAAATTTGGGGTTTATTTGTATGGGAGCCCTCTCCCCCCTTTTCAGAAGGCAGAAGGGTCTCAAGCTACTATAGAAAAAAATCTTTCCTTCAAAAACCCTCATCTCTCAAATTTGGTTCCATTTACTTAATTAATTCTGAATTTATGCAGATATTTGCGTTTCATTTCTATGAAAGCCCCCCTCCCATTCAGAGGGAAGCGGGGCCCTAAACCACCATAGGAATATGTCCCTCCTTAAAAAATGCACATGCCAAATTTAATTCCATTTGCTTTATTAGTTCTCGAGTTATGCAGAAATTTGTGTTTCATTTGTTTGAGAGCAACCCCCCTCCACTTTCAGAAGACGGGGGGGGTCTCAAATCATCATAGAAACATTTCTCTCCTTCAAAAACCTCCATAGGCTAAATTTGGTTCCATTTTCTTGATTAGTTCTCGAGATACCCCCCCCCCCCTTTTAGAACGGAGAGGGATCTGAAACCATCATAGATACCTTTCTTGCCTTTTAAACCTCACACATGTTTCATTTGTATGGGACCGCCCCTTTCCAGAGAAGGAAGGGGTCTTTAACTATCATATGAACCTTTCCCGGCCCCAAAAATCCCTGCATACAAAATTTCACGCCGATCGGTTCAGTAGTTTTCGAGTCTATTAGGTTCAGACAGACAGACAGAAATCCATTTTTATGTATACAGATACTCTTCACTCCCGACGTCAGTTGAATTCAGCACACCGTTTACCAAAACGGTTCTCGCGGCGACCCCAACCATTTTATCCAACATCCCAGTGATTTCTCGAGCAAATGCAGAGGTGTTCTCGGCTTCCAATAAAGCGAGTATCACGTCAACATAATCCTACTCATTCTCTACTTGACCTGCATTCAGGCGAGGCCATCGCCGGTATTGCCATAGTTTGGGATCACCAGTTTTCACAGATTGAGGGTATAGGCTAGTCCCAAGCATCATCTTTCGGGTCTCTCTTTAATAACAGCGGTCAGTCATGCTCATGCTTAGGTGAGTATGAATGAACGCGCGAGTGAGTGTACTTGTGTATGATTTTAAATATGTTTATGTGAGTCTATGTGTGAATGTGCAAGCGTGTTTGCGTGCATGCAGAAATGTGTTTTAATAAGTCTGTATGTATGAATGTATGCGTATACCCAGCAGACACAGGATCGTATATGATAGCGAATAAGAGTGCAAAGTGGAGGCGATATACGTACATTCTTCATGCAGTCAAATGGACGCATGTACGTATAGCGCCTCCGCTTTGTACTTATATCCGCTATCATATACGATTTTGTGTTTGCTGGGTATGCGTGAATGCGTGTACGTGTGAATATACGTAAGAATGTTTGTGGATATGCATGTATGCATGTGTGTAGGTATATACGTGCGCATATGTTCATACATATCCAGAACAGCAGGGTAATTCGATCCTTTTAAGCTTTGAACCCAGGTGCCGTATGTTCAGTTAAGGTTATGTAACTTCTACAAGGCATCTTTTTTCCAAAATAAACCAGTTTCATCGGCGTTGAAGACTTGGTATGCACGTTAAGCACCATCATAAATCATTTTAATCAGTTTTTATGGGTACTCAATATCAAGTGCTGAATTGAAACCTTTAACATTTAATATTTTAATGTAAAGCCAAATTTTTATTTTAAATTACATATTTTCATCCAATTTGCTGAAGACATAAACTTTCCATCTTATCAGAATCACGGGAAAGAACAAGTTGAAAATGCTCAAATTTGCATGCTCACTAGCGCAACGTACTGAAGAAATTCCAAAAAAGAAGGACCTGTTGAATGTCCTTGACCCTATGAATAACTTTGCCGAAAACTAGAACTTTCTATCTTAACAGAATCACGAGATAAAACATGTTGAAAATGTTTAATTTTGCATGCTCACTAGCGCCACGTAACGAGGGAATTTCGAACAGAACGGTCTATCTGTTGAATGTCCTTGAAAACCTCATCCCACTTATCGCCACACACATTCACTCCGGTCCCTCGCCTGCCTCTTGGACCTTGTTGTGGTATCCATTCTACTGTTCACAAGATCTTCTAAGTGTTTTTCGTTGCAAAAGACTTAGCATGTTCGCACAGTATTTTTTTTACACGGATTTCGGAATTAGCACGGTTTTTTTTTTGGCACGGTTTCCAGAATTAACGCGTTTTTTTAACGTAGGACTACGTTTTTCTTTTCCATACAGGGTGTAATTCAAAATGAGAGCGTTACGCTAAAGTGAAAGGTTTTTGAACGCTAATAACGCTCGTTCAACTGAACACAATGACTTAACTCCTACAACATTTGATCAGAAAAAATTACAAAAATTTGCATTGAAATTACAATTGAGTGCTTTTACTAGAAGAAGTTCAATGTTTTACTTAAATGTGACATACTTTTGCTCACATACAATTCTTCGTATGAACAGGTTGAACATATGTTTTTCTATAAATTAGAAGAAAAAATAGTATTCTCCATTTAATTCCAACTACTTTTGCTTATCTTCGACATGTTTTTCCCTATCCGGGTCCTCAAAAGCAGCTTACAAATGGTTTAATTGTCTTCTTATTTTTATTTCATTTAGTTTCATTCCATGATGCCTACATATCTAGCCAAACCCCTCAGCTGCAAAATTATTTTCTAACTGAGACCCGTTCCCTCTTTAGATTGCTTCGTACTGTAATTTCGTTCCTCTCTTCATTTAGACCTATGCTGATCGCAGCAAGCCGTGCATTGAAACTGACTGTTTTGATTTTGTTCCGTCGTTTTCGCGAAAACAATCAAACAATAATTCGGTATTACTTAAACTAACAGTGAAATCATATAATCTCCGCGTACTTCGTGTAAGTAATAGTGAATACAATCCATTCCCTCCCGAAATGTGTAATAATCGGTGGTATTTTCCAGTTTTATTTTTGTGTTTTTGTGCTTCGTCCCAGCACCTGGAAGAAGAGTTAACGGGTGTCCACTAAATAATGAGAACGTAAAGAATGGGTCAGGAAAAAAATACCAGTGAAGTTTTGTTCAAACTGATTTATTTTATTAAAAGGGTCAACTTAAATCTTCAAACTAAGTTTAGTGAATATTGTCATATGGTCCGTGGTCCGCCGTGCGGCGCAGCTTAGTCGTTATGCTGGAACATGACCGTTGGACGGCAGCCACATCGATTTTTCGGATGCAGCTTTTGATCCTGTTGGTAAGTTGCTTGGTGTTCTTGGCCTTCCAATTATCCTTGTATACCATGGAGCTCAAAAGACCGAAGAAATCCTCGATAGGACGGCACTGTGGCAAATTTGTCGGATTCCGGTCTTTTGGGACATATGGTATATTTTGGCTCTCCAAAAACGTTAGCGTTTTTTTTTGCGTAGTGCGATGATGCCTTGTCCGGCCAAAACACGTATTTGCCATCCGAGTGATGTTGTTTAAGAAATGGGATGAGTATTTTCTGCAAACACTCTCTTTGGTACACCTCCTGGTTGATGGCCAAACCGCTTGGTTTGAACCACGGCTTCGAAATACCCTTATCGGATATTACGATGTATAACATAACCTTCGATTCAAATTTGTGCTTGAACTTATACATTACTTTTGGAGGAGTAGTAGATTTGTCCTTAGTGTAGAATCGGTCGTTTCCCGGTATCTGAGACTTCGAAAGAGGAAAGTAGCTTTCGTCGTCCAGAACGAAAGATTTTCCGCCGTAATTCCGAGTCATCCAGCGGCATTGGGATTTCACGGTTTGAATCTGCTCATCTGTGTACTCTGGGGATCTGGTTGTCTTTCTACACACTATTCCTTCTTTCTTTAGCGTCTTGCAGATGAGTGACTTCGAACAATGGAACTTTCGGGCTGCTTCCCGTTGACTTACCGAATCCTTGTTGTTGAACATGCTGCGCAGCGAGCGGAGCGTTTTCTCATTCATTATTTTCGCTGGACGGCCGCAACCTTTCTTCCGGGTTACTCTCATGCATGCCAGGATACGGTATACGGTGGATACCGGAACTTTTTCACGACAAAAATGGTCCACCGTGTATTTTTTCCACGATCTTCGTTCGCTTGAAAGAATTGTACAACGCGCGCGCGCAGTTCTTCCTGTTTCGACGGCATGCTGAACACGACTGAACATGTTAGAGTGAAATAAGAGTGTATGAAAATTTTCTGGAGAGTGCAACGATTCATTCATCTAAAGTGACATTTCTATGCGGCCGTTTTTGTTCTGATGGAAAAGTATTGAAATCATTCTCATTTTTTAGTGGACACCCGTTACATCAGCTTAGTTTTGTTAGTTAGTGGTAAAATTGTGACACTCAGACATAAATTATTAAGTTAGAGTGTTTTTTCGCTTTATCGCGAGTTCATCGATGATTATTAGTAGGAGAAGGAGTCGAAAAAAGATGACGTCTAGGATCACAGTTATCGGTGGCAGTGGTATGAAGTGCAATTTTTACACTGAAAAACGGCGAAAATTTGATTAAGAAGATTGAAAGTATAAAGTTACAGTCATTCGGAATCGATTGGTGATATTTTTCGGTCCGGTCGCAACGTAATAGCAGTGGAAAAAGTGAATTGTAAAAAGTGATCATTTTTGGGTCTGCTGTCTGGTCATTCAAAACGAACGCATGATAGCTGCTGCCGCTTGCATTGAAGGTGAAGTGGCGATTGCTACGTTCGAGGAAGAATATTGACGACGGAAAATCTGAGCAGAAATGAAGGGCACAAATCTAGAACTAGAAGAACCTTAGAAGAAAATACTGAAACCGTGGCAAAGTGAATTTTGATTCGGTGTGCAGACTTAGTTTGTAAATTAATCGGTGTAAGAAGCGTGTATTAGATGCAGATATCATGTTACTACCGGATGGTTTCCGACACGTCGGCGACGGCCGGATTGATGTGGACGAGTGCAGACTGCAGCAGCTGCGGGTCCAGCAGGACTTGGCCGAGATCTAGGACATCGAGGAGAGCTGGTTTGCAAAGCAATAAATAATTAATTTCTACCAAATTTTGAAGACAATATCTAATATCCTGTTTTTTTATGATGTCTATTTTGTTTTGTTTTTCGTTATGCTTGTCTTTTTTCAGTCACATTGGAGCGGCCCATTGCTTTTGGCAGAAAATGATGCATACCTGTGTAGAGGATTTCTCGGCTTCCTCCAAAGCGAGTATCATGTCAACACATTCCTTCCCATTCCCTCCTTGACCAGCATTTGGGCACGGCCGGCGCCGTTATTGCTTTATAATGGGTCACCAGTTTTTACACATTGAAGATGTATGTTAGTCCCAAACATTGGTCCTATTGTTTCTTTGTGTAAATACAGCTGATCTGGCAATACCGGAGTTGCATCCGTGGGCGGTCAAGCATGCTCATGCTCATGCTCTCTTCATTTAGGGCTATGCTATCAATGCTAGTAAAGGGTGTTTCGAACAAAATTTGGTCGACTTAAACTTGACGCATTTCCTTTCATCGTGCATTAAACAATTTTGCACACCCCTCATTTTGAAGATGCGTGCCTATACTTTGATTTTGAGATTAGCAATTCAGTTATCAAAATGTCGTCGAAGGAATAGAAGCAACGCATCAAAATATTGAAAATTCAAACTACTCTCACGCCAAGTTGGCGAATGTGCGAATTGTTGAATGCGGCTAAATCAACTGTTACCAACGTATTAAAAGTGTTCGGTGAACGTTTGTCGACAGCCAGGGAAGCTTTATTGGGGGGAAATCAAAAACCGGAAGCCACAACGACAGCAAAAAGAGTTGTCTGCTGTTTCGAGTGGAACCCCAACCTCTCCGTCCGAGATGGAATCAAAGAAGCTGGGAGTGGCGCCTTCAACCGTGGCAAGCTAAAAAACTTTGGCTTGAGGAGCAATGTTTACATTGCGACCGGAACCGTCAACCAGGAAATTTATCTGAGCGAGTGCCTACAAAAACGTCTACTGCCTTTCCTGAAGCGACACAATTGTTCCGATCTATTTTGGCCGGATTTGTTATCTTTCCATTGCGGAAAAAAGGCCATGAAGTGGTATGCTGTCAACAAAATTCAAGTGCTGGCCAAGGACAAGAACCCTCCTAACACACCAGAGCTCCGCTCAATTGAACAATATTGTTTATTGGCCATCGTCAAGCGGAGCCTTGAGAAGACTCAAAAAGCTGTTGTGAACGAGAAACAGTTCAATGCAAACTGACGTTCTGCGGCGAATAAAGTGGACAAGGAGACTGTACAAAATCTTATGGCAGGTGTTAAACGAAAGACCCGGCAATTCGCATTTGGTAAAAAGTAAGCTCAGCTGAATATTTCTCCTGTATTCAGTATTAACTGAACTTGAAAATCAAAAGAATTTGACTTATTAATAAAACTTTTATCGACTCACTTACATTACTGTTTGTCCAAATTTTGATCGGAACACCCTTTATATAGCACGCGAGATGAACCTAAATGATTTCAGTTTTCGACACGAGCTCTCAGCTGGTGGTTCGGGCCGGGGTTTGTTCACTCGCCACAGTCCACCCGGTTGTAGTATGGGAGACGGAGTCCCAGTTAATCGGACAGTTACCGGTTTCCATGTCTACCCAATACAATCATAAAATTTTGGGCCACTGAAAACTGGCCATTCGTCCCTTATGAAATCATTTCGGTTCGTCTCGCGTGCCATATAGCAGGGTAAGCCGTACGACGCACTCACAAGAGCGCTGGACGGCACTGACGTCCATCTTACGGATACAATTAAGATCTTCGTGGTCAACTGCTTCATTTCTTTGGCCCGCCAATTATTTTTGTACACTAGGACACTGAGGGAGCCGAAAAAAATCCTCAATGGGATAGCCAAGTTGATCGGGTTCCTTTCTTTCGGCACTTTTTCTGCTCAAGATACTCCAGCGTCTTCTTGACGTAATGGGAAGACGCCACGGCCTTGAAATCCCTCTGTCCGATATGGTGGTGTACATCATACCTTTTTTCGAATGATGCTTAAACTTATATTTTAATTCGGGGGGTGTAGCCAACTTGTCGCTGGCATAGTAGCTGTCATTTTTATGGAATGTGGGTCTTCGAGAACGGAAAGTAACTTTCGTCGTCCAGCACGAACGACGTCCCGCGGTAGTTCTTCGTCATCCGCCGGCACTGCAATTTCACGGTCGTTTCTTTCGACAGATGATGTCCTCCATCTTGAGGGTTGGGTGAATCAAGGTATGAGAGCAGTGATATTTTCGGCTGGCGTCACGCAAACTCGTTCCGTCCTTGTTGTCGAACAGCTTTTTCAACGCTTCTGCCTTCTTCGTCATTATCTTCGCCGGGCGGCTGCTATCGGCCTTCCGCTCCACGCTCAGGGATGCCAGGTCCAGTAAACTGTACTCGAAAGTGGTCTACCGTAAACTTTTTTCCACGATGACTATGCGTTTCGTAAAACCGTACAACACGCTCGCGGAGGGCTTGCTGTTTCGACGCCATCTTCGATTGAACTGACAGCACCCGAGCGAAAATAAACATGCCAACTAGTTTTAGGGAGTCCAGAGAGAAATTCTCTTAGAGAGAGAGAGAAAATTTACGCTCTTTACTTTGATTACAGGAAGGTATTGAAATCATTCTAATTTTTTATTGAGCACCCGTTATATCCCTAATATAACCCACCACTTATTTCTTCTTCGTAGTTTTGGAACTCACCAGCCTGGTCCGATCGGATGACTTAATAGTGTCTTCACGAACTTAATATATTTCTTGATCTGGTTACAAACGTTTGAACAACAACAGGAAATACACAACGCAACAGCTCAAGTTCGTCGGCTACCCAAAAGTGAGTAAAGATGGTTAGGAGTAACACGTTGACAATTTCTAAACACCGATCGAATTCAAGCCGATGTTGACTGTTTGTTATCTTACCATCTTACCGTATCCGCCGTGAGTATAATTGTTTTGAGAATAATTGCAGAGCAGTGCACATCGACCACGCTTCAGGTTTTATATCGGACCAGAACTATCTCGGAGGCTTATTAGCTCGTCAAATTGAAGACGCACGCACGCATATTCGATCATCTCACTCATCCTTTTTTTTCCAGCTAACCAAAACCTTCAACCAAACATCCAACGCTTACCTGACTACAGATGAAATCGTTCGGCTTCATGCAGAAATCGCCCAGTGCTACGGCGCTGGCCAGATAGATCCCGGAAAGTAGCCAGCACACGGTCACGGCCAGCAAACCGCACACGCTGAAGAAGATCAGCGCACAGCGGGAACTGCGCGTAGCTCCGATGACCAGGATGATGCACAGCACCAGCAGAAAGGTCAAGAATCCCAGCGTAACCGGCCATCGTAGTTCCTCGTAGAATTCGTACGTCTGCAATGAATCAAAACGGAGAGAAAATGCTGGTGAGTGAGCGTAGAACTGCTAATTAAAAAAGTTTTCCTCTCGATCTTTGCCGCCCTCTTGGAAAAGCGTTCCGTTTTCAATTAAAATGAGATGAAATTTCTATGATGTAGGTAGATAGATATAGAGTAGATAGTGAGAAAATAAGAGGCTCCTTTGAAGTTTTTGCCGGGTCTTAGTCGAAAGTAGTTTTAATTGACCAAAGAAATTAGAGGCAATCGAAGGAAAGACAACTTTTCCTTTTTTTTGTCTTTTTTTGGGGAAAGGGAAAACTTCAACATAATTGGGTTGTTTCCAAAACTAAAGCGGAATGTAAAATTTATCCAACCCGTGGTGGTTGGATCTGTGAATACTGAATCAACATCCTTCTGGTTGTGAGAATGATGAGTTACATAACTTTTCACCCCAAGCTCGCGTGTCTCCCAACCGCAGCATCCAATCCATCTTCATTAGAACTATTTTTAGGGATCAGAAAAAGGAAGAAAAGTG
This sequence comes from Aedes japonicus, assembly GCA_034211315.2. Taxonomy (NCBI): domain Eukaryota; kingdom Metazoa; phylum Arthropoda; class Insecta; order Diptera; family Culicidae; genus Aedes; species Aedes japonicus. The sequence continues at coordinate 401,711 of JASCZW010000109.1, read as the reverse complement.
TCTGATTATAATGCTGGCGAACTGTGGTGGATGGGAATGCTGGAGTGTGGCCTGACTGATGATGACAGTAATGGTGGCATCAGGATAAATATACATCACCATCATTTTCGACGCCATCGTCGTCATCATCTCGCAATCTATTTCCAGCTGAGTCAATAGACACAATGAAATGGGAAAATGGATTCCTGTATGGCGTTTTGTCTGTCTCATGTGTGTCGCTTTACACCGTCACTTGCGCTGACTAATGAGAATGACGGTGGAATAGGAAGGTGTTGGGGGGTAGGAAGGTAGGCAGCCACGAGGACGACGCACAGTGGGATGAACCATGCCAAGCGGGAATATCGGGCCATGGTAGGCCATGATCCTGATTACGATTGGGTGAGTGTGTCAATCTTCACAATTATTGAAGTTATGATGTATAGAAAAACTCGAAATAACTACTGATGTATTGAAAAGCTCTATGATGATCATATTTCTGCACCTTTCCTTATTTTTATGTTTTCCTGAAAACTAGACCACAGTGCGGCGGTTTCCTACACACGCGAGTGCTGGTAAGGTAAAGGATATTCCATACAGTTGTAGTAACATGACGAGACAAGTTTTCTGCTGATGGTTTTCAATAACCGTGGGAATGTTTAAAGGTTGCTATCGTTCTCGTCGGAGAAGAAGTGGAAAGTTAATGAAAATAAATAATGGGTTAACTTATGTTAGGGAATCGTTCGTAGATGGAACTGCTAGTTATGGAACAAGTGATACAGCTATAACCAGGTCAAATTTTGATAACGTCAGATAGCAATTATGCTTCAGCTACTACTTTCATTTAAATTGAATTTATTCACGCATATCAAAAATTTAACATCGGAACTACACTCACTATCATCCTCTGTTGAAGAAATCTCCATAAGGGTAAACATGGTGCTGAGAGATGATGTACTTCCTTACTTTGCCTTTGTCTATCGTGTTCTGTCCCTTCTTTACTTACAGTGTGTCTCATAATAGGTGTCAGTTTTTTTCAGTCTTGGTTTATTTCAACTGGGTAATTTTAACAGCGGAATTGATTATACCCGTTTTGAGTGTATTCTTTTGACAGCTTATCGCTGAAGATAAATAAGCGATTCCGTTTGTTTATATTTATCAGCTACCGTGGAAGCTATACGGGAGCAAGTTTTAAAATTACATTTGCAAAAGCTTAGACCGTGTCAGCTATTCAATAGCCTTAAGCAGTTCGGAGTCAATAAGAGTTTTGTTGTCCGTACCTTGAAACGGTTCAAGGAAACTGGAAATGTCCATATTCATCACAAAGGAGGTGCCAGACGTACTACCAGAACGAAGAAAAAGATCAAATGTGTGAGTAAGCGAATAAGACGTAATCCGGCCGTATCTGGTCGTAAATTGAGCAATCAATTTCAAATATCCCCTGCTTCAATGAACAGGCTCCTCGAACATGATCTGGAATGGAAGCAGAACAAGAAACAACGGGTTCACGGGTTGACGGAGCGCCAAAAGCAAGCCAGGGTCCAAAGAAGCAGAAATCTTTTAGTTCGACAGGGTGACTGCGAGATTTTTTTTTCGATGAAAAGCTCTTCCTTCTTCAGGACAGTCATAATCAATAAAATGATCGTGTGTATGGTAAAAGTCTTGCAAATACTCCAATAGATACTAGCTGTAGAACGCTATCATCCTGCAGGTTTTGAAGAACCATCTGCTTCCTCATGCTTCAACGCTGTATTGTTTCCAACATGAGTCAGCACCAGCTCTCAAGGCAAAGAAGATCCAAGCGTGGTGCGCGGAAAATTTGCTCGATGTCATCAGAAGCGAAGAATGGTCAGCATCTTCACCGGATTTCAATCCACTTGACTACTTTGTTTAGGGTTATATGCTTCAACATATATGTAGGCCCTACGAAAGGGCTTACTTCAGATTGATTCAAGAACCATTTGGTTGATATTTGGGACCAAACTCCTCGTGAAATCGTGCATGCCAGCTGCGATGGGTTTACAAAGCGTTTGCGCAAAGTTATCAAGAAAAAAGGCGAGAGATTCGAGTTGAATTAATACGGTTTGTTTCTATAACATATATCTTTCAAATGAAAAATAAATGCTATGATTTGGTTGATTTGTTTTGCTGTCATCCCATTTTATTCTAGTGGCACCTATTGTGAGACACCCTGTATAGGATAGAGAACTGCATTGACCAAAATGCGAATTGTTGGTCCATCGTCCGAAAGAAGTTGAATTTATCTGTGATCTCAACGTTATAAATTTTACGTTACATTCGGTACGATACTTCAGGTCAAGAGCTCCAATAAGGTATCGTCAGCAGAAGTCGACTTCCTCTATTTTACATAGTACCTCAAAAGGGTTTGATATTTGATGAAACATGCTTCAATCATTTTTGGAAGCCGTAAATGGGTGTTTCAACAGGATTCTGCCTCTTCACATTTAGCTAAAGTAACGTAGGCCTAGTGCAAGAAAAATTTGCCAGGCTTAATCCCCAAAGAAATGTGGCCGGCCTCTTCGCCAGACGTAAACCTTTGGGACTTTTCCATTTGGACCATTGTGAAAGTTCAAGAGGCCCAAACCAATGGGTATTGAGCAATTCAAAGCTACTTTGCAGAAAATATGGAATCAGATTCATGAACAAAAGATGAGCGCGGTTTTTTGCTTAATTTATTTGGGCCAATTGTTAAACAAATTTAAGTCTTCTTATATGACACAATGTTCCTAAGACTCATTCCTTAGTTACATTTTTGTAGATCCTACCATCTCTGCGAAACATCGATTTCAAAAAAGGCTTAAAAAACATCCCTTCTTAAATGTTAGTCTAGAAAAGTTTTTTTTATTTGGACCAAAACCTATCATGTGACAAGGAATCCAAAATAAGTACAATAGTGGTAGCATTAAGTGTCCAAATCCACATCGGCCATGATCCAGGTACCCTCGAGGAAAAGGCCAGTTTTCGACACCTATCATGCGACACCTCAAATTGTATTAGGATTCAAAACTAAGTGCAATGGCAGTGACATCAAGTGCCCAGAACTTTATTGGTCATGTCGGGATATGTACCTTCGGGGAAGTGGCCATTTTATTACTTGGATCAAAACATATCACGTGACACCTCAAGTCACATCAGAATTCAAAAATAAGCGTACTACTGGTGATAACAAATGCCCATAACCGCTTTTTCTCTCTTGAATACAGATCAAGCAATTATTGAAAAAATTTAATATGTAACAAGCTTCGGATCTCACCATAGGTGGCTGAATTCAGGTTTTTTTAATTCTCATGTTATGTGAAGTGTGTATATTTCTAGTGACTTCCCTGGGTACCCGGAATATGTATACACACTCAGATTATTTTACCGAAATCTGTAAAATTTTACCGAATTCTCAACAGCTGAACGTTCGGTAATCCGATTTTACGGATTTCTGTAAGATTTTACCGAAATCCGGTAAATTTTTTACAGATATCTGTAAAATTTCACCGAAATCCGTAAAATTGGTTTACCGAACGTTCAGCTGTTGAGAATTCGGTAAAACTTTACAGATTTCTGTAAATAAATCTAAGTGTGTAGACCTTAATATTTTTTTTCCATTTGGTGATAGTCAAATCCGGTTCGAATGACCGATACAACTACAACTTAATGTTGATAGCAAACAAAAGGACCATAATACTTTTAATATGACAGTTATTGCGTCCAATTCTTAATTCCTGAAATCCTGGTTTTCAGAAACTTTGTCCAACCGTATCTTCGAAACTGTTGGAATACCTTCTAATAGGGTTCTATCGAACCATTATACTTTTCATTTGGCGTTTGTTGCGACCAACTCAGTCTAGTTGTTGCCGAGATAGCCAACATAGTTCCTAAAATCTAAGTTTTCCGGAATTTTGTCCTACCATATCACCAGAAATGGTTCACCCAATCCAGCAATATGAAAAAGGCTCTATGAAATCATAAAACCTTTCATTTGGTGGTCGTTGCACCCACATCGGATTGGTGACTGCTGAAAATAAGGGTTAGTTCTCAAAATCGGCAAAATCCGAGTATTTTTGGAAATTATTTCGGCCATATCTTCAGAACTGGATATCTGAATCCAAAACAATTAAACAGCATTCAATGACACCATGATACCTATTATTTGGCGCTCAATTCGGTTGAGTTGCTGCTGTGCATTTTCGGAACTGGTTCCGTCAATATCTCCGAACCGAGATATCCGATTCCAAAACCATTGTTGTTGCGGAAAAACACGGCTTATTATATTTTGTCACCTACATACATCAAAACAGACATACACACACACCCACACATACTCACACACAGGCATTTTAAAATCTCGTCGAGCTGAGTCGAATGGTATACTATAGTTATAACCAGAAATCGAAATTCTCACTCAGCTGTGTGAAAACCATCCTCTCTATCAAGCAGGTTGTCGATGAGTAGCGAACCGTTCACATTTTCATCTCTCCTTTATCGCCGATAATTCATTATCCTCTCTTTTGCATATGCGATATGCTCCAAAATTCACTGAAAACATGCTACCTACATCGTATACGAGAAGCAAAACCCGAGGAGCAAAAAACGAGGAGTCACTACATGAAAAAAAATTGGCTTTTTATCGAATAAAAATGTCAGAATAAAACAAGCATGAAGACTGGTGCATTTTCAGGTGTCAAAAAGTGAATGAAAAATAATTTTCGGCATCTAGGATTCACTGAAAAAAAAAAAACGATTTATCAGCTACTCATGCTCTCCGAAAATTATAAATCTTCGTTGCTTTTCTCGCGAAAACAGCTGTGAGAGTATAATAGTCTCTCGCTTCTCACATTCTCATCTGTTTCTCCAAGCGGATGGAAAAAACGTTTCTCTTCTCAAGTAGCCGGATATTTCGGTCTCTGGTTATAACTAAAATTGTAACTGTATTTTGTTCAGCTATAAAATTTTACGGTATCTACTCAACCATGATTATTTAATCTTCTGGAAGGTCAATAAATAGAGGATTTGAGATAATCTGGGATATTCTAGGTAATCCAAACTTTGCTGGAGTACAGAACATTGGATCTACAGTTGAAGCTGTAACTTTTTCGGCTATACAAACTTATGATATGTATTCAACCATGTTCAATGAATCATCTCAAAGATACAATGCAATGATCTGAGTGGTTCTAGGTCATCCAAACAATTTTTGATTTCAGAATTTAGGTTCTACAGTGTTGTAATAGTTTTTTTTTAGCTTAACAAATATATGTATTCAGGTAGGAAATGGTTGGAAACATATTATAACTTTGTATAGCAGAAACTGCAGTTACAATTATAGTTCAGTACTCCAGAACAGGTTGAATGACTTAGAACATCCAAGATTATCTCATAATATCGGTTGCCCTTTCATAAGATCAAATGAACATAGTAGAATACATTTTTACATCTAAAAAAGTTACAGTTGCTTTTGTAGATCCTAAGTTATGAACTAATAAACAGTCTGGTATGACCCAGAACATCCCAAAATTAATCATAATGTCGGTTGGCCTTCCAGAAATTTGAATACATATCGTAAATTTGTCTAGCCGTAAAACTATAGTTACAACTGTAGATCCTAAGTTCCAAACTTCCTCATGTTCAGGATGATCTGGGTTGAAAATTAGGCCTTAAACGCATATATTTTTAATTTTTTCCTGATAGAAGTCGAGCACTCGACACTGAAGAAGTCTGTAAGTAGCAGACGAAATAGGCCTATCTGTCAAAAGATAAGCTCATAGTAGAATTAAAAGGAATTTGCTCGCGTTTACTAGCGAAAATTTGAAAAAGTGTTTCAAGGTTTAATTTTTTATTTTTTTAAAAGGTAATCAAATGAAGTGTTAATTTTAAACTCTCCTAGTTTCCCAATCTGATAGAATACTCGATTTGCAACAATTTTGCTGAAGATAGTGTTCGTTTTTGATCAGTTTGTGATTTTGTACAGGCATTTTTCTTCAGGTGAAAGTGTATCCAGATCAATAATTTGTTTGACAGCAACAACTGATTGTCGCTTTTGTTCATGTTGCTGATAAAGCAATGTTGCTATCGGTAGTGTGTTGCAATAATGACAAAACGTTTTTTTGTCGCTGCTAAATGAAAACACTCAACATTTTCTCACAGCAACTTCCCATCATCGATACAACAGTTGATTGCGGACATCAAGTCAAAAACAGTTCGTCAGATTTGAACACAGTTTTTCTACTTTTTCCCTTCTCTTTTGAATTCTACACAATTTTTTCTGTCATGGTATGTAGCCGTTTTTTGTATTTTTAAAAAGGACTCTTTGGTGTAAGCTTTTAAGTCCATTTTTGTGTCCAAAAACTTAATTTTTTGTTTTTTTTTTCAAAACGTAAATTTTTCATTTTTAAACATAATCAAAAAAACCTACGTAAGATGGCAGGAAATTTATCGGAAATTAAAGGAAAAATCTCGAGTACTTTTTAAAACTGACGTATGTGATTTTGTAAACAAAGAGGGGAAGTAAATTTCAAACGTAAATTTCTCAAAACAATCAACACCCTCACGGAAAGTAACATTACCATCATGTTAGGGAACTGTAATTCCTTGTCTTGGTGGCCCTAGTTTGCATGAAAGTGCTAAGGGTTTCACGAATTTAACGTTTGAATTTTACTTCCCCTCTTTGTTTACAAAATCAGATACGTCTGTTTGAAAAAGTACTCGAGAAATGTCGATTTTGTTCTAGCTCCAACGGTGCGGCCTCTATGATGTCCACCGATCAGCAGCTTGCCATCGGAAGTGCCACGCTGCACCTAGTGTAGCGACTGAAGGAGTTACTCAATGGTGATCAAAACATATTGTTTCTAGCCGGAAAATGGCAGAATAAGCAAATGTGTCCCTTTTTGTAATACTTACTAACGTCACGGGATAAATTGAAATTAAACACGTTAGAATAGCTAATGAAAAAGCGACACATGCGTAGCCCAGGTTCGTGTTTGCCGTAGTTTGTTCCTGAGTGCCAGTTTATAAAAAAAAAACAGGTTGATGAGCTTACACCGGCTTTCATAACTTAGCTATCTGCGAGGGTCTTGCCAACGAAGATGTCTCAAAGCGTATTGTTCGAGCGTGGGCTCTATTTGCCGGCCACCGGAGGTTTTTCTACCCGTTAGTTCTGCTAACGGAGCCACAATTCATTGGATTGAATAATCCGCCAAAAAAAAGCACTGCTGTACCAATATTGTCACTGCACGCAATGTCTTCACACTCTTTCACCGTGAGACTTGATGTCCCGAATCGCACTCACAGTCGATTCACGACTTGCACGAAAAGCTTGCACGCAAAGCTTGTTTCGACCGAGGGAAACTACCGGTAACGTGGATCGTTTCGGATCTGCTTAATAAAATAGGCGCGGGAGTCACTTGGTTTCACTATACTGTATTCTATTTCACTGTTCAAAAGGACAAAGGCGGGAATCACAAACACGGGTTAGCTACCGAACGCTTCTGCTATTTATTTGCAACTGTCTGGATTTAAATTCTGTTGTTGCTTTGAAGCGATCGAGAGAATGATCAATATCTTACAGTGTCGCATGCAATTATAATTTCAGGTTGAATTCAAATGGTTGGGGAATTCAAATTTGCTTATGACTAGAACAACTAAAACTACTATTTACAAATTTACAAAGCGATTTGGAAACTATGATAAGCATAGCGATCACGTATAAACCTTCGCTGAACGGCTTCGGTCCTCTGGAATGCATTTTTATGGAAAGGGGACCAAACGACAGCACAGTACTCCAAAACAGGACGAACCAAAGAGCAGTGTGGTGCCTTCAGACAATAAACGTCTTTGAAGTTTTTTGCGAAGCGGAAGATGAACCCTAGCTGTGATGAGACCTTAGAAACAATATAGGGAATGTGGTTCTCGAATGACAGTTTGGAGTCGACTATTACTCCTAGATCCTTGATTATTGTTTCAGGTTTCAAGCGCGTTCCTCGAAGGATGAAGTCGTGGAGATTCGTCGTACGTATGCGGCAAAAGGAGATAGCTGAGCATTTGGATACATTTAAGGACATTCTTTTGAGCTGGCACCAGTCGTCAATCACTTGTAGTTCCTGCTGAAGAAAATGAGCGTCATCTGGACATTTTATGACGTAGTACAGCTTTAAGTCGTTCACGTAGGATAATTTAAGGCATCTTAGGACCTAATTCACATCGTTCATATATAACAGGAAAAGGAATGGACCAAGGTGGCTGCCTTGCGGAACACCGTAAAGCTGAATGAGGCATAATCTGAAAACTGTACAGACATAGTTCTACCAGTCAGGTATGAGCGGAGCCAATTCAACAATTGATCATGTACCCCGATTTGGTCGCATTTGGTAATTGCAATCTGATGGTTCATGTTATCGAAGGCCGCAGAGAGATCTGTGTATATGGCGTCTACTTGATGACCGCGTTCTATTTCACGGATGACGAAAGATGTAAATACGATAAGGTTGATCGCCGTCGAGCGCTTGGGCATAAAACCGTGTTGGTCAGGAGAAATAGTCTCTAAATAGTCATGGACCAGCCTTTGGAGGACAATTAGTTCGAATATTTTGGATACATTTCTTAGTGCAGCAATCCCACGATAGTTGGCGATGGATCGTTTGCATCCCTTTTTATGTATTGGGAAAACAAACGACTCTTCCCAGCATTCCACTGTGTCCTCACCGGAAGTTAACGACAAATTGAAGACGGTAGCTAGGGGCGCAGCGAGTGTTTTAAGGGAACGCTTCAGGATAATTAAAGGAATACCATTAGGAGCGAGTCCAATTTAGTTTTTCATCTGCTTCCGTGCTGAAATCACCATATCGCTATGGAAAGTGAATGCAGAGTCAAATACAGATAAGCGGAGAACATTGTTAGTAGCAAAATTTCGTCGCAGATGACACTGCTGAACTCCGTACGGAACAAGTCGACGATGTCCGCGACAAAGTCAGCTTCATGAGTGCCGTCCGTCATAGTGGAGGGTAAACCGGTTTCCTTCGGTTGTAGCTCTTCGGTTTCGTTTTGAGGCGATTCTGCAATTGAGACTGATGAGAGTTGTACAAGTTTTTATTGAGGTCTTTGTAATCGTCGTAATTTGTCTAAGTAGAATCGGATAGATATTTGCTGTGTTTCCACAGAGCAGCCCTTTAAATTCCTTTCAAACAGTGCCGGTAAAAATCAATTCATCTGCTCTCAAATGAGCCGAAAATGAAGACAACCTTAACGGACAGACCAATTATCTTCGTGAATTTGAATTTTTAAATAACAGTATTGTCTTGAACAGAGCAACCGCTGAGTTTTGAAGTCGTTATTTGATTTGGTTCATTCGTCGGTTGATATTCATTATCGCCTGTGCTATTTTCAATATTAATATTCAAGGTGGGGATGACTTTGAGTATCAAATGAAGAAACAATACTATATCTTCAATTCAGATTTGGTAACATACAACGAGGAAACTCAAAGCCACGTCATCCGGTCACAGAGGAAGAAAAGAGGAGATAAAAAAATCGAAGAGCTACTAGACGAGGTCAGAGCTTTCGTATCATCCAAGGCACTATGGCTAAAAGTAGGACGCCTGACTGGAAAGAGGACGTCTTAAAAAGCAAACAATGTAATATTCCGATGAAGCATCGGTTCAACTCTTTTTGGATACACACTTCGGTGGTTATGATTCAGAGATAGAATACAATAAAGGAATGGAAGTAAGAAGATGAGGTCCTCTCCCAGAAAGAATAATTTGACCTATGAGACCTTTCGTAATCTTATACCCGAGGTAACGGACACCATAATCAGAAACATCAACGAAATGTGACAACGAGGTTCTTTGGACGACACACTGAAAAACAATAAGGTTGTGGCCATTCCAAAACCAGGACGGGATCGAAATACTCCCCTTTTGGAAAAAGACCAATATCATTGGTTGCAACGCTAACCAAAGTGGCGAATACAGCCGTTACAAGATATCCTTGATCGCATACCTGCGTATTCTTTTGGGTTCCGAAAGCGTCTTTCAACGAATACCTGTGTTTCGTAATAAGTTGGATAAAAGAAAGCAAACGAAGCAACATGGTCACAGGATTAATATACATAGATCTCTTTAATTCGTTCAACGCAGTGAGAACTGATACATTAGAGGAAATTCTGTTGGATATGAGAGTTTCACAAGAAATTCTTATGTGGATTTCTAGTTTTTTGAAAAATAGAAAAATTTCGTTGCATACTCGCGAAAAAGTACTAACTAGAACAATAAGCAAAGGTCTTCCGCAATGAGATGTATTATCTCCGACGCTCTTCAATGTATACACCGTAAAACTCCATGAAATAAATAAGAATGGCATCGTACTCGTTAAATATTCGGATGACTTTGGAATTTTAGTGACAGCTAGAAGTCTTGAACTGTTAAACACCGCTGCTCAAGAATGTTTGCATGAATTTCCCGACACGGCAAAATGTCTGAACTTAACGATAAACGAAAATAAGACTAAAGTATTGCTGTTCCAAAATAATGACAAGGAATTTAATATCTCTATTAATGGAACTAATATCGAGACCGTGAAAAATCACCGATATTTAGGATTTACCAACGATAGGTACTTAAGCTTTGGTGGGCACGTTCGAAAAGTAAGGAGGAAGATCCAGCTACGACTGAACTTTTTCAAAATCCTGAGTGGAGCGAAAAGTGGTGCTAACCCCGAAACAATTGCACGAATATACACAGCACTATGTAGGAGCACAATCAAATACGGTTGCTCCGTTTACAACAACGCAAATCCCTCAAATCGACGTATCATTTCGGTGGTCAGCAACCAAGGTTTGCGGAAAATCACAGGAGCAACGAAAAGTACACCCCTTAACGCTCTGGCAGCATTGAGTGGTCAGGAAACCCCTGGAATTTAAACACGAGTGTGTCACCATTCGAGAAATCGCCATTTCAACAGAAACGACGTGATGGCTAAACAACTAAGGAACACTACTTTGCCCGAAGACTCAGAAAAATGAGATGCGTTCACAGTTTTCACCTGGAGAAGATATACTGTACCAATAAAGATTTATTTGAAGCAATCAGCCCGTTGACTAGCTTGGCGGTCATAGATGTATCTTTAATCCCGTATCGGGAGGACCTACAAACAGTGAAAAAGAACAACGATCCTGTGAAGCTCCAGCTCAGCTGAAGCTCTTAATGAATGTGCAAAATAAAGAAAAAGGTAGGATTTTCACTGACGCCTCCGAAGAAGGCACCAGTTGTGGAATAGGTATATTTGTGAAGAACACATACAAACGGATCTGTTACAAGCTAACAAGAGAGACGAGTGTCATGGTAAATATGTTTGGTTCATCTCTTGAATTAGAATACCTTTTTGCCTACTTTGTCACCAGGAATAGGTAAAAAACTGTGGAATTTCTAATTGCCTTGTATTGTTTTGGCGTTATTATATATTTCTTCGAGATCTTCTGACAGAAACACTTTGTTTCCTTAAAAGTGCCCATCTTGTGATGTATGAACGGTTGGTAGGGAACATTATTACCTATCTTGAGACAAAATTTCATTGAAATAAAAAATGGTAACTTTTTTATATCGGCTTTGAATTTTTTAAATGTTGTTTTTTCAGTGTAGGGCTCATGCTGTTTTTTTTAATATTGTTTTTCTTCAAACTTTGAATTTTTTAAATGTATTTTTTCAATATTTTTTTTCTTAAAACTTGACTTATTTTTTGATAATGACTCATACAAAACTTTTTTGTAGGAGTAGTTATTTTTTTATTAAACACATTTGACAAAAATCGATGAATAAAAGTTTAGCCCGTTTTAAAACTCAGTCTGGATTTTTTTTTTCAAGAAACTAAGTATGCAAAGTGGCTTATCTAGTCATGGTCTAGACACCGAGAAAGTTTCGTTGTAATCCGAGAGGGTGCTGCCAATTCCGAATACGATTTGGGGCGAAAGCCGTCTCATACATCACTTTTTTAAAAGTCTTGTCCTTTTTGAGTTACGTTGATTTAAAAAAAAACTATCAAAACAAAGTATGCAAAGTTGCTTGAAAAGACATAGTCTATACACACCCACAATGTTTCATTGGATACTGAGAGGGTGCTGCCAAACACTGCACAGTGGGAAAAAATGGGACCCAAAATCACAACTAATTAAAGGCCGCTGGATAAATGCCCTGTAAAACAGCTTATAGTGCCTAGCCTTATAGCTTAAGTGCCCTGTAAACAGCCCTGTAAAACAGACCCCAGGAAGTAGCTTATTTTGCCCGATTTTCCCCTAATTTCGGAAGAAAAATTTAATAATCACATATTTATCATATTAGCTCTGATAATATTGGATTCATTTGTACTGTACTATTGTGAAAATGTCTGGAGAATCCAATGAAGGTAATATTGTCTTGTAAAAACGTCAAGAACTGTCCATTTTGCCTGATATTCCCCACATGCTGAAAGTATTAGATATGCCATGTGGTTTTGGAAATTTGGGCGAATTAAAATCTATAAAAATGCAATACACTATTGTGTAACTGTCCGGAGAACTGAATGAAGAGTATGTCGTCTCGTGTAAACATCAGTTATTTTCCATTTTACCCGCCTTGCCCTACGAACTGGAAGAATCAATAGATAAAATGCGATTTTTGGAATAGCTGCGCATTAGAATCAAATCTAATGCAATACTATATTATGAAAATGTCTGGAAAATCGAATGAAGTGGATGACGACTTATCCAGACTTCGAAAAATAAATCATTTTGCGCGATTTTCCCTTAATTTTGAAAAAAATATAAAATTATCCTACATTTATCATATTTTCTCTAATAATATTGAACCCATTTGGGATCTACTATTGAGGAAATATCTGGAGAATCCCATGAAAGCAACATCGTCTTGTAAAAACCTCAGGAACTGTCCATTTTGCCCGATATTCCTCATATATTGAAAATACTAGATATGTCATGTGGTTTTCGAAATTTCCGCGAATTGGAATGTATAAAAATGCAATGCACTATTGTGGAACTGTCTGGGGAATCGAATGGAGGGGATTTCGACTTGTGTAGACGTCAGTTATTGTCCTTTTTACCCGCTTTTCCCTGCATACGGGAAGAATCAATACATGTAATGCGGTTTTTGAAATATCCGTGCACTACAATAAAATCAAATGCACGGCAATATTATGAAAATTAAATGAAGGGGATGTCGTCTTAGTGTATTGCAATAGTGCATTGCATTTTTATACATTCTAATTCGCGGAAATTTCGAAAATCACATGACATATTTAGTTATTTCAATATGTGGGGAAGATCGGTCAAAATGGACAGTTCCTGACCTTTTCACAAGACGATATTGCCTCCATTACATTTTTCAGATGTTTTCACAATGCTAAAGCACAAATGGGCTCAATATTATCAAAGCTAATATGATAAATGCAGGATTAATTAATTTTTCTTCAACAAAAAGGGGAAAATCGGGCAAAATGAGTCACTTTCGAGGTTTGCACAAGACGACATCTCCTTCTTTCAGTTTTCCAGACATTTTCATAATATTGCCGTGCATTTTATTTTATTGTAGTGCACGGCGATTTCAAAAACCGCATTATATATATACTGATTCTTCCAGTACGCAGGGAAAAGCGGATAAAATGGACAATAACTGATGTCTACACAAAACTAAATCCCCTCCATTCAATTTTCCAGACAGTTTCACAATAGTACAATGCATATTTATACATTCTAATTCGCGGAAATTTCGAAAACCACATGACATATCTAATATTTTCAATATGTGGGGAATATCGGGCAAAATGGACAGTTCATGAGGTTTTTACAAGACGATATTGCCTTAATTGGATTCCCAGACATTTTCATAATAGTAGATCCCAAATGGGTTCAATATTATTATTGAAAATATGATAAATGTAGGATTATCCAATTATTTTTTTCAAAATTAAGGGAAAATCGGACAAGGCGACCCACTTCCCGAAGTCTGCATAAGCCTACAACCACTTCATTCGATTTCCCAGACATTTTCATAATATTGTAGTGCATTTGATTTGATTCTAGTGAGCAGCTATTCAAAAAATAGCATTTTATCTATTGATTCTTCCAGTATGTAAAGAAAAGCGGGCAAAATGGTCAATAACTGATGTTTACACAAGACGACATACTCTCCATTCAGTTCCCCGGACAGTTCCACAATAGTGTATTGCATTTTTATAGATTTTAATTCGCCCAAATTTCCAAAACCACATGGCATATCTAGTATTTTCAGCATGTGGGGAATATCAGGCAAAATGGACAGTTGTTGACGTTTTTACAAGACAATATTACCTTCATTGGATTCTCCAGACATTTCCACAATAGTACAGCACAAATGGATTGCAATATTATCAGAGCTAATATGATAAATGTGTGATTATTAAATTTTTCTTCCGAAATTAGGGGGAAATACAGGGCACTTATCCAGCGGCCTTTAATTAGTTGTGATTTTGGGTCCCATTTTTCCCACCGTGCACTGGATGAGTTGGCGTGCAAGTCGTCTATTTTTGTTCGAGTCGACAGTGTTGAGCGCCCACTGCAGTACCCGTATGATGAGCCATTGGAAGTCATGAATCGATGCGTTAAATCTGTTGTGGTGTTCATAAGAGGAAAGAAGTAAAGCATCCCGATGGACCGAATCAAGCCTGCGTGTATCTACAATTCGGATTCGGAAACTCACGCCGAACACTCAAGCTAAATCAAAGTCACGCCATCCGGTCACAGGGTTCGGTTTATGGCGTAACTGGAAGGGGACTCTGAGGTAACACTTCCGCGAAATTAAAGATTCTTGTTTAGTGAAGATGAATAAAAACCAATATTTGAAAACCAAGTGCCGCGTTAACTGTGATTCTTCAATTCCGTGGCATACGTAGCCATAAAGTATTTACAGGCTAACTTTCCCATTGGATTAAAAATCCCTCAGAAAGAGCATAAAATGGATTCTTCAAATCTCGTTCCACCCACTCTCATCACCGTCCATATTCCTGTCTTTTTGAATAACAATCATAAAATTCAGCAATAACTAATGCGATGGAAATAAAATTCAAGCAATTCTCCGAATCGTACTCCTTGAAGAGTCAACCCCACTGCCGCCGTTGCCGCCGCCGCAAGGAAAACTACTCACTCGCCGCCATCGCAAACAAAAGCGCACTCACTTCCCATTCATATTGAATTCACAATTCCCGAAAGCTTCTGTTTGTCAATTTCCAACAAACCCCTCCCCACCCGGTTCCACCCAAGACCTATCCTAAGGATGCAAAAATAGCTCGAGAGCTTACCCAGCGAATTCGATCAATCCCATCATCCGCAAAGGATAAAGGCACATAACCGGTTGGAAATTGAAAATTCCTCGGAAGTAGCTCAGTGAAGCGTGAAAATCTCTCGAAAATCCTTGCAGCAAAACTATGTCTTCCGAGACGCTGCTGGTGGGCGGAGAAAGGCGAAGGGCGAAGGGGCGTGTAATCCGAAGGTTTCGGTCGAGAGTGATGAAAAGTAAACGAATGAAAAGTTGATGAAATTGGAAGTAAGACTAAAATAAACATCCATTAAGCAGGAGCAGGCAGCAGCGGGTCTATCCCGGTTCGTAGTTACTATGGCGAACCGGCAGGATGAGAAGGGCTAAACTTTTGCCTTCCATCCATTTTCATTATCGCGCCGTGACCCGAATTGTGGAAAGTAAATTGTTTTAAAATTTATGCCCGTAATGAGGGTTTGAGCTTTGATTTTTTTTCGTTTTCTTTTTTTCGTTATAGGACAATAGTGAAATTATCAATCGATACTTACATCCAGTAAACTCTTCAGCGTCATGTCCGAGTACGAGGGCCGCGTCAGGTAGACGACCGTTTCCAACGCATTGATCGCCAGCGTCGTATTGTCCTTGACCATCTTGACCGTGTCCTGCAGCAGGTACTGGGCCGTTTGATTGTACAACTGCGGTGGCTGCTCGAACTTGGCCTCCAGCTCCGAGAGGACCACCTTGGTTTTGAGATTCTGCTTCACCATCTCGGTCTGTGGGTGGAAAAGAAAAGGAAACAAACCATCATAGATTTTAAAGACTACACACAATTTACGTTAATGAAAATTGATGTCGCTCTCTCTGCTAGAACGAGGCGGAAGCACGCAATCCGAAATGAGTACATGCTGGAGTATTGGGCACAGTAAAAAACTATAATCTAAATTCATCTGGCATGATGTTGCAAAATTGAAAGACCTTTTTTCACAGTGTTTTTCCTTTTAAAAAAAGTCATCTCGTTCCGACTATTTATCTTCCCGGGAGGGGTCGAGTCCGTACTCGGTTTTGTAGCCGCTAGTGCTCACAACACCCAAGCAATAGCAACAACGCCCGAGTAGGACAAGCAATGAAGCAATAATGGACGAACCCACAACCCACGTCCCATGCAGTCCCGCGTCTCCAACTTCGCTCGGAGCCGTCATGTTTTTGCTCCGGTTTCTTACAACATCGGCCACATGATCGACATCATTGCCATCGCGAACCCGTCCCATGGTAATGATGCTGCTGATGATGATGTTGGTGGTGGTGGTGGCGGTACTGATTCCCGAGTTCTACGGTCTCTGTTAGACCGACCAGCGATGGGAGAAAGTGGAAAAACTAATCCAAAGTGAACATAAATAAATGCCAACAATTTAATTGAAGCAAAGTGGTACGGCACGCAGATTGGAACCTGGAAACTGCCAGCGAGCTACCCGCAGAGTGTATACACTCTGAATCTGTGGACGCTGCTGCGTGCCACATGGGGTCTTAGGATGATGGACGAGCTTCAATTGAGTTGTTTGCTGTCCATTTGGCAATTTACGATGGATGGCGGCCACTAGGTATTAGTCATAACTATTAAAGGTTATAGCAATAAATTTAAATACAATCATATCTCCATACTGAAGAACCCATCGAGATAGAGAACAATCATGTCTGAGCCTACTAAAGGCTGACTAAAACTAAATTGGTACGCACAAAAAGACCTGTAATTCGTGATTCAATAAGTTTAAAATGACCATTTATGGTTGCTTTACAGTACTTTGATTAAAACTTCAAAGTTACAGCATAAGATGGTTACATTTCTCCAGTTCGAACGAAATCTCGAACCTTCCTCTTGATGGAGCCTATCAATGCATGCACAGTGGAAACGGACACGGAATCAGCGCATTTATTCCATTTTGCTAGCATTTGCTGGATGTCCTTGAATGCCCCGTTGCTTCGTCGAAATTACTGTCTTTATATTGTCCAGTATAATTCGATTGATCGGAATTCCGGGCAATTCAGAGGCTTCATTAGCTTGGTTACAAAATTGATCTTGTTGGCAGCACACCACTTCAGAACCACCATGGAGTAGTGGCAGCTGGCCAAATCGGGTTAAAAGATGACACTCTTTTTCAGGCATTCTTCGGTCTAAACTTGGGATGTCATCGTCGAGGATGTGACGAATGGTTCCGTTTCCAGGCCGCAACTGCAAATCGCTTGCCAAATCATGGCCTTCTTCGCAAACTTGTCGGCAAACACGAACTTGAATCTTCCCGGCACATTCCCACGACCTGCCGCGATGTTAAACTTTTGATCAGGAAGCTGCTTAAAAACCGGGAAGCTGCAAATTTGACGTATGTTCCATCATCGATCAAAGTGCAACCCTTGTGTTTCGTCAAAACACAGTCGTGCAAGAGCCTTACACGATTTTTGGCCGCGAAATTCTGCTTCATGTGCTGGTTTGGATGTTTAATAGCTTTATACGACTTGTATCCTTTTCTGGCAAGGATGTTCCGAAAAGTTGGCGTTGTACCTTCTGGCCTTGGCTTTAACACAACTCAACACATTGATGAGCAGCTGACGATCCCTGGTTCCAATTTTTCCGTATGTCCGCTGATTCCTTCTCACACTCAGAGTTTCCTTGTAGGTTTTGAGCACTCGAAAAACTGTCGTTTT
The DNA here is from genome assembly GCA_034211315.2 of Aedes japonicus. Lineage (NCBI taxonomy): Eukaryota > Metazoa > Arthropoda > Insecta > Diptera > Culicidae > Aedes > Aedes japonicus. The sequence continues at coordinate 383,754 of JASCZW010000109.1, read as the reverse complement.
TGGCAACTTCAGCACCTTAGCCAGCTTGGAACCGGACCACTATGGATTTTCCAGGTGTTTGTGCACAGCATTTTTTTTCTTTTTTCAAGTTCCATTTGACGTTATTTTTGAACGCGATCGACTACTTTGATTAAACTTGCACCAGTTGTTCTCTATAGAAGTGTAAACAAACCACTGTCAAAGATTTTTTTATTCCCAACACTACAGGCCTGCTAAACTCCCAATTTAAATTTAGTCAGCCTTTAGTGCGATTATAGAAGATATAAAGGTGAGTTTGTTTATTCCAAATTCATATCAAAGCTCAAATTCGAGATAACCAGTGACCTAAATTCTTCCAACGACATAATACACCAAAACTTTGCAGCTACGAAAATAATGACGCAGGAAGCGTTGGAAACGCCATTCTTCTCGTACTCGTTGTTTCATGTACGGCTTGCGATCCAGATCATGTCTGAATCATGTTCATTGAAGCAGGAGACATTTGAAATTGTTTGCTCAATTTATGGCCGGATTACGTTTTATTCGCTCTTTTGCTTCGTTCTGACAGTTCGTCTGGCACCTTTTTTTGTGTTGAATATGGACATTTACAGTTTCCTTGAACTGTTCCAAGGTACGAAAAACAAACTCACTCCGAACTGCTTAAGGCTATTGAATATCTGACACGGTATAAGCTTTTACATATGTAATTTTAAAACTTGCTCCCGTATGGCTTCCTGTTTGTTCACGACTGGAGCGTCCAGCGCTTGTGCACTGCTATAGTTCGGAGCTATTTTACTGGTGTACACTAGGGTGTCCCTAAAAAATCAGTTTTTTCATTTTAACTTTTTAGTTTCAATGCTAAGGAAAAAATAATCTTCAGACAAAGTGTAGAAAAAAATATGATACAAGTTTTTGCCGAACTAAAAGTTTGAGTATATTTTATTGTTCAAAAGTTATTGGTAATTTTAACGAAAAACATGTCCGATTTTAAGCAATCCCCGCTCGTGTGCCCCAGGAGTACCCAGGCTTATTTATATAGCATTATGTTCTTTGATACCCATTTAAACAAGAATTTGATGATTTTCTAGCCAACTCTCGCCTAAGAATTGCAAACGGGCCCGCTCCATCGACCAGTGCTCAAAGTCACGTTGGTCTCTTGTAATGAACACACACAACATCGAATCGACCACATCTGCGTCAGCCGATAATGGAAACGGAGCCTTCTTGACGTCCGGAGTAACCGCAGGGCCGACACCGCATTCATTGCAAGGATCCAACGACGGGAGGAGGCCGAGAATAAACTTGCATGGAATTGTGGAATATGACCTCGGTCTTAATAACCATTGGTTTGTAATCCAGATAAAGCGGTGATAATTAACAGAATTAGCATTACGACACGAGAGGTGACTAAAGCGAGAGTATTTACCATGGGTGCTTTCATTAATCAAGAACGAAAGTTAGAGAATCGAAGGCAATTAGGTATATACCTAGTTCTAACCGAAAACTATGCCAATAAGCAATTGGGAGACGCTACATTATGGTGCTCTCAGTTACTTCCGGGACACCAAATTAAGGTTTCGGGGAAAGTATGATTGCACGAACCGTGAACTATTTCTCGTTTTCTGGATTTTTCGCCGATAACGTGATTCATTTCATGGTGTATTTTTGCTTATTCTCGAATTTATGACTGCAGTTAACGGATCTTAAGGGTGCTTAGTTCGTGGAATGATTTGTCTGGTTAATTCATTCCGACTCAACCAAATTAAACAGAACGCTATCAGCAGTCAAATGTTGATACCGATGGTCTGGCCGTTGTTGCCTGACCTGTTAATACGTCGGTTGACTTTTGCTTAACAGGACAATTTGTGTTCAACAAAATGAGATTGAGCGATAACAGGTCAGTGATGCCCTCAGATGTTCTGGCATCGCCCAACAATGTGAGCAGCAGTGCGTATCCTAAGCCAAGAGGATCCTAAGCCAGTGCGTATCCGAAGCCAATGAATGCTCATTTAGTCGAGATTATGGATTGGTGGTTATGGTAAAAGCTGGTCATTAGGTAGCGTTGATTGCGTCCCTGCCCTTTATACACACCACCTGCCACTACTACCGATGGATTATTTAGTGAGGTTTTTGAAGGTGAACTTTTGCTAGCCCCTCGGGTTTACATTTGATCGCTGAAGATGATCGGTGGACTTTTGGAAAGCAATCGTTGTGTTTGCGGACTACCAGGATATCTACCATACCGTGTGGAAATGCACCGAGCTTCTGAAGGCCAGAATTGAGCTGATTGAAATCCTTCAGCTTCGAGGAAAACAACCCAAGCCTGTTAGAAGTTTTGGCAGGGTTTGATTTAGAGTACTAGAATATAATCTATTATTTCTTAAAGAGAGCTGATGTAAGAATCTGATTGTTGTTCGTTTTCTGCCGCGAATTCCCTGCATTTTTTATCAAACGCCCTCTTCGCGTCATTGTCTTCCAAATCTTCCTTTCTTTTCGCTCCGTTACAAATTATGTCCGCTAAGTCACCTTCAAACTCACTTCTGTAACGGCTGGCGGTCTACAAAACGAATACCCTGATATTTTTCGCCATCTTATTATAAAATTGTTATACCTAACCTTGAATAAACCGCGAATACTTCTGTTCCGCAAAATAACCTAGTTTTTTTTTTAAATAATAAAACAAAATATTTATTACAGGGTTTCAATCATTCAATAGAACTGCTACAATACTTCAACAGTCATTATTACGTTACAAAGGAAACTGTATTGGACGACCCTTCGTCACTATGTTTACATTGTGTCTTGCCTGTCAGTGAATGTACGGACTGTATCAAAAATAAATAGTCAACATATTTTTATTCAAATCATAAAAATGTTTTATTCCAACAAATGGATAGTTCTATATTGTTTAGGTTGAAGCCAAAGCAAGCGTAAACAACGAAATTGTTTGCAATCTTTCATACGCCACACATTAATGTATGCAATCTTCCATAAAACAGACTAGATTCAGGCGTTATCTGACTTTTTCAACAAATTTTCAAATTTTCAACCAAAATCACATCATTTTTTGCCAAATCTTATGTGCATTGAATAACATAGAAAATTTAATGTTGTTTTTTTTCAGCTGTGCAGGATTGAACTAGAACATTGTGAAGACCGGGTGAAATTAATATTATTCTTTCACGAATTTGCGAATTTTTGATCGAACACTCAAGCTACGGACAAGTCTTTCTTCAATTTTTTTGGACGCCTGGGCCCCATTTTTTTTAATTCCTGCATATTCTCTGCTGCTTTACCAGTCTTTTGAAGATCCATTTCACAATCGCCCTATAGCGTTCGATGGGTCAAAACTGAGGTCAATTTGGCGGATTCTATACTTTCCTATGAGCGCGGTGCGAACTAGCCCAGGTAGCTAAAAGTTACCAAAACAAAGAACAAAAAAAAATTCCATGAGCCAACTGAGAGTTTAGTTTAGTTTTTACATAGTTGAAATTTTTTTTTGGACATGACTTGATTTCATTTTCCGTTTTCGTGCTGTACGCATTAAGTGCAGCAGAAATAGCGCAATTAAGTTGAGCACAAATGTTCAGATATGTATCTAAATTAGCTCGATAATTGTATTTTCTATACGTTTTATTAGACTTTTGTTTCTGATTGTTTAGATCGATGGTTTGATTATTGAACCAGAATTTTTGGAGTTACAATGACGTCGCCTTCTCGTGCGTGGAACATCCTCCTGAATGATCTCTAACAAGAATTTTTTTAGGGTATCTAGCTGGAGCTACGTGAGAGCTTGGTTGTCAAGACTAGCCCCTTTCCCAACGTCACCTCTACCAAACCCTTAGACGCACTAGCCTAGTATTTTTCTAAATTTCAATTTTCCCGCGATGATGTTTTGTTATGCAGTTGTTAAGTCGTAAAATGGAAGCTCCAATTATTATCTAAAATTAAGCAGCTTCCAGTGCTGAAGTCATTCCCAGGCCGTATAAAGTAATACCTAGATTTCAAAAAGATATGTAAATTACCAAACAATAATTCTTAGGGACGACATTCAGGCCTTTGATGTAGTCTATGTTGACAACTAGTAGTACTGAAGTCAATCCCAAGAAGTACTGCAACAAGAGTATACATTAAATCTATTATTCATACAGCGAATGGTATTTCTAGATAACCCTCAATTGCAATGGTGTACCTATGTTGGCTACTTGCAGCACTGCGGTATTCTAATAATACTCGTAAAAGTTTGAATACCTATGTAATGTCAGGTTGTCCCTTGTCAATTGCGTTCATTTTACAGCCAATGGTAGATGGAATTTACCTTAGTATCCTGTACAGCTCCTTTTAAACATACATACCATCTTCCTTCCCATTACTTACGGCTTACGGCTTCCATGGAACTTCTTGGTTTGTAGATTGACTTGGGCCGTGTTGAATTCTTGAAACCCCTAATGAACACTCGTTGCCTCACGGTGATATCTAAGCCGCGTGCGGGGCTTGAATTCCATCAAGTACTTGAATTTCACAATCGCTCGCCGCCATGGGAGGGACAATTTTTTAGTGAGATTATTGGTGATATTCTCAGAACGAATTTTCGTTTCTCCGACTAAATAGTTTGAGCCATTCTTAACTAACCGTAAAGACAGAAAAATTTAAAAAAAATGCTTGCCTGAATCCTACATTACAACCTATTCTACTGCTTGAGATCTAGTTGTTACCCCAAATTTAAAATATTTCGAATAAGAACTAATTTGAAATTTTGTAAAGAACAGGTCTACCCTCTATCTAGCGGGTTTATTTTTTATTTGGGTTTCCTTTCTATTCATTTAAAGTGTGATATGAAGGATACAATCTCATACCTCGCATTACAACCACCTACAAACTTCAAATTAGAGCGGCCGGGTTGATTTGCCGTGTTTTAACTCTTTGAACGTTGCATATGACTCACCAAACACTGGTACTGATAAAAACCACATGGAAAGTTTTATTCTACTGCTTCAAATGGTGTTTCCTAAGCGGGCCCTCCGCGTCCTATCTCTAATATACCTGCCTGTCATCGTCTTTCGTAAATAACACTTTTTGGTATTTTGGTTATTCAATCCATAAAACAAATGGATACACAAGAACATAGATTGCCACGAAAATGAAAAGTGTACTTTTAGTCGTTTCCCTAAGATTAAAGGTAAGAAGTTAAAGAGTGAATTGCGGCATAACCCGCCAGTATCACACCTGATGTTAGTGCATTTATATAAACGTTCTACGACGTGGCAGTGAAAAAATGACTAGAATATGTGATACTTTCACTACTGGTCAAATTCTTGGTCTCACATGCGTGTTTATAGCATGAGATAAGCCCTCTCACCATCGACAAGGTGGAAAATTCGACCCACGAGAGGGGAATGATCTCTAACAAAATTTTATAGAAAAAAAACATCCACTGCGAATTCAACATTTTCTTCATTCTTCAGAACTGATTGCCAATTTACATTATTCAAGTTGTGTCTAATATTGTCATACTTAGCCTTGTTAAAGTCCAAGGTATTCTCGTAATAGCAATCGTTGGAATTGACGTTATTGTGTACGAAAATTGAAAATTCAATAGCAGTGTGAAATGCTTAATTTTTCCAAGAGTTTCCCTCTTCACTAACACAGAGATTCACTAACACAGAAGTCATCATGTATGTTTGTTAATAAAAAATCTAAGTAACAGTTTTGTTGATTTCTTGAGTGATTTATTTGGTTGAACCCTAAAACCGCAGTTTTCTCAAAAATAAATCGTAGTGTTTCGTAATCACCAACGACGGGAAGTAAAATACTACGTGGCGCTGATTACAGTTACCATATATATGAACTTTGAATTCAGAAGGGAAACGAGATACGATTGCTTCAGGTGTTTGGATAAAGATTTAATATGATGCCTTGCAAGCATTCACGAGCAGGACCGAATAACTTGATAATTTGAGAGTATTTGAGAGCTCAGATTAAGAGGTAAAATACCTGAGGATAATACCAAAAAGTTGTTCCCACAATGTTATACGAATACCAAATTGAGGTACGACAATACCAAAATAATACCCCTCGGGTATTCCCAGGTATCCGAAATAACAAGTTTTGTTATTCGAGAGATATTTTGGTTGCAATTCTTAGGTACTTTACGCAGGTATTTTACATCTTAATCTGAGCTCTTTAATACCAAGGCCAGTTATCAAGATCAAAATTAGGTATTCATATGTTGTTGTCTCCTACTCGGGTTGTCAGGCGGAAAGTACACTGTAGCAAAAACATAGGTCTAATCGGCAATATGTAACTAGAAATTAGAAGAAAAATTAGTATTTTCATTATTCCACTACCTTTATCTTCGACAGATACGCGTATTTCGTCTACAATGTGTAGATTTCTTCAGTGTCTCGTACTACGACCAAGTCGAGTTATTAGTACGAGACACTGAAGAAGTCTACACATTGTAGACGAAATACGCGTATCTGTCGAAGATAAGCAAAGGTAGTTGGAATTAAATGGAAAATACTAATTTTTCTTCTAATTTCTAGTTACAGGTATTCCACTAAACAGCTCAAACCCTTTAGGATTCGGCAATATGTGTTTTAACCCATAAATGATTAAATTCCTTACATTTGGCCGAAACAATAAGTTCAGGATTAAACTTTGAAGATATCGCAACGAGACCAAATAGTGTTTGAGGTAAGAGTAAGTCACGGTTATCTCTGTATACATTATAATTACTAGCAAAAATATCTACTCCTTATGCTCTCATTTCAACTAGTTTCGGTACCCAAAATTACCGAAAATGAGGAACTTAATACGTTTTTATGAATTTGACTCATCTTCAATGCGCCGCTCATACGATTAAAATATACCAGAATCTCAGTAGCACGTGATTCTGACGAATTTAGTGGTAGTTTGACAGCCCTACTTACTATTGCGCCGTTTTCAAGCACCTCCGTGTCAGTCGGAAAACAAATATTATTATTATTAAAACTGATTACCTCTCCTTGAAAACGAGAAGACGCCAAGTCCTGGGTTGGATCGTCGAGCGCGTTAAAAATATGGTGCTCCTCCAAGGGGTCCGTATTTTCCCGAGAAAACACAAACGCCTAGAGACACAGTTCTGGAGAGACAGCTCTGCAGACACAATGGTAGACTTCAAACCACAATCACATATTGGTTGCCATACCAGCACTTTTCGACCAAACTTCTCCCCTTGAATCGAACTATCTCAGGGGCCTGGCAACCCTATCCTATTTACTAGCGTTTGACAGTATGCATATATCACGGCCTTATTTCACGGGCCTGTTATTTGACAGTGAAGGCCCAATGAATCTTGACGTTTGGTTGTTAGAGATGTTGACAACAGGAAAATCTCTTTCCGTCAGATCCCTGACCTATCTGCATCGCATACATCTTCCCCTACGACGGCAGTGTAATATTGTGGACCTGGAAAGGCCTTTGAGTCCTCTTTGACGTAGGGCTCGTTATCCATCAGAATACATACATTCGGTCGCTGCAAAACTCGTGAATACAATTTCCGGGCCCTTGTTGCTGCGCGTTGCTTATTTTCTTCAGGTTGTTCCGCAAGGGCTCAGTAGGGATTCTCTGTCAAGACTCAAAGCTAAGAGTCAATTCCATTGTGGTTCTATCACACTAACACTTGTTTTTCTACTGTTGTTATCTACAAATTTGTTTCAGCATCTCAGTTGAAGCTGGTTGGCATAGCATGGGCAAGGAAGTTTGTGGCTGCAACTGAAGATCGTTCATTCATAAGAATAAACAACACATTGATCAAAAAAGGGTAAAGAGGGAATACAGGGTGCCAGAAGAAGTGTAGGCTGGATGAGGGATTCGTGGTTATCTGGCCCAATTCATGGATGACAATTATGCCTTCCTTGATGGAAATCGTCAGGTCGATAGCGGCGAAGACTCAAATGTCTTCCAACATCCTATAGTGAGTTTGCTATCCCTATGTTCAACAAACCACCAGACGGAAATCCTAATGTGCATTGCTTACTGTTCGTTTCCTGTAATGAGAGCGTTTTGTTGGAAGAAGACTCTCTACTAGGCCATCCCTTATTTTGAAAAAAATTGCCAAATCAAGAATTCCACCTCTTGAAATGTTCGTCTTGACTAGGAAACAAACATACTTAAATTTGAAGATCGTACGTTGACGTTAGGTGCTTCTCAACGGACCTGAAGAAATGGTAGTACGGGTGACTACCCACGCGGTGGCAAGTACGCTACTGTAGTATATGGTCTTGCAGGTCGACTCAAGATCAGTGTCGTCAGGTTGATAACATTTTATGTTCGTTTTCTATTTATTATCAATGTTGTTTGGGACACTTTATCATCAGTACAGCAGTTTTTGGGTACAACACCAACAACGTCATCCATAGACGTGGCTGGATAGCTCAGTGGTTATCCGTTCTGCTTACTGAGTAGATGGTCGGGAGTTCAATCCCAGGCCCGTCCCTTTCCTTGTCGTATGTCACTTGCCGCTTTCTACTTACGGATCCACATCCCCGATTTTGGTCCTTCATACAACGGAATAGTGAGGATTACAGGTGTGTACAGTTTGATCTTGCCATTAGATCTGCCATTAGGAACTGTACGCCATGGCAAGTCCTGCACTGGTGGTGGTTTCCTATCACATCACATCACACATCACGTAGAATCATTCCGACTCTGGTTCCCGGTTTATAGGCCAAATCACGTATCGACATTGAATTGATCTTCCGAATTAGAGCTACCACCTACTGATCCAGTTTAGGGTTGGAAGATCCGGGTTTTCTGCCAGAGCAGTGTTCCCCAAACTTGGTTATGATGGATTTTACACCCGTATGATTAATTTCAAAGCGCTTCGCCAATTGTCACATAGTTACACCCATAGTTTCACTTAGTATGTGTCCAAAACCTTACTGTTCACGTCCTTTGAAAACGAAGATTTTGAACCGTGTAAACAAGTAAACAAACGAAAGATGACAGTCAAACGCAGAGCATGCTATGATGAACACATTAAAACCATCACAAATGCACGCGTACAATGCAAATGTACGTTGATAGCTTATTGTCGATGCATTTCTTACTACCCAAAATAAAGTCACCCGGTTTGCTCGCCAATGACAAACGCCCCCTACGAGGCCTATGATGGTCATTTCCCTCCCAACCCCCGTTCTGTTATAACAACGTCGTTTATGCATGACAACCTAACACGAATCAACGTAGAATAGCTCTAAGACAGCATCATCGGGAGCCGATATATAGTAATGCTAAGATTATCAGTTACGTCAATCAATTCAAATCGAGCACCACTACTCACAAACACCAAGTTGATATCCGATAATAATGCAAATAAAAAGCAGACCAAGAAACGGAGACATACCCCAAAGGCAGATCCCGTCGTAACCCTATCGGTTACCGAAACTTGATTCAGAGGTCACAAACCGCACATTATGCAATCCACCACTGGAGTCATGTGACCGCAAGGCCCAACCAACCTGACGTACGTACCAACATCACCTTCTCTTCGGTGTCTCGTTCCCGTCGGATCCAGTCCCCCTAAATGGAAGTGAGTATCATGTTTTACTGTTGCAAGCAAGCCTAGGATTCTCTTGCAGCCAGCCACTCACAATGTAGCAAGAGTGAGGCGAGAAAATATGACGCGCTTATGAACGAAAAAAAAAAGTGAAACAAAGTGCCACTTAAACGAAGGAACCACCAACCCATCGTCCGATGAATGCTGCCTGGTACGTTAGCTACTAACAGCAGGTTCCAACCGGTAATCTAAAAGCGAGTTCGATGGTCTGCTGGTGGGTTAGGCCGGTAGGGGACGGATAGGTACAACAAGTTTAACAACTTGCTTGCATTCATGAACGCTGCCCTGACTTCTACGACAAGCTCGTAACGAAAAGCTTCTTTTCATTCGGATCGGACCGAGTGCGGCGGGGACCAGGCTGTGGCTGGGGGCGGGGTAAAAGGGCGGAGTGGTTTGCAAGGTGGTTTGAATTATTTCAATGCATGATTGGAACATGTTGCTGCTGACTTGGTATGTTTGCGTCGATTTGTGGTCTACCCAATGATGGTGGGTTGGGGTTTCAGGTCTCGTGCCCTGGTTTATGATGGGTTCAGGAAGAAGACACAATCCGGTCCGACAAGAAGTCGCCAACGGGTAATTTATTGGGAGCAATTAATCTGTATGAATTGGATTTTCTTGAATAATGGATTGTGCTGATTGACTCACCTGATTCCGCACGTTCAGTATTAGACGTTCGATCTTCCGGCCGGAATTGAAGATCTGCAGGACGCCGTTGTGCAGATCATCGTTCCCGTACAGGCCGAGTCCGATGGCCGCGCAGCACACGATGGCAAAGAACACCAGCGTGCACTTTTGACAGCCGTGCGACTTCGGTTTTCGCGGCTTCCGGTCGCAGCATCTGGTCAGCAGGTAGAGCAGCAGGAACACCAACGAGATGATCAGCAGAGCCGCCGGAATTGAGGCCAGTATGCCCAAGCTCTGAAATTGGAAAATGAGACAAGAAACAATTGATAAGAAGATTGGTTTGAGGGAAATTGAAAAATTACATCGTCATCACTTTAAATAGATGCCACAAGGTAATTTCACTGCCGGCCGTTCCGCCGTTGTTGTCGCATAAAACTATCGTGTCGAGCGAGATTGAGTTTGATGGAGGTTGATTTTGAGGTCACAGTAGCGACGCCCATCCGCACCAACCGAGGTGCTACAAGCCGTCATCGTTATCGTTTATATCGGTTTTATTTTCTCAGAAGCATACGCGCGAGAGGTCCGTGTTTCATGTTAACGAGTAATAAAATATGCAAAGTTATTGCAGTCAGTGGCAGTAGCGATGCACTCTACCGAGTGTATAAGAAGAGGTTGGTTGTCATCAACCCACGTGAAGTCGATTTCACGTTCTGTGGGAAAGTTTCCTCTGCCTGTTGATTCTCCTGATCCTGAGCTTAGATTGGATCGGAGGATACGACCATGCAGCACTCGAACGCGTTATGCATACATACACACACAAACACACAGATATAGACAGTATGGCTTCTTGCAACCAACGAGCTCGGCTGACATTTGAAGGTTAAATTTCGCATTTTACCTCCCCCAATAATGGAGGATTCAACAACCACGATTAGGGCGTGCGATATGAGCCACTGCGAAGCCCTAAATATCCCAACAGCCATTATGTTTGGAGTGCAAACAAATATACGTGACTCGGCTCCCCGCCGCACAGTGGCACAATTCTGAAAAAAGACGGTCAAAAACATTTTTACCCTCTTGTCATCATTTTATCGAAAAGTTGCTCAAAATACCGTAGAGCGGGGTGACTTGGACCGCCAAGTCCGATATTTATTCAATGTAAAGTTATCCTTCTCCAAGTGCCTAAATTTTTAAAGCTTTGAACCATATCTATTCAGCATTTATTAGGGTAAATAAATGCATTTTGTTTTTAGCATTTCTCTAATTCCTTCGCTATAAAAAAATATTTAAAAAAAAAATGCTCCTGATGGTACTTTTTACCAAGCCCAACAACAATCATATATTCAAGCAATAAAATGATTTTTAAAAAACTCGACAACCACATTTTCAGATTACTTAAACATTCGTCTCTCTAAGCTAATTGAAAAAATATTAATTTTGTATACATAAACAAATAAATGAATAAAAAAAATATTTTGATCGAAAAAAACGAGACAACCTTCTCGAAGTGTTGCACTACCTTCCAATCTGTCTGTCAAAGGGTTTGTTTTGTTTTGTTCTGTGTTGGAAAAAAGGTGTGAAACCCCCCACCTTGGTCACCCTTTTTGTATGGTTCTTTTGGATCGTCACGGTCTGTAAAATCCCCTTCCCCCTTAAAATATGATGATATTAACGAACGTTTCCTTAGCTGTTAATGACTCGCACTTATTCTGCCGTGAATCGCATATCAGTACCATGATTTCCTATCCATCTGGGACGGATATGCGATTCACGGCAGTGTTGGCGTCCTTACACCGGTGTAATACCGAATTAAAAGCAACATGAGTGAGGTATTTCTGTTTGTCTAATATGGTGAACTACTGAAAAATAGCAATGGGTGGGTCGCTCATAAATTATGTCATGCTTTTAATGGAAGGGAGCTTTGGAAACTGTGATAATCTGTACACAAAATTTAAGGTCCATAAAAAAATTTGACAAAGGGGGAGGGATTTGAAAAAAGTCCTTTTTTGCGTGACATAATTAATGAACGTTCCCTTTGGGGAATGCTCCACCCCTGTGCTATTCAGGAGACATCTGCATCAAACGGTTTTCATAAAAATTTGGTGTTTTTTTATTCATTTAAGCACTTCCAATGGATAAAATTGATTTTGATCGAAGTCACCCCATTATTGAAAATTGGCCGCGGGAATTAAACAATTTTTTTAAAATTCATCTGACATAATAATTTTTTTAAATTTCTGTGTAGTGTTATACAACAGATACCAGTACTGGTTTTGAAAATGTAAAACAAAATTTTAAAGATAATTATCATGGAAAATTTCAAGAAATAATTAAAAAAGTGATCCAAGTCACCCCGTTTTACGGTACTTAATTTCTAAAGCCAAACGTTCATAATTGGTTTTCTTTCAGCACTACCTTAAAACTGTTTTTTTTTTTAGATCATCAGTACTTTTGACGATTTCAATATGTTCTAAGAAATTGTAGGAATTATTAAAATACACATTTTTGCTGAACACACCAATGCTTTCTGATGACCACATTTGGATTTATGGTGATTGAAGTGTCGGCGTGACGTCATAATCAACCGCTTCAAAAAGGGTGGGCGGTCCTGGCGGGATCTAAAACAGATTGTATTTGAAAAATCATCTTATGAACATATATTCCTGAAATTTTCAGCGATGGGTACTGAAGGGTACCTAGTAAAACGTCAGTTTGAAATATTGCAGCTTATAAGCCAATTTATATTTCGCATGTGACGAAATGATCAACAAACTAAATCAATATATGCGGGTACTGATGGGGTCTTAAAGCAATTGTATTTGGAAGAGTATTTTATGAACTAGTTTGCCACAGGGTACCTGGTTAATTCTTAATACAAAAAACTTTAGTAGAAGAAAAAAATATGCTGAGAAGTGTAATATTATCTATTTGACAAACGGACGTTGTAGAATCCATTTTAATGTTAAAAAAAGCCCAAAACTAGACATCACCAGCAAGATAGTTTGGGGTTTTCCATAAATAACGAAGCATATTTTAACCTGTTTTAGATCGTATGCCTTCACTCGTATTTTGGCGCTTTTGAAAAACTCTTTGAGATGTATGTCTCTTCCTACTTCTGAAACCCTCTGAAATGCTACGTAATTTATGCATGTACCCTTTATAAAGTTATCCACAGACATGACATCACGTTGAAAGCTCAACATTCTATCTACAAAAGTGGTAAATTTCAAAATTCAATAGTTACAATTTGACCTTTTACCAACAATATATTGCATTTTGATAGAGTTCGGTACCCAACAGAGCACAACGGGCCACTCTCCTTCTAATTCGTTGAATATTATGACATACAGGGTGGCCACACAATCTTAATATAAAAATTCCCGCATTTTTCCCGCATTTTTGCCTTATTTTCCCGACTGTTAAGATGAGTTAATATAAATTACTCGTAGCTAAATCTCTGAGCTCCCAAACTTTTTCCAGTTTGATTTACCACCAGACACTTTCCATTTATTTAAAATACGCCTTTTTGTGCGACAGGATGAGCCAAATTTCAACAAATGTTGTCAAATTTGGTAGCTCCTTCTTGATTCTAGCCTGCAAACAACGTCAGACGGCATTGAGCACAGCTGTCCAAATTCTTTTTTCACCATGTGTTAACACCTTTACAAACGCAATTCGCCAAACTTCAAAAATATTCGCCACCACATGAAAGATAAGTTCATTTCTGGCCTCACCTGTTACAGCCGTGTAGCCAGATCTTCTGAAGGGCATCTTCAACGGTGGTGCAAATCGTGGTTTGGATTTATTTGTTTAGAACAAACGCAAAAACATCGCTGCATCGCTGGTGTTTGTAAATTTTGTTTTATACCGGATCTATTTTGCATCATTTCAGAACTTATATAAGCTTCTATGTTTCTTACTGAACGCACTCTTTAAAAATTTAATTTAATGAACTTCAGAAAATCTATGAAGTTTGGATGGAAATATCTAAAATGAACATGCCAGAAGTTGATAAAATGTCTCGGCAGTTGAATAAAATAATTGGAAGTTTCCAGATAATCATGAAGTTTGCTCACTGTCTTTCGAGAAGAGAAATGGTGGAACTTTAGAGAAGTTCATTGAATTGCCGAAAAATTATTAACGTTTCTGGAAACTTGGATGAACTTCCAAAAAGTTTGCTGATCATCCATGGAATAGGAACAACTTTCTGAAAATGACGGGAACTTAGAAAATCAGATTTCGCTTCCAAGAAGTTGTTTTAACTTCCAGCAGGTACATATTCTGTGATAAAAAGCAGAATATCACACATATTTAAATTTCTGTGGAATAGTTAGCATTACCGAGATGTTGCTAAACCGTACAAGAACTTTTTATGATCTCCAAGAATGTGAATAGGTGGAAATTCTATGAAATTGATTAAAAAGTAGTTGGTTTCTTTATTCTAGTTTTGGTTGGGTTAGAAAAATTATCGAGTAGTAAGAAGCTTAAGTTCTTCTTAAAACTTAAATACCCTGAAGTTTTGGGATGTTTTCGGGAACGATTGGAAAGTTTCTCGATCACCTGGAAAGATTCCTGAAGTTCTAGGAAGCTCCTCAAACTCATGGAAAAATCCTTTGAATGTTTCCTAAACTTTTCGAATGCTCAAAAATCCAGTTTTCTGTTCATCTGGGACGTTTGCTGAAATTCTGGAAAGTTCCCCGATCTTGGGGGAAGTTTTCTGAAATTCTTAGAAGATCGCAGGACTACTGAGAAATTTCCTGAATTGCTGAATCCCCTGAGCATCCGGGAGTTTTTTCGAGCTTCTGGAAAGTTCCCTGAACTTCTGGGAAATTTTCTAAATTTCTGGGCTGTTCTCTGAACGTCTGAGATGTTTGCTGACCTTTTGGAAAGTTTCCTGATCTTTGGGGGAGTTCCATGATCTTTGTGAGCATTTCCTAAAGTTCTGAGAAGTTTTTTGAATTCATGAGAAACCCTGAACTTCAAGGAAGTTTCTTGAACTCCTACATGTTCGCTGAACTTCTAAGAAGTTCTGTATATATCTAGCAAGTTTCATGAAATTTTTAAGAACTTCACTAAACCTCTAGGAAGATCCGCAAACTGTTGAAAAGCTTCATGAATTTCTTGACTGTTCTCTATTGGAAGTTCTCTAATTTTCTGGCAAGTTCCTTGAATTTTTGGGAAGTTCCCTGAACATCTTGAGTAGATCTATGAATTTCTGAAAAACTACCCAAAATAATCTGATAAGTTTTCTAAACTTCTGGAAGCCCCCTGAATTTCTGGATAGTTACCTGAACTTCTGTGAAGAACCCTCTACTTTTGAAAACTTCCCTGAACTCGTGGTAAGCTCCTCGAATTTGTGGACAATTCCCTGAATTTCTAGAAAACAATCTGAATTTCAGGAAAGTTGTCTGAACTTCTAGGAAGAACCATTAGTTTCTGGAAATTTCCTTGTTTTTTTTGTATGTTCCTTTGACATCAAGGAGAATAGCTAAACCTCGGGAAAGTCTAAGTCAAATCTAAAAAGTATACCGAGCTTCTGATAAGTTCCCTGAGTTTCTAAGTGCACTGAATTTACATGATTTTTTTTCGAACTTTTGGGAGATAATTTTTGTCCATCAGTTTCTTAACCTTTTCCGATATTGTGGGCGTAAATTCACATATCCGCAATATTAATTGACTAATAACTAGAATTATTTCTAACAAAGATTTTTCTGGGTACCCTTCAGTATCCAAAGCTGAAAAGTGCAGAAGTACTAGTTCATTAGATAATCTTTCAAATATAATCAGTTTGAGACCGCGCCAGGACCTGCCCAGCCTGTATCAAGTATGTTGAGCATTGCGTCACATACTGTTACTATTCATACCATTTCAAAATAGGGATTTACTAGGTACCCTAGGCCAGACTCTTCAGAAATCGTAGAAGCCGTCTTTGTCCAAATTTGCTGGAAGTGTTTGATGTCTTTGATTCCTTGCTGCTTTCCAGAAAGCTTCCGCGTCATCTGAGCCCAATATCTCTTGATTGGTCGTAGCTTTGGACAATTTTGTGGGTTTGAGGTTTTTGGTACAATGTTCACTTGATTTGCTTGGTACCACTCCATCACAGTTTTAGCATAGTGGCATGATGCCAAATCGGTCCAGAACAAAGGTTTTTCTTTGTGACTTTTGATGAAGGTTAGCAATCGCTTCTGCAGACACTCTTTCTGATAGATCTCCTTGTTGATTGTGCCTGTAGTGACGAAAGATTTGCTCTTTTTGACACACATGCAAATTGCTTGCCACACAAGGTATTTTTTGGGAAATTTCGATGCCTTCTTCGTTCTGAAATGCTCAGCTGTAGCATTTCTGGCCATGGCAGAATAAAAAGCCAGCCCTGGAAGCTGCTTGAAATCCTCCAGGACATAAGTTTCATCGTCAATAACAACGCACGAAAACTTCGTCAAATATTCGCAGTACAAACGTCGTGCCCGTGATTTTGCTGCCAAGTTCTGTTTGTCATTGCGATTTGGAACTGTTTTTACTTTATACGACTTAAGTCCCAAACGTTGTTTTGATTTTTGGACAAAACCAGGCGACATCCCTATTTTACGAGCCCCCGTTCGAATGGAGAGATTTGGGTTTTTCGTTAATATCCCTTTCACCTTTCGGTCCATGACAGGATCAGCGCGTCCAATGTTTTTTGTCACTTCTCGGTTTCCTCTCCACCGTCAAACGTTCCGAAATTGATTTGAGCACATCGTGAACAGTGGATTTAGGCAAATCCAATGTTTTTGCAAGGTTCCGTATTGACAAGTCGGGATTTTCCGTACGCCCGTACAAAATTCGCTTGCGTACTTGTTTTTCGTCGCCATTTTGAATACTAAACATGAAATGGAAACATCAATCATAGTCTTTTTCATCATAGACTCTCTGAGCTATACCACAGTGAAATTTTTCATTCCTACGTGCAATATTTCAAAAGTTACAATGATTTGAAGGTGTCCGGATTAATGTGGATACAGATTTTAGGTGGCGTAAAATTATTTGTGGACATTGCTGTGTAGTGAATTGGACATTGTTGTGCCTTAGTTTACCTTTGCTTGTGTACGAACCCTCACACACGCTCGTTTCGATTCCCAATTGCACCTACCAGCAGTAAAGCTGCTCGTTACTTTACAGAGCTTTCAAACTAACAAAGTTGCATATCCGTTGGCGATTAAAAAATCATATTCTGAACCGTAACATTGCGGCGCATTGTAACACTTGGTAAATTTCCGAGAAAATACCCGTTATGGAATCATGCAAAATTTGTTCAACCACTGTGGATTCTGGAAGAGCAGTCGCCTGTAGTGGATCATGTGGTTTGGGTTTTCATTTCACCTGCACCAGAGATGCCAAATCACATTACTCGGCTTGGACGGCGAAAGTGCTCTGGTTCTGCGAATCTTGTCACTTGAATTTCGATCCAGCTGTCTACGACCGTGAATGGACACTCGACTTGGAAACTACGGCGAAAACCTTCGCAAGGTCAATAAAACACTCTATGGATCCCACCTGAATTCCAAGTCAGCGAATCCTTCCGATCAAACCAACTTTCATCAAATAATCGACAAGCTAACTCTGAACGATACCGTGGACGATCCAATTAAGGTGAAACTCCCTTGAATCCTTAGTATTCAACATGCATGTAGTAGTGCAAACACTTTTTAGCTCTCATATGATAATATTGGTGCATCATGAAGAAAACGGTCATGGTTGCCAGTAATTTTAATTTTTCTTTGTGGATTACAGTACATCCATTCAATTATTCCCTACAATATTCACATCTTAAGAAAAGCATAAAGCCTCAAAATAAGAATCCTTTTTAAAGGTTAAGGGAGTCTAGGGAAAAATTAGCAAGCTAAATCCTAAGCCATCCATCTAGTTCAATACAAATATTGGTGAATTTTAAACGTTAATGTTTAGTTTTTATTTCAATCATAAACTATCGAATGAGTCTTTGAGTAGAAACATAAAATGTATTAAAAATGTTTGAAATTATGCATCTGAGATAATAAATGGGATTTTGCAGTTTGAAAACTGATTCCAGGTACCTTTTCACGTCATACTGAACTCTGACAACAAAAGATAGCTCATGTTATACAACATAATTCGATTGCCCCATTGTTATTAAGTTTTTCACACGAATCCAGTTGAATGTTATTTACTCATGATAATAATCTTCTATGTATTTTGAAACACTTTGACGTTACTTTGGTACGTACCACAAACACAAAGCGATATTATTGTATTTTGTGATGATAAAAAAAATGAATAGATTTGATTTGCTTAACTTTATTTTAATGTGGAGCTTTGATAAGTTAAAGTATGTATTTATTCTATGTTTTAATAGAAATTTCATCATGTGCCAATTTTTTAAACACGTATGTTTCAAAAAATAATTGTACTTCTTTTCAATTTTGGTTTTAAAGTACGATTCATTAAAAATTACTTCATACATTGCACTGGTTACCATTGTACTGGTTGCCAGAGCTTTCAGGACACAGACTGTGATTTTGATTCCTGCTATCAATTTACAGTATATTTTTGCAGTTTTTCAAAATTTCACAATATGGATTCGGTGCAGTAATTTCGTATTATCATCCCATGACAATGTCAGTAGTTCGGTTGGTTACTATATTTTCCCGAGATTTATCTAAAAGATACACATCAATCGAAGAGATCGGCATTATAATAATTAGAACTGAATTTTTCTTTGATGAATCCTCCTATTTTTTTAATTTAAATGAACAAATATGTTGTTTAAAAATTTAGATATCAACTTCTTACAAAATTCAACGAAATTAAGATGACAAGATATTGAAACAGCACTTCAAAAGATTTTTTTACTCATCAGAAATTTGCATGCCTAGTTCATGAAAGGTTATGTAAGAAGCATACATATATTAGAATTTTTTAGGTAAAATATCTTAAATATATAAAGCATTGATATTTCTGGAAATTTATAAGCCTCAACTTTTAAAAAAATCGTTCAAGCTCACCTTAGACTACCAAATATTTTTTTCAAAATTTTACAGCTTACTTCCACAGAATTTGATTCAAGGAAAATAATTTATGGAGCATTTATCAAAACTTGCATTGAATGCGTTGAAAAATGCTAGTTGAATTTCAATTTTCTCGCCACTCATTTTTTGGCATGCAAATTAGAACTCATCTGTAATTCCTTGCTCTTAGAAAAAAAAACTCAAAAAACTCGTGGTTAATTTATAGTAAATACCTACAATTATTTAACTGGGAAACTAGGTAGACTTGATCCCTGTCGAGATTTTTCTCCCGCGTTTTTTTAAATCTAGAACAGATAATGCATAGTCGATTACCCATAACGATTCGTCTTTATGCAGAGTATTATTATGGTGAACTTTGCTTCAGATTGCGAAGCGAGATAAAAAATATAAGAACATATATGTTTAGTTTGAGAACCTTGGACATTTTTTAATGTTTTTTAAGATCCCTAATAACTTTTTAAAAATTTGACCAAAATTGCACCAAAATTTCGCTGCTGAAGACTATGATTATTTAGAGTCAACTGAAACCATTTAATGGCGTTATTCGAAAGATTGTGACATCCATTCCACGAAATTCAATTGATATTCCCAAATAGTGTCCCCTTTCTGAACCACAGCCACGGTAACCCGGATTCCCGGAAACCAGATGTACTCAAATAGATTTTGCATATAGTTTTCACTAAGCGAATGAGATTCTGCATCCAACAGTGCTTGAAAAATTGAAATCGGTCAATAATTGCCAGAGTAACAATCATTTGAATTTGGTGGGTACCCGGGTACCCTGTCGAACACTTAAAGGTGTTTTTTTTTCGAACACGTAAGGGTTACTATGGAACTTTGAGCCTGTGAAAAAATCGCATCAAGTTTCGTTGTTTCCACAGAGATATATCCATAACGAAAAAGGGGGATCAAGTCAACCCAGACTCCCCTACCCCTGGCTCGTGCTTCCAAGGAAAAGGAAGGGAATGAAGGCTGTCTAACTTTTCTTTCCAAAAAACAAACAAATCCACAAGCAATTACAAGCCAAATCAAAAATACACTCACCATCTGATTCGGAAAAAGGACCGGGATTTTCAAAACCAGTATCATTTGGGCCAGGTATAGGAACGTCATTTGTAAAGTCAGACGATTCGCCGACAGATTCCTTTCCGGAACTTATTTTTCGATGAAATTCAGCATTAGTTGACGTTGATGTAAAACCACTATTCCACGGGTTGTTGAATGTCCACGATAAGGGATCAACAGCACTTCTTATCACTTTTTAGCCCGTTCTCCCAAAAAAGCCGCCTTTCTTCTTTTAGTAAGACGCGGCATTTTTTACTTCGTTAATGAAAATTTTTATCACTCCAGCACACTCGCGCAAGCAGTTGCTGACAACACTTCGCACTGCTACGCAACGCACAGCTGAGTGTAAATTAGAAAAAAGCAAAAAGCGCAGTTTTGAGACCGGCTGCTGAATTTTTGCACCATTCTCATTAATTAAACAGATTTTTCGTCCACTGCTTTAAAGAGCGTGATGATAATTATTCTTTCAGTGAAAGTAAATAGTGTTCTGGTGGCTACGAGAAGTGGAAATATAGTTTTTTGTGAGAAAATAATAGGCAGATCCAGGTTTTTAAAAGGTAAACAAAGACGACGAAAAATTACCTGCTCTGTGGAAATCAGCACTAGTTGATCAATTCAGAGTGTTTTTAGTGAAATAAACAGTATGAACTGATTAAATATTGTGTTCTGCTGTCCTATTAGCAGTATGGCAATGATTCACTGCAGGTAAGTGGATTAATTTGGCATATTTTGTTGAGCAAACCCAAAGTGTGCATGTGTGGATGAGGAAGCCATCGCTCCTGCCATAAGGGGATTCCATCGTGTATGTCCTTAACCGATCTAGGTCCTGCGAAGAGACTTCTTTTTTTTAAGTCTTGGACGAAATCAACAGTTCTATTGCCCATATTCCAGACAAATTTGTTGTTGGATCCAACAAACGTGTGAATATCATCTCCAGTCGTTCAGCTGGCTCTTAAAGATCAAGAATGGCAACACCACGAATCGACATTCGACACCAGCTGTTTCTACACGCCCATCAAACACTCTGTACAGTAGCATTACGGCGGTGTCACCGCGTAACAATGGAAATGTTACCAGTGTCACCAACATTAACTCTGAAACCGAACGTTCACCACTGAGAGTAGCTAACGGTTGACAGCCCTCTAACGACGTTGAGCCAGATCAAATAAAGATGGAATTAAGAAGCATATTATGGACATCTCTAACGCACACCCAGCCCTGTTTAAAGTTACTAAACTTGTTCCTCGCGTAAAGCAGATCGAAGGTCTTTCGTTCGTGTCGTTCAAAATAACCGTGTGAAAAACAGTGTCGAGTGTGGTTGGTGACCCATGGTACTGGCCTTCGGGGATTTCGGTACGACTGTTCGAGTAAACGTCTTCCGAGTAAATCCCGACTAATCCCTGTATTTTTTAATGTGTATTTCAATCATTCCTACAATGTGTATTTTAATCATTCCTACAATTTCTTACAACATATTGAAATCGTCAAATTTGAATAAAGTACTAATTATTTCAAAAAACAAGTTGCTGAAAGAAAACCATTTATATCTCTTTAACGTTAGGCTTTAGAAACTTAGTGTCTTGAGCAACTTGTCATGAAATTACCTGTTCTACAACTTTGTCGAAGACAACAACTCGTTATCTCGTAGCTAGAACAAGTTAGAATCTCATAGTCTAGTTAAGCCCTTGTGAAAGGTTAGGCGTGTTTTTTTTTTCAAAAGATGCGGAATAATATTTTGAGCAACTCTTCTCAATACACCCGTAGATAAAATGATGCCAAAAAGGTTAAAAAAATTTTGACCGTTTTTTTCAGAATTGTGCCACTGTGTGCCGCGCCTGGCACGGAGGACGAAGAGAAAACTTGCTAGGGATTTAGAAGGTGCGCTGGGAGGAGGTGGCTTAGCGAATGTCTTTTTGGCGAATGTTTAGTTGAAAATCCGTCGAGTACGTGAAATGCGTCAGTTGCATGGGCAATCAAAATACCACCGCAAAACTGTCTGGCCGATCGAAAACTAAAGTCAAACCTGTGGTTTAGTTCGAGCTGGGTGGCTTCAAGGTGTTCGGATAAGCCAATTATTTGCCGTCTTCAATGTCGGCTGGGATTGAATGGAAGTGTTGTCTAAAGGTAACCCGATACTTTCACCCGGCAGTGTCGAGTGGATGGACCGACCACAGCGCCGCAAGAGTGAAGGGAAAGCAACCGAAACCGCAAAACGTTATGCTATATCGTTTAACCATCCACCTAATCGATAGTAGCCATCATCAAACGGAGGGGGCCCTGCCCCAAAACGTGGTGGTTAGCTCATGGTCCTGTCCCGTGCTGGGATGCTTGTTGTTATCATCGTCGGTGCCTTTTATTGGCAGCGAATGAACAGACATTAGCAATTTTCAAGGTTTTCCCCCGCCGCTCGCCGTCACCAGGGGATCCTAAAGGTGAAGTCAAAATTCCCCGACGATTTATGGCAGGCACGTGACATAATCTACTCCAGGGAATGCCGGCGAAGAAACAAGGCCGGGGGTTGGTTTTTGAGACGAAATTGACTGGAAAGCATTGGGCTCGGAATACTGAATAGGTTCATTCTTTTCTTGGGGCGCGGTGGCTTCTAATTTTCATTTGGGTCTTTTCGCTCCGCGTGGTCATTAGCGAGGAACGTGTGAGGGAAGAACTACACCTATTTACTGTTGTTACTGGAATGGAAGAATGAATGTGTTCACAATTTCGCTGTCCAAACGATCGTAACTCAATAGCACTAATTGTGGACGTTTTAACAGTAATGACTTCGTCGCGTGTTTTCAGTGGTATATATTACAGAACACGGTGCTCCTAAAGTCCGATATTTGTTGGAAGCAATGGAATTTGTTACAGCGAAAAATGGGTCATCGAAGATTATGAGGGTTTGACGGAACATTCCTCAGTATATTTAAAAATAGCGACAATAACGAAAAATGCAACACTTTGTTAATAACTCGATTATTCCCCGATAGGTTTTAGACTCTATATAAGTTGTTGGTTATTTTTTGGCGACTATCAATTTAATTTATGAAAAACTATTATATATTCAACAACTGGTCAACTGTTGAAAAGGTGGGTGTTAGCCACCATTGAAATTTTTCAGATATAATTTTTTATAGTTTATAGAGTATTTTTCATATACCTAGTAACATAACGTCCGTGCTCCATCACAATATGTTTTTGAGATGTGTCCAACTTGAATTGAAGGTGAGTTTAAAATAAGGGGAACTTTCTTTTTATCAAGTTCATTTATTTGGGAGGCTCAATTGCGTTAGCTTTACGGAGCCGATAATTCATTGGTTTTTGTATAACGTAATGGCTTAATATTAGGATTAGTAGGACTTGGGCCGTTTACTCGCGGTTTACCCGAGGTTAAAATAGGTGACATTATTTTGGGATGGGTTGGAAAAAGGAACATGGAAATAGGATTCTGTAGTCTCATCAGATAGTTGTCGTCAGCACAATAACTTGGTGCGTAATGGTCAGGGCTCCATTTTTCCTTATACTAGACATTTGAAAAAACACAAAAATCGATTGCATATAGCACAGATCGCGAGATACTAACACATCTCTTATAGGAACATAAGGTTGTCTTCCTTGGGCCCCTAGGGTATTCAAAAGTCGAGTTCTGGCGGCGTAATTATCCGTCCATTGCCAGACTGCGTGACCGATGTCATCAAAACCGTTTCCACACCGGCAAAGATTGCTGTCCACGAGGTTAATTCGGAAGAGTTGTGCATCTAACTGGTAGTGGTTGGACATAAGTCTATTCATCACACGGATGAAATCACGGCTAACGTGCAGGTCCTTAAACCACGCCCTCCATAAAACAATGATGGAATGTAACAGCCGTCCTAGATTTCCGGTGTCCCAATCGGTTTGCCAACTCGAAAGGGTACTCTGACGTACTAAATGGTAAAATTCGTCTGGTGAAATTTGTCTATCATACAAAGCGAGCGAGTTTGCTTTCTCATTGCCTGGGATTGAGCAATGTGAAGGGACCCATACAAAGGTGATCAAATATGATCTTTCGACCAGCACACTCATCTGTTCCCTTAGTTTTGAAAGGAAATAAGATGAGTGTTTACTAGGTTTCATCGACCGAATGGCCTCAATCGAACTGAGGCTGTCCGAGAAGATGAAGTAATGGTCTGCGGGCATATTGGAAATCATCCCCAATGCGAAGTTGATTGCTGCCAGCTCAGCAACATAAACAGAACAAGGTTCCTGAAGTTTGTGGAAGGCGCTAGAGTTTTCATTGAAGACACCGAAGCCAGTGGATCCATTGAGGCGAGACCCATCAGTGAAAAACCTTTTTTTCGGAATTGACGTGTTGGTACTTTTCATTAAAAATACGTGGAATAATAATAGAACGGAGTTGTTCCGGAATTCCATGAGCTGCTTGTTTCATGGAAAGATCATAATGAATTGAGGAACTGCTATAGGTGAAGTGAGCGCGGGTTGGAGTATAGCAGGGAAGACACATATCCGACGATATGTAGTGGTGGTAAATTCTCATAAATCGAGATTGTGTGTTCAGCCCTAACATTTCTTCAAAATTGTCCATTACAAATGCGTTTTTCACCGCACATTTGATTAATATTCTGAGCGAAAGCTCCCAGAACCGATTCTGGAGGGGTTTTACGCCTGCCAGAACTTCAAGACTCATGTTATGCGTTGAGTGACATAGAGTTGCCGAGAGAAAGCAAAAAGAGCCATACTCTAAAAGAGAGAGAATAGTTGTTTTATAAAGAGTTATGAGGTCTCCCGGATGAGCACCCCACCATGTGCCACAAATTGAACGGAAAAAGTTTATCCTTTTCTGGCATTTTTGCTTCAAATACGTAATGTGGGCATTCCAAGTGCACTTTGAATCAAACCAGACCCCAAGGTATTTGAAAGATAACGATTGGGTAATGTTTCTGTCCAAAAGAATAAGCTGCAATTGGGCTGGATACCGCTTTCGAGTAAACACTACCAGTTCAGTTTTCTGCGGAGAGAATTCGATCCCTAGATTCTAGCCCAATGAAGATAGGTTATCTAGAGAATTTTGCAATGGTCCTTGCAAGTTAACGGCATGTGAGCCTCTTAAGGAGATAACACTGTCGTCAGCAGGATTGTCTTAGCGTGCATTGTTCTGCCAAACAATTGTCAATATCTTTGACATAAAAGTTATAAAGAAGGGGACTTAGACATGAGCCATGGGGCAGGCCCATGTAACTAATTCTGGAAGTTGTCAGTTGTCCAAGTGAAAAGCTCATTTGTTTTTCTGACAGCAAATTGTACAAAAAATTATTTGTAATTCCGGGAAGTCCACATCTCTGCAGATTATCTGGCAGGATTTCAATGGAAACTGAATCAAAAGCCCCATTACTGTCCAGGAATACTGAAGCCAATTGCATCTTGTGCGCAAAGGCCAGTTGAATATCTGAGGAAAGCAGCGCTAGACAATCATTTGTTCCTTTGCTCTTGCGGAACCCAAACTGTGTATTTGATAGCAAATTATTCGATTCGACCCAGTGGTCGAACCTTCGAAGGATCATTTTCTCCAACAATTTTCTAATGCACGAAAGCATAGCAATCGGACGGTATGAGTTATGATCAGACGCTGGTTTGCCAGGCTTTTGAATGGCTATCACTTTGACCTGTCTCCAATCAGGTGGTACGATGTTGTTTCGAAGTAAGGAATTAAATAGGTCCAGCAAGCGTCTTTTTGCGATATCTGGGAGATTGTTCAGAAGATTGAATTGTATCATATCGCATCCGGGGGAGGAGTTATTTGATGAAAGAAGAGCCATAGAGAATTCCAGCATTGTGAAGGGTCCCCTAGTAGCACACAAGTTGCCATTCAGTTAAGATAACATAAATATGACTTTCTAAGTTATGATCAAGTTACTACAACTAATTCTGATCGTAGTGTGTTACTAGGGTCTGTCCAGAGAGTCGCCGCTTGGAGACGTTTCTCGAAAAATATGTTTTGCTGAAGAAGGGGAACTTGGAGTAGATCACACGTACCCACTGGTTGACACTAAATATTGGCCAACGGGCTTTGCACATTTCTAGGGTTTTTTTTTTCATTAGCGCGAATCTGAAATTGAGAGACTCTCTTTGATTACTTTCTCTTTCGTTTATATTCCATTCAGCTTTACGTTTTTAATTCTACTCTTTGTAGAGTATGCTAGCTTGCAATGTTGTGTTTCAATCAGTACTAAAGAATCCCTCAGAAATTTTATAATGGCGCTATAATAAATGAAAGAGAGCGAGAGAGGAGAGAATCTCTCATTGTTAGATTCACCCTATTGAAAAAAAATCCTAGATTTGTTTAAGGATTTGTTAGGTGACACAAGTTTCCAAATCCAAAGTTCGGATACCGTGTTGCATCGGTGCCCGGACTTTTTGTTCATGAATTTGGACACTTTTCAAATCACAAACTAGCATGCAGTTATGAGCTTGTAAATTTATCATAACAGCATATTGGCGTTAAAACTGAGAGCGTTGATTCGTCGAATTCTTTTACAATTTTTCCAAGTTGTAACATTCCGCCCACTTGTGCATGTTAGGCGGTGGGAATTTTTTTCGTGATTTGGAATCGGTGGATTGCTCTTAAATAAAGGGTGTATTCGATAAAAATGGCACACAGAAAATCTTCTGTAACTTTTGAATCGTATAAGTAAAAAACCTAGAAATTTGAGTAGATCTTATCCATAGTGTATTATTTACATCTGCCAAGTTTTATAGTTATATATTCAGTAGTTCCAGTCATGTCGCACTCACAATCAAAATCCAGGGGCGTCCCACCGGTGGATTGCTAAAAGGCTTGGAATTGCAAATACAACTGTGTCTCGTGTAATAAGAACCTTCAAGGAGCGTCTGAGTGTCCAAAGGAAGGAAGGGAGTGGTCGTAAAAGTGGTCCAATCGACAGTAAAATGGCCAGGAAAGTCGTACAACAATTCAAGAACCGTCCAAACATGTCAATTCGAGATGTCGCTTAAAAGTCTAAGGTGTCAGTCGGTTTGTGCAGAAAACCATGAAGCGTGCTGGGTTACATGTTTATAAAGTGCAAAAACCCCCAAACCGGAATGAAAAACAAAACATCACTGCGAAAACCCGCGCCCGGAAACTTTACACGAAGCTGCTCACCAAATCCGGTTGCATCGTGATGGATGACGAAACATACGTCAAGGCCGACTTCCGTCAACTTCCTGGGCAAGAATATTTCGTTGCCAAGTCGAAGTTCGA
The DNA here is from genome assembly GCA_034211315.2 of Aedes japonicus. NCBI lineage: Eukaryota > Metazoa > Arthropoda > Insecta > Diptera > Culicidae > Aedes > Aedes japonicus. The sequence continues at coordinate 356,192 of JASCZW010000109.1, read as the reverse complement.
TGTTTCCGGAGGATGTTCGAAAGAAGAAACTAAGAAGTTTCTAATCTGGCAGGCGATTTGCGGATGTGGTGAAATAAGTGCTCCCTTCATCACTTCCGGAACAATAAACGGTGCGATTTACACGGAAGAGTGCCTTAAGAAGCGTTTCTTGCCATTCATTAAGAAGCACAAAGGATCAACTCTGTTTTGGCCTGTTCTAGCATCCTGCCACTACGCTCGAAACGTATTGGAGTGGTACCGAGCCAACGGAGTCAATTTTGTGCCAAAGGATATGAACCCACCAAATTCACCGGAACTTCGTCCAATTGAAAAATTCTGGGCAATTATGAAAACGGAATTTCGCAAACATCCCAAAACTAGAAAAACAGAGCTAGAATTGAAGAAAATTTGGGTAAAAGCAACAAAAATCGGTTGTACAAAATGTGATGGGTAGAGTGAAAAGGAAGGTGCGGGCATTCGGGATGGGAGACGAAATTGAATAAAACAAATGTTGTAAATCAAAACTCATTAGTAGTTCTTCATTCCCTGAAAATTTCAAGAAAATCCGATAATCAGTTTAATTTTGATGAGTATATATGTGTGTGCCATTTTTATCGAATACACCCTTTACCATACTTAACTGTCCTGTCCTAATTCCATATGAAGGGATGGGACCTCCATTTAATACTCGTTTTATTCAACTGGTTATTTTGATAATTATATTTTTCATTATAGTAAATTTATCTCAACATTAATAAGGTTTCCCTCAATGTAGCCTCTATTATATAAAAGGTGACGAACTAGCCCAGACGGCTGAAAGTCACTTTAAAAAAGATTTTCAAAAATATATCTATTACATAATCGTGTTAAACAGGATGCAAGATGATGTACAGGGATGGGAGGATTCCATTCACTTTTTTACTATTTAGATAGACTCGGAAACCAGTTTCCGAATCTATTAGTATGAGTATTCGCCCATCAAGCTATGTCACTGAATTTATACATAAAACCTTACTATATATTATTTTACAATCTAACTGATGCAAGGAAACGGATAGCCTATAGAAATTTTAGATATGCTATCCTTCATACAATATTCAATTTCAGGTCATGTATGGATGTTTGTTTTGTAAAAACATAATATTGATAGGGTAGGGAACGGCTTAATCAGGGGTCACTACTTTAATCAGTTGTTAGGAAACAGGTTTTAAACTCCTACATTTTTCTAATTATTTCACTTTTAATGATAATGATCATAAGTTCTATGATTCTATGTTTAAATCATGATTGATTACCAATTTAATACTGTCATTTTGAGGATTTCAAGTACATCATCTAGAATCTTCAAGTACATCATCTAGAACTCTATCTCTCTCTCACAGCTAGGCTTGTTGCCAGAATGCGATGTTGACCATTGAGTAAAATTTATTACATATTTAGATGATCTGAAATCACAATTTATTTTATGTTTCTTCGAGTTATTAGAGGTTGATCTATGCTTATGATTATATTGTCCATCATCTGACATTATCATCTATATAATAAAAATGAGTTGGGGTTTCCTTTGTCACGATTTAACTCGCGAGCGGTAGGACCGATCGGCGTGAAATTTTGTATGCAGAGTTTTTTGGGACCGGAGAACAATCTTATGATGGTTTGAGACCCCTCCCTTCACTGAAAAGGGGGGCTCCCATACAAATGAAACACAAATTTCTTCACAACTCGAGAACTAATCAAGCAAAAGAAACCAAATTTAGCATACGTGAGTTTTTGAAGCCAAAAAAGGTTTTTATGGTAGCTTGAGAACCCTCCCCGTCATAAAAGGGGGGGCTCTCATACAAATAAAACACAAAATTCTGCATAACTCGGGAACTAATCAAGCAAACGGAACGAAATTTAGCATGTGGTGGTTTTTTAAGACAAAATATGTTTCTATGTTGGTTTGAGACCCCTTCCCATCCTAAAAGGGGGGGGGGGGCGTATGAGGGCTCCGATACAAATGAAATACACTATTCTGCATGACTCGAGAACTAATCAAGCACATGGAACCAAATTTAGTATGTGGTGGTTTTTGAAGACAAAAAATTGTTCTTTGTTGATTTGAGACCCCTCCCCTTTCTGAAAGGGGGGAACCTATTCAAATGAAACGCAAATCATTGCATAACTCGAAAACTAATAAGAGAAATGGAACCAAATTTCGCATGTGGAAGTTTTTGAAGGAGGGAAATGTTTCTATGGTGATTTGAGACTCTTCCGTCATATGAAGAGGAAGGGGGGAGGGGGTGCTCTCAAACAAATGGAACCCAAATTTCAGCATAACTCGAGAAATAATCAAGCAAATGGAACCAAATTTGGAATGGACGAGTTTTTTAAGGCATGAAATGTTTCTAAGGTGGTTCAAAGCCCCTCCTCCCTCTAAAAAGGGGGGCTCTCATACAAATGAAACAAATTTCAACCAAACATGAGAACTATACCTACTGCTTTGCAAATTTGTATTCAGTGGTTTTTGGGTCCGGGAAAGCATCTTATGATAGTTAGAGAGCCCTCCCGCTTCTAGAAATCCCCCCTTTTTAGAAATTCCCCCATGCAAATGAAAAACAAATTCCTGCATAACTCGAGAACTAATCAAGCAAATGGAACCAAAATTGGTATGGGTGAGTTTTTGAAGGCAAGAAATGTTTTTGTGGTAATTTCAAACCTCTCCTCACTCTGAAAAGGGGGGCTAATCATTCATACGAAACACAAATTTAAACCAAACACGAGAACTATCCCTACCGCTATGCAAATTTGTATGCAGAGGTTTTTGGGTCCGGGAAAGGATCTTATTATAGTTCGACACCCTCCTGCCTTTAGAAAGGGGGGCTCCCATGCAAATGAAAAACTATTTTCTGCATAACTCAGGAACTAATCAAACAAATGGAACCAAATATGGCATTTGAAGGTTTTGTAGGCAAGAAATGTTTCTACGGTGTTCAAATTTAGCATGTGTGAGGTTTCAAAGGCAAGAAAGGTTTCTATGATGGTTTCAGATTCCTCTTCGCCCTGAAAGGAAGGGGCTCCAGTGGCAAACCAGCCCAGGAGGCTAAAAGCCACTTAAATAAAGATAAAGGGAGGGGCTACTATACAAATGAAATACAATATTCTGTATAACTCGAGAACTAATCAAGCAAATTGAGCCAAATCTGGCATGTGGAGGTTTTTGTAGATGAATACTGTTTCAATGCTAAATTGAGACCCCTCCCTTTTGTGAAGGGGGGGGGGGCTCCCATACAAATGAAACACAAATTTATGCATAACTCGAGAACTAATCCAGCAAATGGAACCAAATTTGGCATATGGAGGTTTTTGAAGGAGAGAAATGTTTTTATGGTCATTGAGACTCTTCCGCCTTCTGAAGGGGGAGGGGGCTCTCAAACAAATGAAACACAAATTTCTGCATAACTCGAGAACTAATAAAGCAAATGGAATCAAATTTGGCATGTGGATTTTTTTGAAGGTCAGACATATTTCTATGGTGGTTTGAGACCCCTTTGCCCTCTGAAAGGGGGGGGGGGCTCTCATACAAATGGAACGCAATTTTCTGCATAACTCGAGAACTATTCAAGTAAATGAAACCACATTTGGCATGTGGGGGCTATTGGAAACAGGATTTTTATTTATATTAAAATGGATTTCTATCTGACTGTCTGTCTGACCGATCGGAGTGAAAATATGTATGCAGCTATTTTTGGGGCTGGGAAAGGTTCTTATGATTGTTTGAGACCGCTTTCCCCTTCTGGCTTGCATACAAATGAAACACAAATTTCTGCATAGCTTGAGAACTAATCAAGCAAATGGAATCAAAAATAGTATGCGGGGTTTTTTGAATGCAAGAAATTTTTCTATGGTGAATTCAAACACAAATTTCAACCAATCCAGAGAATTATCCAGGTAACTAAACCACAAACTGTGTATTGTCTGGGTAAGAAGAATGTTCTGATAGAAGTTTGAACTCCTTATTACTCAAAAAACAAACTCATTAAAAATAAGCGTCAGTTCTATGTAATGTTCATTCATTTAGTTGCAGGCGTAGCAACGCTCGCACCGGGATCAGCTAGTATGCAATAAAAAAATATATGTTTCGGAGCTGTCCAATAGTACCCAACGATAAATAATGCTCCGACGTTGAGCGACAGCTATGGCATCACTGTTGCTTTTGAGAGAGCCCATGTTTCCTCTCTTCTTTGTTAAACATGGATATAGCGCATCGGTATTGTAACGTGAAGCCTGCTGTCTCTTGCATTTGTTTGTTTATTAACGAAGCATCCCGTTTGTCGTCACAGTCACTTTGGCTAACATGACAAACTTTTAGGTCGTGTACGTATGTCTCAAAACCTTTCAGTAGACGAGTTTGGGATCGTAGCAATCGACATGTTTTGGGTGATTGTTTTCAAGAGCGGATGGTTAAGACGAAGGAGCGGGTTGAGGAAATTGACGTTTGCAGCCAATCGTGAACTGGTGTATTTCAGTTTGCCTTCGCACACATGCACGGAATCGCACTCATACAAAATTGTTAATTTATGTACAGATTACAAAGCTGAAGAAAACGAAACGATCGACTTTGACGCGGTTTTTTTGGGTTTCGGCTCATTTTGGAAGCGCCATTCCGATAATTGCTGGGCTGTTTCGACGTCGTACTCGTAGACTCAGATCTCGTCACCAGTTTAGATGTGCTGGATGGCAGTTTCACTCATTGTGAGCATTAACTTAGCAACAGTTTTGCGTTGCTCTTTTTAAAGAAAATTCAACAATTTTGGAACAAGACGCGCGGACAAACGTCTCATGCCCAAAACATCCTGTACAATGCTATGAGCGGATCCATTTGATATGTAGAGCTCATCAGCGATTTCTTTCACGATCACACGGCGATTTTGCAGCACAATTTTCTTCACTTTTTCTATTTGTTCTTCGTTTATTGATGTTGCTGGACGACGATCTTGAGGCAGATTTTCAACTGATGTACAACCCCCTTTTAACTACTCATACCAATCAAACACGCGATAGAACAGGTTCCCCATAGGCTTTCTGCAACATTTTCCATGCATCCGATGCACTTATTCTGTTGGAATAACAAAATTTAAAACTGATTCTTTGCTCGACATTTGATTCCATAGTAAAATTCGAAAAACATACTAGAGGTTGATTTTTTTAAAGACACGTAAAAAAAAGCTTCGTGACAGATCGTGCACAAATTTGACATGTAAACGTCCTACCAATCTAAGATTTTTTTTTTTGACGATATGTCATCCGCGGACCGTTTTATTCATAAAGTCTCGTTCATGTACCATAAATTATTAAAATTTTCCATAAATGACAATGATCCGGAAACGATGAATAATGAAACATGGTCTAATAGAACGTCATCCATAGTATATCAACTTTGTGCACTAAAACATACAGGTATGATGCACACAATCCATGATCCATGAATGATTGAGTTTTGGGCAATATTTTTTTAAATTTTTAATCCATAAAGATTGGGAAATTCATAAATAAATGCGTTACTAATCAGGTTTCGCTGCAATTTTGCCACGATTGTTTGTGCCCTAAATACTAGTGCTAGAAATTGCCTGCTGAGCAGCTGATTGAGCTTGGGTACCAAACGCTAGCGACTTGAAAAGTGATGTTTGGCAGAGTTCTTAGCTTAGAAATCATCTATGCGTAAAGCTGAATTCTTTGAGCGCAGATTGATGATGCAATTTAGAGCGATGTAATAACAAATATATTGTTTACCGTACTGATTTCCTTACAAATTTCAAGTTGGTTGTGCACAGTCAGTTTCACAGTCAGTTAAAATTTTGGAATGCCCATAAGGATGTTATTTGGACATAGGGAAACATAAGGAAGCAAAAATTTTGAAACTTACATCAGCCTGAGGACCGTTCCTCTAGGTAACCGGGTAAAAGTATTGAGGTAAAAGTGTTAGCATAACGTCTGCTATTAAACGGGTGATTTAAGCTTTTGCCCAGTATAATGCAAACGGATGATGTTTTCTTGTAGTTTCCCGGTATAATTTTATTTAAAAAATCTGATATAACAGTTTGACCTGTAGTTCTTTACGTGCACGAGAGCTCTTTTCCAAGTTTCTTGGTAAAAATGTGTCAGAGTTATGGTCCTTAAGGAATGTGAGATTGCAAAAGAAAGTAAGCTGCCTGAAAAAGGTCAAAATCTTCTTAGACCAACGCGATCCTTCTTTTAAAGCAATGTTTAAGGAACGGAAATGTCAATACATCTGATTAGTAGCGTAATTAAGGATCGATTTCTACATTGTCAAAATTTATTCAACCCTTTCATGGAACATTGGCAATTTATTCATTGAACGTTTTTTTTTTAATTTTTTAATTTATAGGCAAAATTTAAAAAAAAAAATTTCGCCATATTCTCCCAAGTGGGGACCAAAGGGAGAAATGACGACCAAATTTTCACCGTATTCTCCCAAGGGGGGACCAAAGGGAGAAATGACATATATTTTTGTTTACAAAGGCTGCATTCTGTGGGTCACTTTACAGGTTTAAGGATTGTTATTGAACCTGTTATGGACTGTTAACTCTATGTTTATGGGTAATCCATACAATTTTATCGATTATTCCCCAGATATATAATGGTATATTTTTGCCATTATATTGATAAATTTTATACTAAGTATGGATCACATTGATGTATTTAACAGATCATTTTCATTTTTTTATTGGTATTCATCAGAGCCTTATGGGGCGCAAATACGTTTTTTGTGGAACGCCTTTCAATTTTTTATGGATCATTTCTTCAATTTTAAAGGTGGCAACTTAGGCTGCCTAGATATAGTAGCTATCCAAGAGGTAGTTGGTGATTGTATAAGAATCCCGGGCTACAATATGATATTAAACGTTAATGAATCTAATCGTGGTACAGCAATAGGAGTTCGAAACGGAATAGATGTTCAATAATGATGTCACGCAGTAAGGGGGGTGGTGAGCGGGGTTTGGGAAAACGTGACAATCCATACAAAAAAAAATTGAAGGTCCATACAAAAAACGTGACAAGGGGGGGTATGAAAAGTCACTTTTTGCGTGACATCATTATTGAACGTTCCCATACAGAGAAGCTGCTAGATTCGAGGGTCATATGTATCGAAATTGGAAATAACGAAAGTAGTTTAAAAATTGTAAATATTTATGCACCGTCGGGTTCCAATAACAGATCAGCCCGAGAAGTTTTCTTCGAACAAACTGTCCCTCAATATTTGCAAAATTATCCAATACACACCATAATATTGGGTGATTTCAATGCAGTTATTGATCTAAGCGATGCAACAGGTGTATCAAATATGAGTCCGATGATAAAAAGAGATTGAGAGTCAACCCACTAGTCAACCCACGAATCGTAGTTCTATTTATGGCGTGTCCAGTAATTCCATTTAGATCTCAATTCATTCAAATTTTCATCAGTCAGCAACTGATTGTTTAATTTCCAGTACGGACGTTCAACGGTGTGCGCTCACAAAGGAAGAACTATACAACCGATACAACGAGGGTTATTCCGAGAGTTGAAGTGACGTTTGTCACTTGGCGAAGTGAGAAGAGTCACCTGCAGTGACGTGACTCTCCTGGGTAAATGAAATGGAGAGTCACGTCACTGCAGGTGACTTTTCTCACTTCGCCAAGTGACAAACGTCACTTCGACTCTCGGAATCGCCCTCATTATGTGACAGTTTGAATCTCAAGGATGTTTGAAATCATTTCTACCATCAGATCGACTACTCGTTTGTCGACTACTCTCGGACGATCTATGTCTAGAATGAACCGAATATATGTTATGGCAGTATGTGTTCTGCTTCAAATAGCTTCAGTGACCACGAAGCTTCGTAAGAAAAAGAGGGGAGACAATAGTCTGAATGCTCTTATACCTACAACACTTCTGAAAAAAAATCTCGAGTACTTTTTCAAACAGACGTACCTGATTTTGTAACAAACAAAGAACAAAGAGGGGAAGTAAGATTCAAACCTAAATTTCTCAAAACTCTCAGCACCCTCACGGAAAGTAGCTTCACCATCATGTTGGTGAGGTGTTATTCCTCGTGTTGGGGGCCCTAGTTTGCATGAAACTTCTAAGGGTTTCAAGAATTTAACGTTTGAATCCTCCTTTCCTCTTTGTTTAGAAGTTAAATACGTCTGTTTGAAAAAGTACTCGAGAAATATTCAACAGATTTTTGACACATAGTCTTGAGCCGATTGTCACGCACAAGCTTTCATCCCATCAGAAGTGCAGCAACGGAGCTCGTTCAATATTCGAAGCAACATTGTTGCTGTCAAAACAAGAGGGTACTGGAGGAATTGTTATAGCATGTGATCTTAGCAACGCTTTTGATGGAGTCAGCCATAGCGCTATCAACTCTCCGTAGGCCTCACGAATCGTTTTGTGAGTCTTATGACCGGTTTATCAACGCACTTCAAATCACAGACAGTAATCAACGGCTGCACTAGTGAAAGTTTCAAGATTATAAGATCTGTCCGGCAAGGAGATTCCCTCAGTATGCTGCACTTCGTATTATATCTTCAGCCTCTCTTGGACGTTCTGGCGGAAATTTCTAATGGCCCAGGAGAATGTGTTATAGCTTATGCAGACGATATCACAATCATAGTTCGGTGTTTATCAAAAATCCCTCAAATTTTGGATTGTTTTCATCGATTTGGCATAGCAGCTCGACCGTAAAGTGAATGGTTTGCTTTGCCACGTTTGGTGAATGTAAAACAAAAAGTTATCTGAATACATACATATGATCCAAATTATGGTATAAAGCTTTCTTCACGTTAAATTTCGGACACTTTTCTTTCAGTGTAGTTTTTTGAATTATTTCACGGATCGCTGAAACGTTTCACTTATATGACAGCTGAAACTCTCCACTTTATTTCGTGGTACAACGTGTTTATATTCTTGCTACATTCAGTAAAATGGCGTCGAATCAAGTGGAACGGCAGCAAAATCCGAATTTTTCGGTACGCGATCTTGCCAAGAAACTAAAACTACCGGAAAGTACCGTGCTTTGTGTTTGAAAATGATTTAACCTAGGCACGACTGTGGATCGGATGGTTGAAAGGGAAACAAATCGAAAAGTATGCTCCCGACAAATGGGCAAGAAGGTGGTAGCCATTAGTTGAGATCTTCCCAATCCTTCTGTGCGAAATGTACCTCGCAAAGTTGGGAAGTCGAAATCATACGTACAAAAAGTGAAACAAAGTCAAGGACTGAAGGCGTACAAAGTGAAAAAAGTGCTCAGGCAAAAAGTCGCGCTAAGGAGCTTTACATTCATTTTTTTGCAAACATTTTCTTGTATCATAATGAACAACGAAACATACGCCTTCGAAGACTTGAAACAGCGACTTTATACTGCAATGCAAAAGAACGCCGTTGCCAAGAATTTACGGACAAAGAAGGTGTCCAAATTCCCGAAGAAATATTTGATTTGGCAGGCCATATGTAGTTGTGTTCGAAAATCTAAAAGTTTCGTCACTACCGGCACTATAAATAAGGATGTATACGAGAAAGAATGTCTACAAAAGTGGTTGCTACAGTTTTTCAGCAGCCACGACTCTGCAGCTCTGTTTTGGCCTCTTGTCGTTATGCGAAATCCGTCCTGGAATGGTATAAGGTGCAAGAGGTCAAATACGTGCCAAAAACAGCCAATCTACCAAACTGTCCAGAATTTTGTCCAATAAAGAAATACTGGGCTCTAGTTAAGCGGAAACTCATCGAAACTGAGAAGAAAGCAAATGGTACCGATAATTTCAAGAGAAGATGAAGAATCGTTACGGCGGGCGTATCTGAGGATACCGAACGGAACCTGATGGTGAACTGTTTCTTAAGTAGATATGACTCTATTATCGTGAAATAAACAATCGGCTTTGTTGAATTTTGATATTCGAAATTTAACAAAATTTTCTAAATTTACGACGAGAGATGAACCAGCCCTGTATGGTGTACGATATGTACTACCACCCATTCTAGTACGGAAACTAAGTCCGACAACAATTGGTTCTCCTCGCTGTTAGACTTGATCAAGCTTTAATAACCACTGATTATCCTAATCATGCCATTGTATGAAGGGCCAAAAAGAGGTTAGGTGGATCGATAGGCAACATCACTTAGGCAACATCCATTAATTATGTCACGCAAAAAGTGACTGTTTATAAATATGTTTGTATGGATTGTAACGGAGGGGCCCCTCACTGTGTGACATAATTAGTAGACCTTCCCTTATACGTATCCACAGGGATATAAAGAACTTCCACCAACAAGATTGAACAATTGGTCAAAAGAGCAAGCCATCTAACATGAGGATGCCGCAATGGGCGGAGAGAAGAGCCCGCCCTCTATTCACAAACTGTTTGCAATGGGGAGTTGGCATTCGCACTCTCATCATCCAGAGTGCTTCAATCGGGTGCCCTGATGGTCCCTCCCATCCCCATGAAATATTTATATAATAGTGTATATATGTATGTAAATGAAAAATACTACAAGTACCCGTATCTATTATACATGATCTTCATTCGGTTGATCTTGAAATGCAAGAAATGTTGTAATGTTTAGAACTCTGTGGGTCCAACCTAAAGCTCGTTTTCGTTTGTTTTCAGCAATTTACCAAAAAAGTGATTTGACATGATCTGAAACAGTTAGTTAAATCTTTTGAAATTTTACAGAAGTAACAGTTATACATTTTAATTTAGTGTTTCCACGGTCACTATTTGCTGCTTGATATTGATTTTATAACAGCCGGGAGATGAACCAGCCCTTGCTGAAAATCTCGATAATCAAGGAATTGAACAAAAACTAAAAACCATCACCCCGTACTAAGTGTACCATGGTCAGGACGCTGCTGGGACCGGTAGTTTACTACCAGTGCATAGGAGCATCTTTGTCGCTGGATGAGTAAACGTCATATGGAGTAGAAGAATGGAGCACTAATTTTAAAAGGTCCGGATATTTAGTCAATCTTATTTGGAACGGTGAACGAGATAACAAATCATCAACATGCATCTGATTCAAGCTCACACAGAAAAAATAATGAATTTTAACAGGAGAGCAAAATTTTCCCTCGTGTATTTCCAAACCAAAGGAGGTGCAAATAACGAAATTGTTGGCAATCTTTCATGCGCTATACAACAATGTTTGCAATGTTTCATACGACAGACTAGATGCAGGCGTAATCTGCCTCAAATTAACATGAAATATCCTATTATTTTCCGCGAAATCTAGCATTCCCTTTATGAGTATTAGATAACGCAAAAAATTCAATGTTTCTTTTAATCTGTGCATGTTAGCTGTGCATATTTTTAAAAACTGACTAGTGCCAACAAAATTCACTGAACTTTGAGTGACTCAACTATGTATCACCGAAATGGAGTACCTCGATTCAACTTAGAATTTAAACGACTGACCGTGTACGTTTTTTCCTCTCCATGCCCAGGAATATTGCCAGCTCGAAAGATCTTCTCACTCGAACCGAGAATTGCAAAATTATGACTAAGCTATCTGACGGCCCGCATCCGTCCCAATTGCAAACTTTCGCTCTCATTCGAACGACCAACAGAACCACACCCGATGTTGAATTTTAACCATAGAAATACTTTCCCATCGATTCATCTATCATCCTGCCGATCGGATTACATCCTTTTACACAGCCCTAGCCTTATCTAAGCTGGTCATAGTTGCGTCAGATTGGCACTAAAATTAATAAATTGAATCAAGCATATATCGCTTGATACATCCCATGCGATGCTATATGATATAAGAGTGGCCGGATCCCTCGTACGATGCGATAGCACATAACGACCACCCCCCCACCCCATCAACCGGAACCATCCCCCTCCCCCCGGTCGAGATTGCATGAAAATCCAAACCTTCCTCTACCTACGACCGGCACTTTCACGCAGAACCTCCCACCCAGAAAACCGCCCCCCAGTCAACGAGCTGGGAATCGAATCAATTTAGCTGACGGAGATAATTATCGGAAAATTAATTACTTCCCATTAAAATTATCATTTTAGCTGCTTCGAGCTTCGTCTGCTTCGGATTTTGCCGCACTAAAATTCGCACAATGTGTCACCACTCGATGGAGCAAATTTGATAACGGCCACAGTCGAGGCTTTAATGTCGATGCTCGGATGCTTTCTTTGGATCCCCAGTTGGAATAACCAGTAAGTGAATAACCTTGAATCTTCGACTGGAGTTATGGTCATGTTTACCGAGTATTTCCGGCCACGTGCTCGCAAGGAATCATCCATATCACGGACCGAACCATGTAAGGATATGCCATTTACTATTCTGCCATTTCGCCTTCAGAGTGGGAGAGAGAGAGAGAGAGACGGTTGACGTTCCATCCGGGCGAAAATCTTGTCGCGTTCAATCAATAAGAAGGTTTAAGGTGAACGCCAAATTAGGTTTACCAACACGGCCCGGCGGCAACCGGCTTGTTGGGAAGGCAACCGGCGGAGGGGAGAGGGGGCTTTTTGATTGAAAGAATATAAAATTGAATTTATGAATTCCAATCAGGTTTCACGCGTATTGCTCGCTATCTGTCGTGTACGGTAGCCCTCGATGTGAGCCTAAATTGGCATGACCGGACGTATGTTATTGGATGAAGAGATTTGCCAAGTTAAAGCTGAGAGTTCTCTTTCGATTGAGATTCTCGTGATTCAAGATGCCTTTGAAATTTGAACCCCATTTCCCCGTTCCATCGTGAACGGGAAAAGTTTTCCCTAATCATTGTGGATACAGTTTAATTACGCTATAAACTCTTTCCGCACGCGATTGTTCGTTTTGCGGTTAAAGTTCTCCGCTTATAAGCTTCACCCCTTCCGCTCTGCAACCTGCAGCAAAGAAACCGCCCTAATTTATGCTGAGTGCGAATTGTCACGAGGCAAACAGGATCAATGGTGCCGGGAGCTCCGGTCCCCAGAAGTATCCGGATAAGTAACGTTTCAGCAAATGCAGCTGGCGCCGAACGGATGACTGTATTTGCGTGTGGCATTCGGGGACCTGGAAGAACGCTCTCCGATTTACATACACGCAAAGTATGCAACCCGCCGTGCACGAATGCATCAAAAAGCTCATTTTTTGCCGGCTACACTTCCGGGGGAACGGAACGACCGCATGTGTGGGACGGATCGTGGCAGTTTTTAACAATTTACGCCAAACCGTAATGATGATGGCGGGTGCTGTTTCGAAACATTGTTGCATTCCAAGCGGGGTTAAAAATTGCAACAGTTTCAGGTTTTTGTCTTCAAAAGCAAAAAAAAATCCAACCGAGGTTTGGGATTTGCGAGTTGACCTCATTCTTGACATCATCATGAAACTGCGATTACACTCTTACGCAATCCCATCACTCAACTCCATGCCGGTCGGTCGGTTATTGGAACTGTGAACACGAGAAGAAACAGAAAATGGAAAACTTGCATGAAAAGCCCTCGAGAGCGAGAGAGAGAGCGGTTGGATACTTTTTCATCCAGCCTCGACATCATACAATTTCGCAAGAAGAGTCCTTACCACCACCATACACATTGAGCCCGACTGACTGACTGATGCTCTTTGTTTGTTTCCATTTGCATTTTTCCCTGTGCTTTTGTGATTAGGCAGTCCTGCTAAAATGGATTCGTTTGGAGGCGTTCTCGAGAATTCGTCCGATTTCTGTCCGGGCCCAGCCTACTGCCTGCCATTGCAGGAGAGGTTCTTTGTTCAGGTTCTAGTGAATGTGAATGAGGGCTGAGAACTTCAGTGATGAACCTGAACAAACAGAAACGGCTGACCGGGCAGTTCGGTCGATTCGTTTGAGTTGTTTTTCTTCTTCTTCTTCGTCAACAATTTGGATAGACAAGTAGCTACCGGTTATGATCCGGTTATGATGGATCCAAATATTAACAATGTATGTAAAGATCGCAAGCTCAAAGTATAGTTGAAATTTTACTAGGAATGATCAATAAAAAAAAAACAATTATTATGGACTTTATTAACCCAATACGAATTTAAGCTGATTTTATAATTTTAAAATAACAGTCACGTCGATATAACGTAACTATTTTTTGTTCCTATTTTTTGCAGTTAAATTATTCGCATGATTTATCCATCTGTATATATAAAAATAATTTTCTGTCTGTCTGACCCTTATACACTCGGAAACTGCTGAACCGATCGGCGTGAAAATTTGTATGCAGGAGTTTTTGGGGGCTGGGGAAGGTTTTTATGATCATCCAGCTAATCTATCTAATGGAACCACATTTGGTATGTGAGGGTTTTTGGAGGCTGATTTTTTTTCGCGTAATGAAAAATCCTTTTTATAGTACAAACTCAAGGCTGTCATTAAAAATTGCTGTTACGCTCATTGCTGAAGATGTTGTCTGGTTATCCTCAAACAAATTTTCTTCAATAACCTGTGTAAATGTAAGAGCTATTTGGAACCCAAGCAGCACACTACGATCAAAACTAGTTGTAGCAACTTGATTATGACTTAGCAAGTCATATTTATGTTATCTCAACCGAATGGCAACAAGTATTGTACTAGGCTCTGGTATTTGGGAAGGTTTGAAAAGTTGCTTGCGATGTTGCGTGCAATGCTTCATTATATACCATCAAACATCTGTTTTCTGCGGATTGATTGGTTTTGTGTATGTAGTAGGAAGCTAGTTTCTTTATTTATGCACAACTTATAATTCAAGAAAGTCGACTTATTCGGAGGTTTTTTGAAAAATGGAAAAGGCTTTGTAATAAAAATAAAAAATGAGTTTCGTTATATTGAGGTATGACTGTATTGCTAAAAACATTAATTTTACAACTTTAAACAACCCCTCAGTAAAAAGGATTATAGCAACTTGCGAATATTAATTATCGTTTTCAAAAGCTCTAAGCTTTTGAGTGCCTCAGTAAAATAAACCATCGACCGAATGTGGGTGAAAATTTAAAGTGCTAAAATTCTACGGCGTTCCCGGTCAATGACTTCCATTTGAACAAATGACACAGTTTCATAATCGCTGATGCGCACACCAAAATTTAATTATGCTAATTTGATTAAAGTTTTCTTTTTCACTCCTGCCCTTCATTAATGGTTATTCCATCAAAAACACTTGGGGAAATGGTGTTCATTTGAAGCGAACTGAAAAACACATTCGAGGTAAGTTAGCACGACTCATTCCTTACATTTATTGCTTTCCAGGGCCCAGTGCTCAAGCATGACGTAGTTTTAACGTAGGACTACGTTTTTCTTTTCTATAACGGGTGTCATTTCATAATTTTGAAAAATGAGAGCATTACACAAAAGTGAAAAGTTTTTGAACGCGTATACCTCTCGTTCGACTACGCAAAATAACTCCATTCATATGCCATTTGATCAGAAAAACTCACCAATTTTTCGCATTGAAATTTGAAAGAAGTTCCATTAGTGTAAGTAGGTTAATTTTTCAACTCAAAATTACCTACTTTTGCTGTCATACAAATCTGCACATCAACAGGTTGAAAAATTTGTTTTCCCTAACACGGTCGTAGGAAACGGGTAGCAAATGTCTCCTTCTTCTTAAAACTTTGCTTTGTTTCCGGTGTCTGGTCTGCCTACCCTAAAAAGTCATTGCAATCGGATGACCAAAATTATTTAAGCCAGAATGGTGGACCTCAGAAATAACCATTTTTCCGGCAAGATCCGCTATCTCCCAGATTGTGCAAAGCCGTTCTGGAAGTTGACAAAAATTTTAAAAACCAAAAACAAAACCCATTCCACCGTTGGGTTTACACTTGACAGCAATTGCTCCACGGATCGCTTAATAACTCCTGCAGAGAGGGCTGTTGAGATAGGTCGACACTTCGTCAGCTCCCACAATCTCGGACATAACATCGTCAGTCCACACGAAGCTGCCGTTAGCGAGCTTGTAAACAACATCCACCAAAGTCCCAATGACTTCTCGGAAGAGCTGGAAATCTCAGCTGACGAATTGTTGACTTATATCAAAGGCTCAAAGAACATGAAGGCCCCAGGTTTCGATAACATCTTGAACTTGGAGCTCAAGCAATTGAGCCTCCAGTTCTATAACCATCTGGCGATGGTTTTCAACCAATGCCTGCGACTTAGCAACTTCCCCTGTTGGAAGTTAGCTAAAGTCATACCCATCCAGAAACCTGGGAAAGATCTTTCATGTTCCAATAGCTATAGGTCCATCAGCCTTATCTCAGGATTATCCAAGCTGTTTGAGAAAGCGATCCACCGTCGGCTTCTTTCGAGCGAGCTTAACATCTTGCTCGACGAACAATTTGGCTTCCGACGTGGTCAGTCGACAATTCACCAACTTAACCGAGTTATTAACATCCTCAGACGGAACAAGTCTGTTTCGAAATCATCTGCTATGGCACTTCTCGACATCGAGAAGGCCTTTGATAACGTGTGGCATGAAGGTTTGGTGTACAAGCTAAAAAGATACAATCTTCCCATCTTCCTGGTGAAGATAACTAAAAATTACTTGTCAGACAGGACATTCCATGTTTCGCTGCAAGGTGCAGTTTCCGATGCACAGGAGATATCTACCGGTGTTCCGCAGGGAAGTATGCTAGGTCCACTTCTGTTCAATTTATTCACCTCGGACATACCTCCGCTCCCTGAAAATGGATCTCTGTCGTTGTTCGCTGATGATACCGCAGTCGTCCACAATGGTAGGGTAATAAGACCGCTTACAGCGAAACTACAGCGAAGTCTGAATGTTCTGTCAGAATACTTCACCGAATGGAAGATCTGTATCAACGCGGCGAAGACCCAGGTCATCCTATTTCCACACTCCAACTCTCCCAAGCTTGTTCCGCTTGAGGATTGTATAATAAGCCTAAGCAACACAACGGTGGAATGGGCCAAATCAGCTGTCTATCTTGGCGTTACCATAGACAGCAAGCTTATTTTCAGGGAGCAGGTTGACAAAACTGTCACAAAGTGTAACGTTCTGTTAAAGCTACTGTACCCATTGATCAACAGAAGGTCTACATTATCCCTGAAAAACAAGCTTGCTGTCTACAAGCAAATCATACTTTTAGTCATCGAGTACGGCATACCAATCTGGGAGAGTTGCGCAAGAACACATCACCTGAAGCTTCAGCGTGTTCAAAATAAGTTCCTCAGGATGATCCTGAACACCCCTCTGAGGACAAGAACATCTGAGGTCCACTGTCTGGCCGGGATAAAAATGCTCGACGATCGCTTTAGTGAGTCTATCAATCAGTACAGAACACGCTGCCTGACATCGGATCACCAGATCATCCGGAATCTGGTTTCCCACCCCTAGGATTTTTCAATTGTAGTTATAGTTGTAGAATAGGTAGGTTATCAAATTTTAAAACTAACAATGCCCCAAGGGTTATTAAAACATAAAGAACAACAAACATAAAAAACATTTAAAACAAAGCTGAAGAGCCCACTGAGCTAAAACTCTTAAAATTGTAAATTAGTATGTAAGCCGCATGAATGGAAATAAAAAACAAATTAAATTAAAAAAAGCAGTAAAAAAATTGGCTCAGTGTTCACAAGTAGCTTCATGCTGCCGGTTCGAACGAAGCTTTGCTTTTCTTCCACAGTCCATCTGGTGGTGGTATGGGAAACAAAGCAATGCCGGATATTTAACGGATGAATTCTCGGTTTTAATTCAGTAGGGCGAATCTAACATTGAGAGATTCTCTCCGGTCTCGCTCTCTTTCATTTATTACATCGCCGTTATAAAACTTTCGAGGGGTCCTTTAGTTCAGATCGAAACACAACAGTGCTGGCTTACATGTACTACAAATAGTAGAATGAAAAACGTAAAGGTGATTGGAATATAATGAAAGAGAAAGTAATCAAAGAGAGTCTCTTAATGTTAAATTCGCCCTAATGAAAAAAAAAACCTAGAATTGTTTTCCAACGTGTTATATTATCACCGTTCTTTTCAGGATAATTTAATTTATGCCAGAATTGAAAAGCATAACCCAGAAAGAAAGGCGTCAAAAAAATAAAATATGAAGCAAAATATATAAGAGGGGACAGGTTAAAGTAGAATCATAATTCAGCGCCAACATTAGACTAGGGCGATTCTACTTTTGTAAACATGGCTTTTGTAGTTATTTTCTCTTGAACAAAAGGTCACAAATACCAATTAAGCACTCTTTCAGGAAGAGGAGCTTTATCTCTATCCGCTAGTATATTCAATTTGAAGGAATTTTATTCTACTTCCGTTAAATTAGCAAACGAAGTGTTTGTTTACAAAAGTAGATACGCGCTAATCAAATGTTGGCGTTGAATTGTTTCATTGGATCATCATACTTTTCTAATGCTTAATTGGATCTTCATACTTTGCTGTGAGCATAAAACAAGAGAGTGATAAGTTTTATTGTCAAGTTTGACTACTACTTCCTCAAAAAAATGTCTCAGCAAAGTCAATCGAAGTACGTTGCGGAGTGCAGGGTTGGTAGCAGGTCACTTTTTAGTGACTTGGTCACTATTTTGAGGTTAGTAACTAAAAAGTCACTATTTGCATCCAAAAGTCACTAAAGTCACTATTTTTCGGAAAATGGTCACTAAGTCACTATTGTCGCCGCCGCCGCCGATTTTAAAAAGTTAAAAAAAACCACTTGTGCCTATTATACAATAGTCCTATACATACCCAGTGAACCCCAAGACAAATCGAACGCAGGAAGAATCTTGTAAAACAGTTCATCCGTTATCGAGTTAAATCGTGAGACACGAAACACCAATTCATTTTTATTTATGTAGATTTTCAATCCTTCCTTCGGTTTCTCGCGACGCGAGTAAGGCCTAGTTTTCTTTTTCAAAAACAAAATTCGACGCGGAGAGAATACAAGAACTTTAGAAATAACCGACAAACCGACCTGAAACTCAATTTTCCCTGTTGATCAAGAACCAAGGATTCAAATGTGCAGCGATCCCATGTGTCAACACTTATAGAATCATTTTCATTTATAGAATGTGTCCAGAATAGCTCAGATATGAACCTTCTTATCAAGTTCCCAAGCGTGTTCATAGCTTCGATAAACGTTTACAGGGAACACGAAGATAGATGTCGGCAATATGATTTGAACAGAAATATTAAGACATTAACCTCGAGCCAACCACAAGTAATTGGTGCAAATTATTGTAAATCACAATTTTGAATATCGGCTTTATTTAATCTGTTTAAAATTATCTGCAAACACAAACCTGAATTTGGGAAACACAACTCCCTGAGCCGTAGCCAAGTAAAATTTTTATCCCGGTAGCTGTTTGAAATCGGACTTTACATAGGTTTCATCATCCAGAGGACACAGCCATTGGAGTTTGACAACACCTGAACATACAGTTCTAGGGTTTTTTTTTCATTAGGGCGAATCTGAAATTGAGAGACTCTCTTTGATTACTTTCTCTTTCATTCATATTCCATTCAGCGTTACGTTTTTCATTTAAGGTTGAAGACTTCGTAATTATTTTCCGAAATCAATGATTGAATTGTGCTTGTATTGGTAAATCTATTTGAACATATGTTTGAGAAAATGAAAATCAAAATCTAGTCTTTAGTTTACCACTACACATGTATCCGTGTTTGAGACATGTGTTTTCGTGAGAAGTATTGAAATTTCCTGCAATATCTATTTATTTTAATAACTCACGAGGTGAGATTGCTTGCGTTTCGCTTTTTGATGAATGGGTTTTTATGTCACATAGGGTATGTGTCCCTTAACTCAGCCTATTATGCAATGATCGATTACATTTTTCATTATAACTCATAAAGTTTTTAAGCTGTAAGCGAGATTCAATTAGTTTGACACCTACAAAGATAATTTTGATAAGACATTTGGGAGTGTGTATCACAAAAAGTTATACAATTTTTTTTGTTAAGTCAGAAACATTTGAGGGATATAGATTTAATGTCGATCTATAAGCACCAAATTGGGTCTATTCATAGATGCAACTTCATCTCATTCGATGAATTTATTACAAAATGCAGTCTTCATACATTTTTTTTAATTTTATGAAATAAGGGATTGTCAGCCGTACTCACCTAACTTAACACAAATTTCACAAAGCAAACTAAAATAAAACTGCTTAGAAATACTTAAGTGATGTTGATATATGATTTATCAGCCATTCAATAATAAAAACATTATAATTCACTGTACAATGATTTAGTTCCTTCGGTTTTTGTTAAGATGAGCCACTAGAATATAATCAACCGCAAACTCATGCATTTCCACTTGAATATTTACCAATAACAACCTTTTTACTACGTTATTGATACAACATGTCATAGTTGGAAACATACAAAAACATGTGTCCCCAACATATTGTCCACGATTTTCTTAAAAAATCTTTGTTGTTTTAGCTATGTGAACAGTTAGTTTGTAACGTGTAACTATTTTCTGTACATCCAGACTGCATTACTCGCTTTAATTTAAGCGTCAATAAAATATTCGTTATGTAAAAATCGTATCCGGTTACATTTTTTAAGTGCTGTAGAAGTGTTCCGACAATATGTTTGTTTTGTGGTCGTAAGTAAAATCATTTTTTTCCACGTCTTGTCTGTAGAACCAATCACATCAACGGTGAAGCTTGATAGTATGCTTCCTTTGGCAAACTCTTCCATCTCTGCTGTTGATATACAACATGATAAAGCATCGTCTTAATTTTTCTTCTAGATTCTTCGGAAAGCTAGAATAATAATTAAAGTATAGATCAAAGGGTTTGAATCAGCACGAATATTTTGAAATAATTCTTACAGAATAGCTTCGAATCTTTGCTGGTATGGCACTATCAAAATCAAAAATCATTTCGTTCATAGCCAGTGCTACTTCTCCGTAATCTCTATCCTAGAACGTCGATGTGGCTGCCTTATCATTTGTTCGCATTCAGCAACAAATTTGCTGAGTAAAGCTCCAGGACCACACCCAGCAAACGGGGGCATATATTGGTTATGCCAGCTGTATCCTTCATAGTGCTGAAAGCGGGAATTCATACACGGTCCGGTTAAGGAAATCTTTCGTGTTGGAAATTTTCTCGACTTCCTTGGGCATAGAGTATTATTGTGCTTATCACACAATACACAAATTCATGGATTGTGTTGGTATCGAAAGCTCTCAATTAACAACTGTGAAAGTGCATTTAGAACATTAAGTTGTGAGTAGGCAATAAGCTTGACAAGTCAAGAAAGAAGGAAAAGGTCTGAAAAAAGCATCGAAAATTTTCAACTTTTGTTGTACCCTTACTTGCATGAACAAACATCTTCCATAGTGCACTGAGGAAGCAACCCTGCTGGGGATGTACTGTTCTATAAGGCGGAGGAGTCTCAAACCACCATAGAAATATTTCTTGCGTTCAAAAACCACCTGCCAAATTTGGTTCCGTTTGCTTGTTTAGTTCTCGAATTACGCAGAAATTTGTATTTCATGTGTATGGAATCCCCCCCCCCCCCCCCCCCTTCAGAAAGAGAAGGGTTTCGAATCACCTTAGAAAGATTTATTATCTTCAAAAACCTTCACATTCCAAATTTAGTACCATTTGTTTGATTAGTTCTCAATTTATGCTGAAATTTGTGTTTCTTTTGTATGAGATCCCCCCTCTCAGGATGAGGGTGGGTCTCAGACTCCATTTTCATTTGCTTGATTAGTTCTCGAGTTATGCCAAATATTGTGTTTATTTGTATGGGAGCCCCCTTTCCAAAGAGGGAGGGGTTTCAAACCATCATAAGAGCCTTCCCAGCCCAAAACCGCCTGCATACAAATTTTTCCGCCAATCGTGAATGAAATGATGAAAATTTGTTCACTGAATAATTCCCCAGATAATAATGGTGCCTACTCCATTTAACATTTTCATCTTCACATTTTGAATAACAATCACTACTCACTAGATCTTCGACAAACAGAACACTTTGATCCGTTGATGACTGTCGAATATCGATCCAGCGATGAATATTATTCCTGATCACTCCCGCTCAACTGTTCCTGCGCAAACCGCTATGTTGCTTCACGAATTAACGCCGCCCGTTGTGTTTTCCTTTTATGCGGCATTACTTCTCACCGGAATTAATTTCAATTATTGACAAAGTTACGCTTGGTCTGTGCATCGATTGTTTACAAATTTAGAGAAGGAAACTGGGCGGAACGAAACTATCAGCTGACGAGCATTGTTGCCAACTCAGGGAAGAATATTATTTCTTTCAAAATTGTTGCTCATGGTAAATTATGTTACATAGCAAATAAGCGAATCTTTTGCTTCCAACACAATAAATATATCTTAAGGCAACGAAACACATCTGACAAAACATGTTTGGCACAGATGTATTTCAGTTTTTGAACATACCAAGATCCATTAGTTAAAAATATCAAGATATAAATCTGGCAACTGTCGATGATCGATGATTCTCTGGCTCGCTTGAAGCGTAGTGTGTGTGCTGTCGAAAGTGTGGCTTATATTGTTGAGAATCTCGAAGTTGCAAATCGCTCAAATGGATCGTCAATTTTTACTTGGGGCGCGAGTGATTTTACGAGTTGCGCTGTTCTACTACATTGACAATACAGTGGCCTGGTTTGTTTCTCGTTTGGAAATTTCGGAAGCAGTTTTCTCATTTATAAGTGCTTGAAAGAACAAAAAGTGAATGTTCTTAGGAAGAAAAATCCAGCACAAGAGCTGTGAATCACTTTAAAAGCTGTGAAAATGTGGAAATCCACCAGAATCTTTAATAGAAAAATCAAGTGATGAGTCCTTGTAAAAGTGTTAGTTTGAGAAGCAAATGGCGAGTTTGTGTTGGTGTATTGGGTTAGAGAACCAAGTTTTTGAAAATTACCAGATTAAAGTGAATTCAAAGTGTTTTGTTTAATAAAATGTTCTTTATAAAGTGAGAAAAACACAATTTTTCTCAGTGAACATGCACAGGAAAATGGAAAGTCATGATTTATTACCGAAAAGGGCTTAAACGAATTTTTAACAGAAAGAAGAAGAAAAAGCAGCGGGCAATCATTATCATTGCCCAAATTAATTACGACTTCTTCAACCTTAACTATTTGTAGAGTATGGTAGCCAGCACTGATGTGTTTCTATCTGTACTAAACAATCCATCAAAAGATTAATAATGGCGCTGTAATAAATGAAAGAGAGCGAGAGAGGAGAGAGCCTCTCATTGTTAGATTCGCCCTTTTGAAAAAAAAATCCTAGAGTTCTCTGTTTGGTTGTCTACAGGCACGGTATGACTTAAACCCTTCCCGGAGACGAATCCGTTGCACGATACAGCGTGCTTTTTGGACAAATCGCGGTCTGAGATGTTGGGGTTTGCCTTAATGTTCTTGATGACTTTGTTCCGCAGTTGACGGTTGACAGTACCCGCCCGTCGCTTGCTTTAAGGCTTGCGATCCGTCGACAAAGTTTCTCTGTAGTTTTTCAAAACACGCCACAGGGTATTTCGGGGAAAACCCAACACTTTAGCAAGCTTGGGCCCAGACTACGAAGGGTTTTCCAAATGATTGCGCACAAATATTCTTCTTCTTTCTTTTTCCATTTTGTACATCTCGAAAAAAAAATCTGATGTTGTTGTTATAGGGAACACATAAGATATCATAGTTTACAAATCTGACCACTTGGATCGCTGTGAAAATAAAAAATGTTTGTTCTAATACTAAATGGGCCACCTTAGAAGTATTGAAAATTAAGCGAAGGGCTTGGATATAGCAGTACTCGAACCAAGCACGCATTCCTTTGCCTAACATCCCACTGGTAGATCAAGGCACGGACGAATCCGCCACCTCGACAGGCAAAAGAATGCGCGCCTGATCGTGTGCACGTACTACCAGGTGGCGGATTCGTCCGTGCCTTGATCTACCAGTGGGATGTTAGGCAAATGAATGCATGCTTGGTTGGAGTACTGCCATATCCAAGCCCTTCGCTCAATTTTGAATACTTCTATTCAATTATCACAACCCGAACCATCAGCACTTTCTCTTCATATCTTTCATTTTTAGCAAACATTACTGTCCACTCTTGTGGCATCATGGTGATGAGCGAACATCTGCTCCTACGTCTCTCTGATGTCAGATATGTAAAATCGACACGAAATGTAAAAAAAATGTCAACCACGAGAAGTAGTTCATCGTTTTCAATGTTACTGACATGGAATTTGATCATTTACTTTTGGTAAGAGCTGTTCTTAAATCCATGGTCAATCTCACTATTTCACATATTTCCTTTTTCATACTCTACACTACACGTTAAATACACGTGACAACATCTTCATTACACTGATTGAGTGTTCATTGTGAATGCCATCATCAAGCCCTAATGAATCATTGATCCGTTCGTCCCCCCGGCATCAACCCAGGTGCGCAACAATGACACCATAAGCAGTCGACTCAACCGGATGACTCAGCTGGATTGAATTAACTCATTCAATCGCTCACTCCCTGGCTTGTTACCGTTTTGTTATTCCTGCGGCAGCACACAGAGATGTAAATAAATCAACCGTATCCTTTAAACGGACAGCTGTCTAGGTTCGACTCAGCTTCTACATTTAACAGCGAATCGAAAAAAGTAAAATCAGTTGAACCTTTGTTCTTTCCAGTTTAGCGCAAATCAGCAATTATTGCATCAACGCCCGACGTGCTGCGAATTGATTGATTGACGCAGTTACCGTCGATGGTTTGCGCGTCGAAACAATGATCTCACAACATCTTCCATCGTTATCAAACAATCACCCATCTGTTTTTTTATTTTTTCGTCCGGAAAAAGAAACAGACAATTTGCGCTTCCTCAATTTGACGATTCCCGGTCTACTTCTTTTTTTCTTCTATCCACCAGAACCAAACCAAATCATAACCTCATTCAAATTGTTCTTCGGAGCCGAGCGACACAAAAATGGAGATGAAGAATGGTTTCCTTTTGTGGCACCTGAGGGAGTCCTACCCAGCGAAATCGATTTCGCCTTTCGCCAGGGAAGAAGCGGATCGGAAGTCGTTATGCGGTGTCTTGTGAATAAATCCTGATGCTGTAACCACAAGGACGTCGATTCCGCACCGGAAAGTGGGGTTTGGGTGGGGGGACGAGGGGGGGGGGACATCTTATTACTGAACAGTACAACAACACGGTCGGTATGGCATTATTATTCATTGGGAGTATTTGCCTACATTACGAGAAATGGTCCTCCCGGGAAAACGGCGATGTGTCATGGAGAAAGGGGGAAAAAAAAAGTAGGACAAACAAGTACCCCTACCTGATGGTTGTTTTAAATCGCTTATTTGAACGACATCTGGATTGGGATGGATCATTTTGGGACGTGGATTTCTTCGAACACAAATCGTCTTCCTGTATGACACGAAGCAAATACATTGGAACAGCGAAAAAGAAGACGAGATTGCTGCAAGATTTATGAAAGAGGCTGAGTAATGTCCTTTTTGACCCCTTTCCAGTGAAGAAAGTTGCTGAGTGTCATTCCGGGTCGTCATCTAATGGAACATCTAGCCTATTTTTTGCCCATTTGCTCAGCCTGCTTGTCTTTATTTCAATCGTTGCGATTGAACAGACGCGAAGTTTTTTTTTTTGTTGTTTTATTGTTTTTTTGTTTTTTTTATTTGTTTTTTTATTTATCTTTTTTTTTTGTTTTTTTTATTTATTTTTTTATTTATCTTTTTTGTTGTTTTTTTTTATGAAACCAAATTACGTAGATAGGGAGGTGTTCCAATCTGTCTGTAAGTATTTCACCAAATGGTAAAATCTGTCGACAGCTGGTAAGTTTGTTTTGAAAAACAGAGATTGAATCAACCAGCACAGGAACGTGTAAGGTTTCGGTGACGTAGTTTAAATTTATCACACTTTGTTCGCTTCCTAAGCTTTTTCTATTTCAGAGTATTAGTTTACAACACATCATTTAAATTAAAGAAGATAATTGCGCCGTACGAGCACAATATATACACTCCCGTTTAATTTTACTCAAGTTTTGAGTACAATTGTATACTATCTCTCTTCCTTTCACGGAAATGTTACTCAATTTTCGTAAATAGTGGATCTACTCATGAAATTGAGTAACATTTCCGTGAGAGAAAAAGAGATGGTAAACAATTGTACTAAAAAATTGAGCAAAATGAAACTGGTGTGTAATATCAGTGCTTAGGGGGACTAATAGGCATTTTAGGTGATGCTTCCCAAGGAATCCCAAGCGTGAGGTATGACAGGAGACTTTATGTGCATCTGGTCGCGTTGACCGTGCATCTAGCTGCCCATACTTATAATAATTTTCCAATTCATATTTCAAACCATAAGCAGCATCATTCGCCTTGTAAATACAGGCCTTCATGCAAACTTATATTCCCGCCAATATATTTGCTCTGAACTGAGGATACCCAATCCTCAACTACAGGGTGTCTCACAATAGATGTCACTAAAACAAAATGGGATTACGGAAAAACAAATCTTATATATTTTGAAGCATATAACCCCAAACAAAGTAGTCAAGTGGGTTGAGATCCAATGGAGATGCAGGCCATTCTTGGCTTGTGATGAAAGCGGGCAAATTTTCCGCGCACCACGCTTGGATCTTTTTTGCCTTTTGAGCTGAAGCTGAGTCCTGTTGGATACAATATGCTGTATTTCCATACAGCGTTGAAGAGTGAAAAAGCAGATGGTTCTTCAAAATCTGCTCGATGTAATATTCAGTGTTGATTTTTACGTTAGGTTCTATGAAAAGAAGAGGAAGTTTTCCTTTTCGTGAAACGGCACCCCATACCACCATTTTCGATACATTCTGATAGCGTTCTAAACCTAGTTTATCTCTTGTAATCTTGGGAAAATCTTTGCCACTCACACGATCATTTTGTTGATTATGACTGTCCTGAAGCAGGAAGAGCTTTTCATCCGAAAATAAAATCTCGCAGTCACCGTGCCAAACCAAAATATTTCTGCTTCTTTGGATCTTGACTTGCTTTTGACGCTCCGGCAACTCGTGAACCCGTTGTTTCTTGTACGGTTTACATTCCAGATCATGTCTAAGGAGCCTGTTCCTTGAAGTATGGGACATTTGAAAATTTTTGCTCAATTTACGGCCAGATACGGCCAGATTACGTCGTATTCGCTCCCTCACATACACTCAGTAGCAAAAAAAAGCCGAGCAAAATTTTCTTCCAAAAAACGCGTTGTTCAACCTTCTGTAACTTTGTCAATTATCAATATATTTGGCTGAAATTTTGACAACGTTATAACTAATATTTCGACCTTATGTGACCAATGTTGATGAACGCCGTTGATAAAGTTTATAGATTTGAAGTTATCATAACATATGTGAAAAAAGTCATTTTGGACATACCAATTTAAAAAAACCGTATTTCTGTGAAAAATTTAGGTAGAATATTAAAAATTTCTCCATGACTTAAAAAAATACAGAAATTTATGTGGACAAAATTTGAACTGTTTCCATCAAATGGTTTGGACTACAGATGGCATCCAAGTTGAGGCTTCAACATGAGTATTTTCCTTTTTCACCCAATATTGACCACGCTGAACTATCGGTGCAAATACAAAGCCGAGGCGAATCCATCTTATTAATTCGGCCAAAACCTGTATTCCTTTGTAGCTGATAAATATAAACAAACGGAATCGCTTATTTATCTTCAGCGATAAGCTGTCAAAAGAATACACTCAAAACGGGAATAATCAATTCCGCTGACACCTATTGTGAGACACACTGTAAATAAAAACTTATATGCATTAAACAACCATCTACCAATTAGCTGCAGTGTCGACTTGGAGTGACCTTTGAAAGCAGCTCTGAATCCTAGACCAGACCGGCAATCGAACCCAATCACCTCTTGCATAGTGTGGCTTTGTAGCTGTACCTTTGTCATCCGAGCGAAAAGAGGCCCCGATCATTTATTTAGTTGATTCTTATTAATAAACTCGTCATATGAAAATTTAATTTGCCACTTTTGAAACATGAAACAATCGAACTTCCATTGGAGATTTATCCTTCTTTAATACATAAGCAGTTTTACCATATTTCAAAACTTTCTATTTGCTATCATTTTGAAAATTGAACTTAGGTTTTCTCGTGACCTCTGGGACGAAAACTCAATGAATTGTCTGTTTTCCTTCTTTTCAGTACTTTATAAATACACTAACATGCCCCATTTAAGTTTTATCCCATCGTTGAAATTAGAGCAGAAAGCGATTGCAAGCAAACAGAAATAAATAAATAGATTACACTGGTTGACAAAATCCGAAAAAAAAGTCTTGAGACCCAGAGCTCAATGCCAGATTCCGTTAGCTAGGGTCCCAAACCACCGAATCTCGTATTTTGATCTCCTGCGATTTGCATTTGTCTTCACAAATTAGCATCAAAAAAAGAAAAATTAATTTATTTTGAGAACCACTCAAATAACTGACTCAGCCCAATTAAAATGCTCCAGAATCATTTTTTTGAAATTTCTCTGACTGTATCAAACAACTTTGCAGCAGAAATTGTGTCGATCCGACTTCCCCAGAAAAAGTTATGACCATTGAAAGGCAACAAATTTTAGGAAAAAAACAGCAAAGTACAGTAAACCCCCCGATATGCGCGGATTTCCTTGATGGTGGGCTCAAATGATGTATAGGTATCGACCTTTGTTGTTTCATCAGAAAACATATCGTGATCCGTCGTAGTTGAGTTACTTCTTTGAGCAAAGTTGTTCAGTAAACCAAGGCTTTCAGGGTGGTGAATTTAAAAGTTCACAATTATCTCACAACGCGGCGCCAGTATGCATGTAAACATACTTTATAACCTGAATCTCGAGATCCTTGACATATAGCAAGTTGATCTTCGACAAAGATGTTTGGTTGATTAAGGCCTTTCCGATAGTGTTAATATTAGTTCAGAACTCGTTCGCTACGTGGCACTAACGTACATTCGAACTTTGTGTATTAACTGTATTTAGAGATCTAGATCATGTTTAAATTTACTGTTTCAAGGAAAGTTAGTTGTAAAATTATGAGCTTCCAGGGACTTGACTCAACAGTATAGAATTATCTCACAACGCGGCGCTAGTGTGTTAGTAAACTTACTGTACAATCTGGATCTCAAAATTAATGAGATATAGCAAGATGGCACCTTCAAAAAAGGTATTCTAGGGTTCCGAGCTTTTTGAATGGTGTACACATAAGATCCGAATTCGTCCGCTGCGTGGATTCCTGGGAACTTTTTCTAGTATCAGTATTTTAATTTCTAGATCATGTATGAATTTACTGTTTTCAGAAATCTTATTCGAGTTATCATTGTCTTCCAGACGGTCGATTTCATAATTCTGAATTGTTTCACTGAGTGGCACTTCTCTGCCTGTGAACTATGTAATGAATGTTTATCGCTAGTACACATGAGAGGCTGATTACCTGCAATATTAGTATTTTTGGTACGTTTTTCTGACAACTTCGGGTTACTCCTTCAGAGAAGCTCTTCACAAAACTTCGGGTAAGTCCTCGAGAGAACTTCATGGTAGTGGTTCAGAAAACTTCAGGGAAATTCTACAGAGAACTTCATGGAAGTGAACTTCATGAAAGTGAACTTCAAGGAAGTAAACTTCAAGGAAGTAAACTTCATGGAAGTGACCTTCATGGAAGTTCTGAAGAGAGCTTCAGAGAAGTCCATTGAAGTTCTTCAGAGCACTTCATGAAAATTTTCAGAAAACTTCATGAAAATTTTCAGATTTCTTCATAACAGTTCTTCAAAGAATTTCAAGGAAGTTCTACAGAGAACTTCAGGAGTGTTCTTCAGAGAACATCAGGGAAGTACTGCAGAGAACTTCAGGGAAATTCTTCAGAGGACTTCATGGACATTAATCAGCAAAAATCAGGGAAGTTCTTCAGAGAAAATCAGGGAAATTCTTAAGAGACCTTCGTGAAAGTTCTTCAGAGAACTTCAGGGAAGATTTTCAGAGAAATTCATGGAAGTTCTTCAGAGAACTTCTGGAATGTTCTGCAAAGGACTTCATAGAAGTTTTTCAGAGAACTTCAGGAAAGTTCTTCAGAGAACTTCAGGGAAGTTCTGCAGAGAACTTCAGGAAATTTCTGCAGAGAACTATAGGGAAGTTCTTCAGATAATTTCAGGGATGTTCTGCAGAAAACTTCACGGAAGCTCTTTTGATAACATGAAGTTCTCTGGAGAATTTGTATAAGGTTCTCTAAAGAATTTCCATGAAGTTCTCTGCAGAACTTCCCTAAAGTTATCTGAAGAACTTCTCGAAAGTTCTTTGCAAAACTTCCCTGACGTTCTCTGAAGAACTTTAAAGAAGTTCTCTGCAGAACATCCTTGTAGTTCTCTAAAAGACAACCCTGAAGTTTTTTGCACAACTTCCCCGAATTTTTCTGGAGAACTAACATGAAATTCTCTGCAGAACTTTCACAAAGGTCACCAAAAACAGCTTCCCTGAAGATCTTTGCAGAATTTTGCTGACGCCGGCGTCCGTGGTGTAGTGGTAAGCGTGACTGCTACTTGGCACCCCAGTGGGTCTGGGTTCAACCCAATCGACGTTGGTGGTTTTTCTGAGGCGAAAAAATCTGGCACGTCTTCCTTCGGAAAGGAAGTAAGGCCGTTGGTCTCGGCTCATAGTCATGAGTCGGTATGTAGGGTCAATGTGGTGGAGTCGTCTCCCTGGCGTTCTCTTCAGAAATTTCCTGATGTTCTCTGCGGAATTTCCCTGATGTTCGCTGCTGAACTTCCATGACATTTTTTTGCAGAATTTTGCTGATATACCCTGAAGAATTTCAATAAAGTTCTTGTCAGAATTTCCTTGATGTTCTCTGAAGAACATCAAGGAAATCCGCGCATGTCGGGGGGTTTACTGTACTTTGCTGTTTCTTGCTAAATTATGGTGCCTTTCAACAGTCATAACTTTTTCTGGTGAAGTCGGAACGACACAATTTCTTCTGTAAAGTTGTTTGATAAAGACTGAGAAATTTAAAAAATGCTTCTGGAGTTACTTGAGTTGTTTTCGAAATATTTCAAAATTTAAATTTTTATGCCATCTGCAAGAAGAAAAATTGAAAGAAAAATGCAAATAGTATGAGGTTAAAATACGATATTCGATGGTTTTCGGACCAAATCTAACATAAAAAGGCATAGAGCACAGGGTCTTAAAATCTCTGTCGACCAGTGTTATCAATTTGCAAAAAAAAAAAATGTGAGCACGGTTCCTGCCATTAAATAAAAATTCCGAAGTATTTTCAAATTCCCGACTTTTTCTGTCATTAATTCATCATAGCTCACAATATCATTATATTTGATGATATCGTTTTATTGATTTTACTTCACACAGATAAAAGGAAACATCGAATTTTCTGCGTTAGATATTTCACATAAACGGAATACAAGATTTGGCAGAAAATAATGGGATATTTCATGTATCCCATGTCCCATGTTAGATAGCTTGCTCTTTTGACCAATTGCTCAATCTGGTTGTTGGAAGGAGATTCTTTCTATCCCTGTGGAAACGTATAAGTGATGTTGCCTATCGATCCACCCAACCCCTTGTTGGCCCTTCATACAATGGCATGATTAAAGGGTGTCCACGATGAAATTGCCACACACAAAATTGATTCGCAAAATTCGAGTTTTCATTCGATTGCCATCAAATTTTCAGGGATTGAGAAATAACTATTAAACTTCATTTTACCATTTTACTCGTATTTTATTTACAGTCCATACGCAAATGCCCGCACCTTGGCCTTAACCCCGGCCATAAGATTCTGCACAACCTGTGAATCAACCGTTTTTTGCATGTAAACCCATACTTTCTTCAGTTCCTCGACTGTCTTCACTACCTTAGGTCGTTTAAGAAGGTGCTGCTTCATAATCGCCCAGTACTTTCGAGGGCGGAGCTCCGGGTGTTGAGGTTGAACATTTTCGGCACAAAATTGACCTTATTGTTCGCATACCACCAGCACGTCCTTGGAGTAGTGGCATGAGGCCAAATCCGGCCGCTTCTGGAGGCACTCTTTTATGTACACCTGTCCGTTCATCGTGTCCTGGGTCACGAAAGGTGCACTCTGCGTCCCGCACGTGCAGATGGCTTGCCAAACCAGGAATTTCTTCGCAAATTTGGACATCTTCTGAGTGCGGACATGCTCCGGAACGCTGAACTTATCCTTGGCCGTGAAAAACAGGTTGCCGATGATCTGTTTGAAGTCGGCCTTCACATATGTTTCGTCGTCCATGATGCAGCATTCAACTTTCGTCAGCATGTTGAGGTACAACTTCCTGGCACGGGTTTTGGCGTTCG
The DNA here is from genome assembly GCA_034211315.2 of Aedes japonicus. NCBI lineage: Eukaryota > Metazoa > Arthropoda > Insecta > Diptera > Culicidae > Aedes > Aedes japonicus. The sequence continues at coordinate 323,933 of JASCZW010000109.1, read as the reverse complement.
AATTTCGGTTGAAGGCCCCAACTACGCGGTTGTGATTTTTGGTGTTGTACGGAATACTTTTTCAACCGTTCCTCGAACCGCTTAATCACTCGCGACACCGTGGAATTCGCGATTCCCAACGTTTTAGCGATGGAACGATGCGAGAGATCCTTGTTCTCGTGATGAATGCGCAAGATTTTATCACGCACGAGCTGTTCTTTCGACTCCATTTCCGCGAGTTTTGATCACAGGACTTTAAAACTTGCAGGATGTAAATAATGCACTATGAACTAAATTCACCCAAATTTTCATTAAATTCTACCCAACGGTTAAAAAATTAGAGTAATTTCATAGTGTGGCAATTTCATCGTGGACACCCTTTAGGATAATCAGTGGTTATTAAAGCTTGTTCAGGTCTAACAGAGAGGAGAGCCCATTGCTGTTGGACTTAGTTTCCGTGCAAAAGGGTGGTAGTACATATCAAACATCATGATATTAGAACAGAGAGCGATTGCAAGCCAACAGAAACAAATAAATGAATTATCCGTAACTCAGTCAGTTTATTGACTGCTTTGGCCTGATAGCATTTGGCCTAACGGTGTTCGGTCTAATGACCCATTGCAACTAAAATAAGCGGTGACGAATTTCTAGCACCCTTTATACGTTAAGATGGACGAGACACTGGCTGCAGCCCCAAATAGCCGACATCCCATAAGGCTTGAGATTCCATGTCTTAAACGCACCGGGCAATACGAGGTGCATCTGCCATCTGCTCATTTAATGTACGTATGTTTTTAAGTGAATTTTGTGAATCTGAATCAATCAACCATCCTGGCTCGTATCTGGTTTTGTACTAGTGCCAAGCGGAGGCTACACGAGGCAAGAGAATTCAATAGATAATAAACCATTTATAACTACCTAAGCAAAAAGACATAACAGTAGCATTTTTTATTAATATTCCTTCCGCTGGGCACGGATGGCTTTAGCCCTCCGGGATTAGCGGATTCCCCCTCATTGGAGTCCGTTTCCGGATGGTTTGAAGAAGAGTGAAAATCGATAACTCATTGCTCCCACCCAACGGAGGGAATGTTGTCCTCTGCGAAGGGAATATAGATTGCACAGTGAGTGGGTAATCAAGCTTGATTGGATTTTCAATCAATTAATTGAGTTATGTGTTACTGCCATCCGGGGACTGGGAAGATAGCGCGAGTGCGACGTGGGGTGCAACAATTGTGCAACTTTGTGTGCAAACGTTTACTCTAGGAATCAACGTCCGGGACGTGATTGATGAGCTCGGGAAATTGATTTTTTTTTAGAATTTAGAAAATCTAGAAATCCGAGACGATGGTTGGAACTTATCTAAGAGTACTCTGCATTTGGATCTTCCTCCCACGCTCGAAAGGAATACGATCACAAATGGGACTCGAGTGGTCCGAATGAAGACAGTTCTTTTCATGTGGGAATGTCAATAAATCGATGTAGATGAGAGTCTGTATTCATGTGGTTTGGTTCGAGTTCCATGTAGAGTCAATCTCAAAATAGATTAAATTCATTGCTGTTTGAGTTTGAGCTGAGGAAAAGAAGAGACATTTCCTATCATTTATAAAAGTCTCCATCCCACGTCGGATCCATATTGTAAGGGAGAGAAAAAAAACAAATCGCACTTTAATAACCCACTTTTAATGGCTTGAAAACACCAATTTGTCACGCAGCATGGAACGGTTTTTTCGGTAGTAGACCCACCGGTACCTATTTCACGACTATTTGTTCCATCAACCGACATCGAAAACATAACAACATGCACCATCTACACGCAAACAGTCAAATCCATTGGAGGAATTATAACGAACGACCGTGTCTTGCCTGTATCACATATTTTGAAAACAGAACGCAGAAAATGTCGCCTTTTCCGCTCCGGCCGTCCGTCATCGGCCTATCTTCGTGGTGACTTACGAGTTCTTGACAACCCCCCGCTACCGGGAAAAACGTGCGTTATAAATGAACGGTTTGACTTTTTGGCACCAGCGGGTGATCTATTTTTGTTTGCGCGGGGGCTTCCACCTCTGTGTCAACCCTCCGGTCTATCGTTGGATGCATTGGGGAAATGTAATTGATGCAAGGTTTTGGCTTCTGGCCTCCGCTATGCTCGTCCTGAACAGGTCCAAAACAGGTTCTAATAAATATTCATTTCTCACTGGAGCAAAACCACTCAAACATCATTAAGCTCGCCAGAACCAAACCCGTCATCAACATCCTAGAGAAGTGGTACCAACGATTAACGACAAACCCCAGAACTTTCGCCCATAAAGAAACACGACAACGACCTGTGTTTTTATTATCACTGAACTGGAATCGGTTTTATTGCCCAGCGCTCCGACATACATTAGATTACCCGTGTCGCACATGCGAGAACCCATATCAAGGCTCACTTCAAGGTATCTTACATGGGAGGTAATTCAGTTCGGCTGAATTCAGTGGGTAAGAAGAGCGCGGAGGAGGGGAGGAAGTGTTAATGACATCTAGAAAGCTGGCGAGTGTTTTCGTTTTACCCCACGAGTTTTTTTACACAGAAAAAAAAAATTTTAACATACGCGTAAAATACCGAAATTGTTTGCAACATTTCATGCGTCATACAACATTTTTTGCAATCTTTCATTCAACAAACTAGATTCAGACCTAATCTGGCTTAGATTTACCTAAACTATCCCATTAGTCAAATCTAGCATTTTCTTTATGTGCATTAGATAATGCAGAAAATTCAAAGTATCTTTCTACCTGTGTAAACTACTTAAATTTTCTGGATATATTGAATATTTTTACTCGAGTATTAAATAGATTTAGTACACTTTCAATGCCTAAAAGTTTCACCCTTGATTTATATAAATTTTAAATCTGTCAAATCCAAACTGTCTTCTTTTAGCCCAGCAAAATAGTTATTGCTTTCACTCAGGTAATAAAACAATTTATAACTTGAATCGTAGGGGGTGATTCAAAAATGACGTCCACTCTTTAGGGGGGGGAGGAGGGGTATCAAATTTGTGACAATATGTGACAGGGGGGGGAGCGGGTTATCAAAATGTGACATCCAACAATTTTGCATTTGGTAATCTAAATTTGTCAGCGTTAATACGAAAACAAAGGCGTTTAAAAGTTTTGGGTGTACGGTAAATGAAAATACACATTTACTTAGTTGTGTGAGTGCATAAAATTTATTTACTGTTCTTATCGTCAATGAGCACGAACCGCATGAGCTGTGCTTCATTCTGAAACTTCGTCGAGTTTGATTTTGTTGAAAATCCTATTGTGTTATATTTTGTCGTGCATACCCGCTGTGTAATTAACAAGCCAACCGTGGTGTGTGAATACTGGCGAAGATATAAAAAACGAATCCTATTGTGAAGAACTTTTCAAATCGAAAATCAGCACCTTGAAAACGGAAGCTTCGAAACCGAAAGATATACTAAAGGTTTTTAAGCCAGCGACCTTCTGTTGCGTATGTTTTTCGTCTAATGTAACTGTATATTCTTCAATATTTGTGCTGAACTGTAGATATCAACTTTGAGTTAACATTATTTTAAATAAATTCAACTTTTACTTACAATTTTAATGTGTCTTAATTAATAATAGAATTTAAGCTTTCTGATCTAAATTTTAAACTATTCGTAGTGTTACTTTGTGGTCGCTTTTATTCGCTAGAGGTATTGTGTAGACAGACAATCGAAACAACTGTCAAAGTAATGTGGTAGCGTTAGTGCTCAAGGCGGTTGATTTCAAATCGACCCAGTTGGCTTTGGGATGGTACTGAACGACCTGGCCTCTGTCGCTGACAATGACCCATTAGCTTCTACACAGTGGTACTTCCCACCATTTTGACCACTTTTGGTCAATCTTTTTAAAAAATTTGGATGTCGTCCGCTGGTTTTATGAATTTTCGAAGCTTTGCTTTGGTTAAAGCCCAAAAAGTCTCGATTGGCCGTGACTCCGTGCAGTTCGGCGGATTCATGTCTTTTGGCACGAAACATACATTTTGACTTTTATACCATTCTACTTGACTTTCGTGCTGCCTGATCATCAGCAATAATCGCTTCTGGAGACATTCCTCAACGTATTTCTGGGTGTTCATCGTCTCCGTTGTGATGTATGGACTAGATGTTTTACCACACTCGCATATTGCCTGCTAAACCATAACCTTCTTTCCGAATTTTTCGGTAAAAATTGCCTTCTCCGTTTCGGGGATGTCTTTGTCTTCGCTTACAGTACAGAATTGTGGTCCGGGAAGCGTTTTGTAATCTGGTTTCACATCGTCCATTATTATACAACCAGGATTTCTACACAATAACGAATCGTAGAGTTTGCGGGCCCGTAGTTTCACGGACGTGGCCTGTTTTGGGTTTCTTTTGGGCTTTTTCTGCTTTCTGTATGTTTTAGCCCAAGTCTTTCTTTGGCACGCATGACGTTACTCGACGAGGTCCCTAGTTTTTCGCAACATCCCGAGCGGAAGTCGCTGGTTTTCGCTTGTAGCCATCCCAGATCTTTTTATCGATATCCGGACTAACAGGACCGGATTTCCGACCACTCTTTGGCGCATCTTCAAACGTACACTGTTCTCTATATTTTCGATCCGCAGATTGTACAGCTCCGACAGCTTATACTCTCTTCCTTGGCCAATTTTCTTAAGGAGAGTCCGCTCACAGTGCACCATTTGTGCACGATACTTTTTCGGTGTTCCGGAGTAAGACCGCGCATTTTGATAGGTAACACAAAACTGAGCACTTTTTTATGCTTTGTCATTCAGAAATGAGCAAACAAAGGACGCAGCCAAAACATGTTGAAATATTTCATTATATTCAAAATGACCGTTTAAATAAAGGTGTGCTTATACCACAGCCATTCAAGCTTGAATCTCGACTTGTGTAAATTTCCGCAACCGTCAATTTGAAAGGAATCGCCAAATCCCCAAATGACTTAAAACTTAAATTTCCTGGAAATACCAGGTTCTAACATCTACATCCACTACCAACTGGAGGGTAATAACTCTTTGTATCTATTTCTGGTGCTATTTTGTTGGTGGGATCAAGCACCAAATGTTACTTTCGACCTTTTGACTATTTTGTCTAGAAATGTCAATAAGCATTTAGCAAAAGCAAATCTGTCAGTTTTGTAGACGATATGTGGCATATAATTGCACGTCAAAACATCGTGTCAATATCGGGTGGCATGTGGCGAAAGACCGAGTGATATTTTTGACATGCTAGCAGATGCCGCAACTTCACCACATTATTAGGCACCTCGACCAAGTGAACTACGTAGCGTTAGTGAAGCAACAGTTGCTTACGCTAGCGCTTGCTAGCGATTTGAAAATTTACACAAAGTTATCGATTAATTTTGCTCTTGCTTAAACGTCTGTCTGTTCTTATACTTTCTGGAATAATCGTTAGTTGCTGAAGACGTTGGTTGATCTTGGTCAGCATGGAGCGTCAGCTGTGCAGAGAGGTGAGGCTATGAATTTGGAGTAACATGTACATTTTTTATAGAAAAAAACAGCATTGTTAAAAATAAATACGTACGCGAACAATCTTTTCAGTTAGCATATTCTATTTTGAAAGTAACAAAAATATTTTAAATCTTGAAATCTTGATTTTATAGAATATGGGACAGTGCTTAAGGATTGCGGTCAGGAAGAACCTGCTACTTTAAAAAAGTTTATAATTAAGGAATCGAAAAGTGCTTGAAATTTTCTTGGCAATAAAAAATATGATCTAGACTAAGTGTTGCACACAATTTTAACGTTGAGAGAAACTGTCGGGAACTTTGAATAAAACACCATCCTTTGCGAAAAAAAAATCAATCAATTTATTATCAACAAGAAATTATGATTTCAGTCCTGTATGGAAATTTCAAAATAGGGTAAAATTATGAAATTCGATAACTGATCGTCTAAGGAAAATATTCTTGTGGTAGAAAGTGCTTTAAATTATCTCAGCAAACTGAAAAATTATGAAATTGCAAATTTTTTACACAAAAATTTCTAGGGCTCAGGAAAATCGAAAAATAACATCGTCTATACCAAAATTGCCCACAAAAATTGAAATATTGATTTTGTGAAACCCATGTCAAGGAGCGATCATTTTTTGATCTCCCAGTATGAAATATCAGTGGAATTTCCTAGACTGTTCAATGTAACTCACAAAAATCCTCGATATATTTGAAAAACAAAAAACTCACCGCTTTCAAATTGTATTGTTCTAAATATCAAATTTTGCAATCAAAAACAATTATTTCTGTTGGAATATTCATGATTTCATTTCTTTTTTACTTTCTGATCATATTCTTTTTCGGACTTTTGAGTAATTTCAAGATTTTTCAGTACTTTTTTCTACGAGGCATGATGTTTTGCGCGTCTTCTCTACAAGAAAAATTATGTATGTTTCCATATAATTTTCCATATCTCGAGATCAACACCCAATATCGATATATCAAAATTTGCAATCGCATAAAAGTTGGTTTGATGTTTTTATAAAAAATAGTTTTTCCATTTAATTCCAACTACCTTTGCTAATCTTGACAGATACGCGTATTTCGTCTACAATGTGCAGACTTCTTCAGTGTCTCGTACTAATAACTCGACTTAATATATAACTTTCTACGATACATAACGCACATTTAAGATCGCCACATTCAGCATAAATTCATTCGACATTTCATGTAATTTTGAGTGAGATATCATCTAAATTAACTCTGTTGTATGAAAAATCGCAAGAAAAATGTGTAGTTCACTCTAACTTTAGCTCAAAATTGAGCGAAGGGCAATTTTACGGGTCTGTAAAATTCATCATTAATTCTTCAAGATCAATTCGGGTGAGTCTAAGGATAATCTCGATTTTTGCAGTGGTACCCCGACCAGAAGGGTATAACATAAAAATAACGAAATTATAGCAAACCTTGTTACGACTAACCGATTATGATGTAAATTTGTTTAAGACGTTTTCATCTGAATAATCGTAAAACATAATTATAACAACTTAAGATATGATGCCCTGGAAGGCACAATCTGCGTAAAGAAATAAATTAATTCTTACACTAGTTGATATGATTATGCTACACCGTATCAAAACTATTACAAAATTTGTTTTGTTTATTTTTTTTTCCGTCGGCCTATTTTCTCACCTGGTGACAATCACCGACGCCAGGGAGACGACTCCACCACCTGGACCCTACCTAACGACTCATGACTATGAGCCGGGACCAACGGCTTTACTTCCCTTCCGAAGGAAAACGTGACCAAGATTTTTTCGCCTCAGAAAAACCACCGACGTCGACTGGGATTGAACCCAGACCCACTGGGGTGCCAGTAGCAGTCACGCTTACCACTACACCACCGACGCCGGCTGTTGTTTTGTTAATGTTATATCTATATCATAGTTTGCTATTATTTTGTTAACTCTAGAAGATTTTTTGTTAGAATTTCTGTTCGATCTAAATTCCAACAATCTCTGTTATGAAAACCGCGTAACTGAATAACAAAACTTGAAATAATTTGGTAGTTCCCTTTTGGTCGGGACAAGCTCACCCTTGATTGATTATACATGAATTACAAGTTGGTTTCTCTTAGATTGTCTTTGTTGCCTAAGATTTATTGACGGGCGATACTTGGATTCACCGATTGTTAGATTCTTAGATGCTTGAATTTTTTAATTTTTGTGAATTTTTGGATGCCTGGATTCTTGAATTCTTGATTATATTTTTAAAACCAGTGGAAACAAAAGCAACCTTTGAGATCATCTAAAAAGGAACAATCCCCAGCTGCACTATGGTCCGAATGGACAAATTTCGCGACAAAAATCGATAACTCGAAAACCATTAAACTTAGACAGATAATGTCTTCGGGAGATTTGATTTTTCAAATAATATCTATCTTTTGGTTTGGGTTATGACGACTAGGGTGGTCCTCTTTTGTTCATAATAGAAATTTCAACTTTATATTCTTATGATTAAGAGGATCTTTTGCTTCAACAGAATTGTAGATATTTTAATTTAATGAAACTTTGCTGAAGAAATTTTAGTTCTATCTCATCTACGTATCGTATTATAACAGTTTTTATAACTTTCCTTAGGGTGGGACTTAAAAAAACATTTTTTTTATGTAACTTTTTTATTTGAATTTATATTTGAAAACTCTGAAGCGATGACTTTTAGTGTATAAAATGACGCACATTTTGAAGATACAAGATAGTTGTTGATAGTTATTGTATTAGAAAAGTTGTAGGGGTTGAAGTGTAAAAAAATATACGTTATTGCAAAATATCTTATTCCTTAATTTGCAAATATTTGCAAACACAGAGTACATGAACTGAAAGTACAAACTTCCATCTACAAGATCTATGCAAAATTGTTTGTACCCTTTCGTCCCCTTTAGGGAAAAACATCTTTTTAAATTTGGTAGTTTTGCATTTTTTCTGCATAATTTTCGATCAGCAGCATCAAAAAATATCACCAAAGACCGTAACAACTCGAGTTGTTATGAAAGTGTTTATATTTTTATATTAATCCATCTCCGTTAATTTATTAACATTCATATCACAGAAAAACAGACATAACACATCGAACATTTTTCACTTCAAATCATGGTCACTAACACACCTGCGCCATCTGTTGAGCACAATGTGATGGATGACTAAGCTGAACTGTTATAAAACGATACGTAGATGAGAAAGAATTAAAATTTCTTCAGCAAAGTTGCATTAAATTAAAATATCTACAATTCTGTTGAAGCAAAAAATCCTCTAAATCATAAGAATATAAAGTTGAAATTTTTATTATGAACAAAAGAGGACCACCCTAGTCATAACCCAAACCAAAAGATAGATCTTATTTGAAAAATCAAATCTCCCGAAGACGTTATCTGTCTAAAGTTAATGGTTTTCGAGTTATCGATTTTTGTCGCGAGATTTGTCCATTCGAACCATAGTGAGCTGGGGAGCCGTAATGAGAATATAGTTCGAAAAATGTCCCTCCAAACATTTTGAAATGGGTTGCTGGACCTGCCGCAGAGCTATCATTTGCTAGCTCCAAGATTAGAGCTGCTTTTAATGGTCACTTCAAGGATGGTTGCAAACGGATTTATTCCATAAAACCATTGGTTATACTATACTGGTTATAGATTATACTTGAAAAAATATGCAACAGACAAAAATGAGGAATACGATGAGGAATAATTCGTTGAAGACATTACATGCCACCATGAAAAGAATCCAGTTACTGATACGTTTCTTCACGCAATAATCTCCACGAAGACACTCCTCGATCGCTCACCTGGCCACGTCCATGAAACCGTTGGTGATCGAGAGGATTTGGTATCTACCTTAAGAAGACACGGGAAACCCACGTAGCCCTCAGTAGATATCAAAGGAAAAGGAAATGAATAGTAGGAGAGAATAGTTGAACAGAATGCCCTGTTTGTACAGAACAAAATTTGTTAAAAAATGGTCGTTGGGAGCATCTAGTCTAAGAAGTTTAAGTGATGCTCCATATCTCTTCAAACGGTTGGGACTTCAGCTTATGGTTATAGCGCCATTACACGTTCTCTGAATAGAGAAGAATGTCTGCAAATATAAGACCGGGTAGTGAAAAAACTCACAGCTCACATGCCGTTTGAATCGATCGACATAATCACGGATAATTATTTGCTAACGGGGGATGCTCTACTGAAACGCTATGACAACAAGCGATATCTGAAGGGTCAACTGTTCCGTGCCCTATACGACCTCCCTCCACTCAAGAAAGAATAACCCCAAGAGCACGACCTAATAGACGACTACCAACGGCATGTCAAAGCATTAACGAAGCTCGACGAACCTGTAGTCCATTGGGATACCCCGTTGATCAATCTGCTTTGTTACAAACTGGACCCTACGACCCTCAGAGCCTAGGAAGAGTAGACCAGTAGTGGTGATGATGTCACTTATGAGCAGTTATTTGAGTTTCTGTACCAAAGGGTTCGAATGCTGAAATCCGTCGTCACCGATTTGCACCATCGCTACAGTCAACCCATCCAAAAGAAACCATTCAAGCTAGTATCCAATTCCGTCACGACCGTATCCAAGACTTCCGCTCCATCCTGTACCGCTTGTCCAGAAAGCCATTTCCTGTTCCAGTATCCATCATTTGCCAAGATGTTCTCTCGCCAGCGCCGAGAGCTAGTTTCCTAGAAGCACCTATGCTGGAACTGCTTCCGCTCTGGACACCAAAGCAGAAATTGTACATCCAAGTATGATTGCCGAAACTGTCACTAGAAACACCACACCCTGCTACACGAGACTGTAGCTCCCAAGGTTCAATCCACTTCTGTAGGCATAGCTGGTCAGCCATCCCAACAACTGAATCCATGCACGTCGACATCCGTCGAGACTCGCGGACCAGCGAATCCAAACCCCCAAGTGAGTTTGTCGGTACAATCGAAGCACTCTTCATCACGAAGAAGCTTGCCAACAAGCTCAATCTCCACCGAACGAAAGTAGACATCGCCGTGTCGGGAATCGGAGAAACTTCAAAGCAGATCAAGCGTAAATTGACTGCTACGATTAAATCCAAGCTGCTATCGTACAGCACAACGCTTGAATTTCTCATTCTAAAAAAAACCAACGATCTGTTTGATGTATCTTCGTGGAAGTTCCCCGATGCGCGCTTGCTGATCCAAGCTTCCACATGCCAGCTGAAATCGACCTCATTATCGGTGGAGACGCATACACGAGCTGGCAGCAAGATTTCCTACGGGGACGGACAGCCTGTGTTCGTCGAGACTTCCTTCGGATGGACTGTGTCTGGAAGGGTATCCATCCAATCACCTGAAGTTCCATGCGTCATCAGGTAGTTTTCGCTTTTCTTCCGCTGCCGCATGAAAGTTCATTAGCATAGAATTTACGAAATATAAAGTTCAACCTTCATATAAATTCATCTTATTTTGTAGGTAAGCGCGAACAGAATGTAGTCTCTGTTTTGTTTTTGAAACTGTCTATTCAGTTGTCAAAATTGATCGAAGTAAGAGTAATAAAGCCTGCCCACGTTAAATTTCGGACATGAAAATAATAGCAAAAAAAAATTTACACATAATTCAACAAAACCAATTGTTTATTTAACAATAATAAAGTTATATCTACACTAGAAACAAATGATTAAGACGTTAATCCTCTTTCTGTAAAATTCTCAAACTTTCTGTGATACACCCGCCATCAGGTACCGTACGGAATCCTCAAGGGGGTCGTATACGGTACTCGTATACGACCCCCTTGAGGATTCTTCATCTTCTCTTGAAATCTTCGGTCCCATTTGCTTTCTTCTTAGTTTTGAATAGTTTCCGCCTAACTAGAGCCCAGTATTTCTTTATAGGGAGCAGATCTGTACAGTTTGGTGGATTGGCTGTTTTTTGCACGTGTTTGACCTGATGCCATTCCAAGATGGATTTTACGTAGTGCCAAGAGACCAAAACAGAGCTGGAGAGTCGTGGCTTCGGTAGCAACTGCTTTTGCAGACATTCTTTCTCGTACACATCCTTATTGATAGTGCCGGTAGAGACGAAACTTTTAGATTGTCGACCAAAACTACACATGGTTGGCAGGACTTCTTCGAGAATTCGGACACTTTCTTTGTCCGGCAATGCTCGGTAACGGCTTTCCTTTGCATTGCGGTGTAAAAAGACAGACCCAGAAGCTGTTTAAAGTCTTCAAGTAGGTATGTTTCGTCGTCCATAATGATACAAGAAAATGTTTGCAAAAAATTGCTGTAAAGCTCCTTAGCACGACTTTTCGCGGTGAAATTTTGCTTGTCATCCCGGTTGGGCCCTTTTTTCATTTTGTTCGCCTTCAGTCCTTGCTTCGACTTCGCTTTTTGTACGTATGATTTTGACGTCCTAACTTTGCGAGTCACATTTCGTACAGAAAGATCGGAATTTTTTTCAATAAAGGTTACCACCTTCTTGCCCATTTGCCGGGAGCATACTTTTCGATTTGTTCCACATCCAACCATCCGATCCACTGTCAAGCACTGGTCAAATGATTTGCAAACACAAAACACGGTATTTTTCGGTAATTTTAGTTTCTTGGCAAGATCGCTTACCGATAAATTCGGATATTGCTGCCGTTCGTAGAAAATGCGTTTATGCACTTCCCCGACGCCATTTTACTGAATGTAACAAGAATGTAAACATGTTGTACCACGAAATAAAATGGAGAGTTTCAGCTGTCATACAGATGAAACGTTTCAACGATCCGGGAAATAATTCAAAATCTACACTGAAATAAAAGTGTCCGAAATCTAACGTGCGCAGGCTTTCTTAATGGCCAAACGCCATGAAAATAATAATTATGAATAAATAAATAACTTAAATAATAATAAGCAGCGTTAATTTTTAAATTAATTTTGCTGTGGAGGAACGCTTTTCAATCAATGTGCGTTAAAATGAACCGAAAAAAAAAATCCCGCAGTGATTTTGTATGATAATTTGATAATTCATAAATTTATTGAGATGTTAAATTTGATGATTCATGGTTACTTAATTTAAAACTCAAAAAACTATCTCTGATCAAAACAAAACTTCTCATCCGGATTCATCACAATTGAAAGGCACCTACACAGTTTTATTGGGATTCGAAAATAAGACAACGACTAAGCAAGCACCAGGAACTCCTTTCCGCTTCCCGACCTTCCGTGCACTGCAGAAAGTAAATACCGGTTCTCAATAAATCACCTGGAAGCAACAAATTCAAAGACACCAAACACCATTCATGATCGCATGAAGCTCGCCGACACGGTGCAGCGCTTGAGGCCCACGTGTATATGACTTCCGTAGCATCGAACCGGGCAAGAAACTCACCTGGAAGGAAAGAGACAAGAGAAAAGAAAAATATGGTTAGATTAGTTTTGATTCGATTTCCTTCCCCTCCGCGCCCACTTCCTCTTCTAGATAAAAGTTAATACTATTATTGAACTGTTCCCTCGAGAGTAGGCTATGAGTTTCAAACGGCCGCGCGGCTTGAGGACCGAAAGTGAGACCAGTGGCGAAGGGGGAAAAAAAGGTTTCAAATCAGTTCTTTTGTTTACTCTTTCCGTGGATTATGGCACCGGTTTATGGAAACGGACGACTCAAACAGCGAGGCCGTGCATTCCGGGCCGGTGGATTAGGAGGAGTTTGACGAACTCTTCGCGGTGAAAACTTTGGAGAAAGGCACAAGTTCGGGCGTGGGAGTGGAAGTAGGTTGTATCCCACAGGTTGACACGTTTGAAAAAAACTCTTGTTGATGTTTTAGATTGTTGGATCATCGAAGGCGTTTCGAAAGGAAGTCAATGTTTGCTATGATTGAAGTAAACCCTTTGAATGCCAACGGAAATGTTTCGTGTCAGCCAGGTAATACATTTTAGGGGACATTTTGGGTAACATCGAAGCAGCTTTAATCGATCATTTTTCTCCAAAGCTCGACAAATTTCTCGGAAAGACGTATATGATTTTGTAAACAAAGATTCAAACGTAGCATCACCATCATGTTAGGACATTATTACTCTTTGTGGTGGTGGTCCAAGTTTGCGTGAAAGTGCTTAAGAGCATTTGAAGCCAGAATAGCAACCCGGTTGGACACTACTTTCTCCGATCTGAATGATTTTTTTTCCATATGTTGGTTTCTACCCAAAATTACGATTTCCGTTTTAAAAAAATCCAAAATTATCCTGGACTAATTTTCTATAAGGGCGTATTTAAATTGTGGATTTTTCAAAACATTTTTTTTTTTTGCGAACTACTCATTTGATCAAAATGTCGTCTTAGAAGAAGTTTTAGGTAATGAAGTGTTCTTCAAGAAAAAAATACACTGAAACTTAAAAAAATTGTAAATTCATGCTTGAAAAATATAAAACGGCAATTTTCTCAAAGGACCCCCCTTCGATCCTCCTAATTTTTAAAATTTTTAAAGTTGGTGAAGAGTATTAGATGGTCCTAATTATTTTAATTTTTATTTTTGAATACTTATAATTTTTTTGAAAATGTTGAAAATAACTTTATTTTTAGTAAAATGTACCGTCAGGTCCCACAGGTAAGCGTATAACTCCATCCATAATTTACTTGGTTTTTTGCTGCGGGTAGGAAGCACTTCTTATTTTATTTCGTTGAAATAGGCGATACATGAATTCCCATGATGCCATTGTTGAATGTTTCGATGTTATATGACAAACTGATTTTATTAACGATAGACTCCGCTGAAGTCGATGAAGCTAGAGCCGTAACGGATGCGATGGTATTGACTATGGATTCACTTTTAGTCTTTTCCCTTAGATTGAAAGTAAAAAGCCTAAGAGTGAATCGTGCATAAGCCGCCAGTATCACACCCGATGTTAGTGCCTTTATTTAAACGTTCTACGACGTGGCAGTGAAAAAATTTACTATAATGTGTGATACTTTGACTGCTGTTCAAATTCTTGGTCTTACATGCATGTTTATAGCATGAGTAACACCTTCTCACCGCCGACAAGGTGGGAAATTTGACTCACAAGAGGGATGACTTTAATTCGAAAGACTATTAAAGCTAACCGATATGGAGAAGAATTGTTCTATGGCCTCAAGGCTTTTCGCCTCCCTAAGCGGACCCTCCGCGTCCTACTCTGTTCATAAATCCTTAGCCCTTAATCCCTTTTCAGCATCTGCTCTGCGTAAAGATGAAGATGTGTTCTGCGACTGTTGATTTGAAGTAATGTGAAATTCCTTTCTCGTTCGGTTTGACAGCCTAAGTCACCTCCGCTAGATGCTCCTTGAACCGTGTTGCCAAGGTTCTCTTTGTTTGACCTACAAATATTTTGCTGCAGTGTTTACACTTGATTCTGTATACCCCTGCTCTGCCTAATGTGTCTACTTAATCTTTGGTGGAGCCTAACATCGATGCTAATTGATTGTGCCTACTAGAGAAAACTAAGTCTAAGCCAAATTCCCTAAGTCGTGGTTTAGGCTTTTGTATAATGTCTTTATCGAAGGGGACGGATACACGTTTCAGGGGTTCAGGTGAGTCTGAGAGGGTTGTTTGTGATTTCCTATGAAGATGTTTTTCCTTTTTGTTGATGATCGCTTGAATTGTCCTCTTTTCGTACCCATTGAGTCTGGCAGTTTCGAAGATGTATGCTAATTCTTTGGCTTTTGCAGTTTTATTGAGAGGAAGGGTCAACATCCGGTGGATCATGTGGTGGAAAGTGGCCATTTTGTGCTGAAAACAGTCATATGAAGTGTAAGGGATGACTCTCTGGGTGTTTGTGGGTTTTCTGAAGATTTCAAACTCTAAAGGAGATGGTGACAATGATTCTCTCACTACTTCCTCATTTCGTTTCCCGGTTTGTGGACTTTTGGGAGGCCTTTAATTCTGGGAAGGATGGGGTTTGGTTCGCGAAGACGGACTGCTGCATCCCCTAATGCTGCTTTACACTCCTTTAGTGTTTTGTCCACGTGTTTGACTATGTTTGGTAGGGCGTCTATACGAAGCTGCCTATAGAGACCATTATTGATCTTAGAAGCCATCTGCCTGTCGTAGTCCTCCTTATCCATGATGACGACTCTGTTGCTTTTATCTGTTTTTAGGTAGAAAACCGGCTTTGACTTCAGCTCCTTAACAATGCGAATTTCCCTATCATTGTTGTATTTTTGTTTCTGTCCGTCCTTAATAATGTTCGAAGTGATAGTCCTGGCTGTGTTTTGTAAAGATGTCGGAAGATTGTTTGTAATTGCTGCCTCCACGTCGGGCTTGATTGTAATCGCGTATCCTAATCCTTTGTTGAGATGAGTCAGTTGTTTTTCCGTGAATGCGGTCGTCGATCGGTTGACAACCAGTCCCTCAATGGAGTGGACCACCGGTGTCGTGGTGATGGTGGGTGTAAGTGTGGCCTGTTCCTTGGTATGATGTGTGGTCCGAGTCTGTTGGGATTCTATTCTCAGCTTGTTGAGTTTCCTATCGACAACCGTTCGTTTCCTATTCGATTCGCATTCCTCTGCTACCTTGACTCGGGATAAGAACTCCTGGAATTTTACGGGATACTCCTTGGCTAACTTCAGGTGCAGAGAATAGCACTCCAAAGTTTTCCGGTCCAGTTTGTTGAATAGTCGTTTGATGCTGTCCTTGATGAATTCCGCTTCCATTTTCCTGACGATGTTGGCAGGCGTCGATGTCCGTATTTTAATCCGATGACTTACTGGTACAACTTTATATTTTAGAAATTTCTTCAATCCGATGAATTTGTTGTGCTCTGACGGCTGGGTTACCATGATGAATCCTGTAGTTAGAGTTAGTGCTCTTATCACGGCTGTCGCTTAGAACGCATATTTAAATTATAGAATATATTTGAATTTTCTGCACCTGAAACATCAGACCTATTATGAGTTGCTCACAATCATGATCAAAACACTCACCATTTTCGATAATGAAACGAAAAATAAGATTATTAATGATACCAACTGTACAGGTGTATTCGACGTCTGATCGACGACAATTAGAGAATAAACAACAATGAAAGAACTGTCAAGCAAATGAAAACTGCACTTTTAGTCGTTTCTCTAAATTATTGACATCAGGTATTGCTTCGTTTAAGAGTGAATTGCGGCTAAACCTGCCAGTATCACATCTCTTTCAGTGCCTTCAAATAAACGTACTACGACGTGGCAATATAAAGAAAGTAGATTGTGATACTTACACTACTGATCATGTTCTTGGTTTCCCATGCGGCTTTTTGCATGAGATTAGCCCTCTCACCTTCGACAAGGTGCAACCATGATCTGCGAGAGAAAAAAAATCCCAATAAAAATATTAACCGCTTGTGAAAAAAAAAAAATGAGTTTGATCATTTAATTCAGATAGCATCAGTTTGCATCGCTTCCGTTGCGTCTAAACAGAAACGGGTAAGGCTGACAGCCTCCATGTTTAAGAAAGATTTGGTTCTTATTCAATAATTTATCATGTAACAATCATTTTGTTGTGGACATCGCGACTAACATTTGAAAATGGCTGAAAATATTGTTACCACAAAATTTCGTTTTAATAAAATTCGCAATAACTTCTGAACGGCTGGGTTCACGAAAAAAGTTTGTATGTGCTTTTTTATGAAAAATTAATACGCAGAGTCTATTTGTGGTAAAGTTATATTAGAAAATACGCGATTTCACAAAAGTAGTAGTTCGAAATCAATGCTTTATGATGATGTTGTTTGAGGAGTAGATACCCAAGCAAAGGAAAATAACAAGCTGATATCATATAAGTAACAAGTTTTGTTATCTCAGTTATCGTTTTGATCTCCGCTGTTATCGCATAACAAATTTAGTTATCACCATTGGTAAATTTTGTTATCATATTCTATCATTTTGAACACTCTATTTTTTATGAACATTTTAAGTTGAATATTTGAACAAGAAATTTTGCTCTTATTAAAACTTTTTTTTTCAGTTATTAACATGAGCATTTCATTTCAAATTGATAACATAATTTGTTACTTTTTCAAAAAATTTGCTTACAATACAGGATTTGTTATCAAGTTGTTCGAAGTGATAACAAATTAAGTTATTATTATGATATTCAAGGAGTATTTTTTTGTTATCCATTCTGTTATTTTCGCTGTTTATGTAGCCTCAATGATAACATATTCAGTGATCAAAAAATGATAATCTGGTATTAGAACTTGTTATCAATTTGGTATAATCCTTTGCTCAGGTCATTTCTCATCACCATGAGGCTGTAGGTGCAGACAGCACTTTTTTTTTGCTAGAACAAAGTTGTTAAGAGAAAGTATTGATAGTTCCGTTAGCGAACCGCAGGCTGTGAAAATAGTATAGAAGTAGTTTTTGAAATTGAGCGGAGGGCATTGTGAGGTAGTATTTCGAAACAGGTACACAATATTTTACCAAGCATCCCCATGCGGAGTATACTAAGGCAAGAACGAATCCACCACCTTGACTGGCAAAAGAATGTGCGCTTGATCGTGCTCATATACTACCGGTAGCTTAAATGGTTCTAACGAACTGTCTATTCGCACTCCAAAATCTCCTACATGCGAGAGAAACTATCTCCCGCTCATTTGGGTTTATTTTTGGCATGCGACTTCTGCTTTACCTATTCTCTCACATGATTATACGCTGGATACATTTTAATGCTTTTATGCGAATGTTCGTGCATTGTGCCTTGGAAAATCCATTCTGGCATAGAAAAGCAAGTGCTTCATCTGGTGTGAACAAACTCAGGATCGTTAGACGTTGTATCCATATTCTTTATGGAAGTTGGATCTGATGCAATTTTCTCAAATAATTTCCCTGCTTTTCGAAAACCTCCAGAATAAAGGCTAGAACCAGCAGCCAAGCCCAGTTCTTGAGGAGAATATTCCTGTGTCAGATTGCGTACTTTAACTTTCTTTGCTTTTTGTCCGGAATCCGAAAACGATTTCAAAAGACGTCCTACCCTGTTTTTAGGAGTCAACGATGACTCGAATTTGAATGAGGACAAAGATTACCATATTTTATTTTTCGAGAGAAATCGCTCTTTCATATAGTTACTGCTGCTCCAACGATTTTTAAATTCGAACCGTTGCTTGTATATCTGTGATAACATAGCTTCTTTTCTTATTTGACCAACCGTATACTTGTTAACTATGTAGCGAAAGATCTCCGAGCTACTTTTCCCAAAAAAGAAAAGCTCAACTAAATCAACATTTTTCACATTTCAAACAGATTCTCGTTAAACAAAAAACAAAGAAAGCATTGATTCAAATAACCTCTATCCATTTTTTGCGAATTACGGTGGTGGAACTTCAAAACTATTACAAAAAATCAAGCCGTCACGAAATTCATTTATAAACATTTAAATTCAGATTCAGGAAGTATTGATAAGCGAGTACGCGGCACAAAAAACAAATACTAGGAAGACTGGTCATCTGCAGACAATCCGGTAACAACTGGACAGTTCCAGAATAAAGTCAATGTACCTCGGTAATCGTGGCTCACTAGCTCTGTCAAATCGAATGAATCCTAGAACAAAATATCATTTGAACGTATTTACATCGACTGTTATTTTCAAAGCTGTGGAGCTCATATTCGTACTTGATGAATTTGAATGAACAGAAACAAACATAATTAATTATAGCGCCCAACGTGCCAATTGTGAACCCTCTTCAATAACTTGCCATAAGCTAGTCCGTACCAGCGGTGTAGTTAGACCATTGACATTTTTGTCTTTCAAAATTAATGTACCTTCGTCTGTTGAAGAGTCATGCTTTCGGATGGATTTTGTCCAAATGGAGTTTTAATAACTCCTTTTTTAGACCGAAGGTCCAACAGCCCCAGGCCGACTGGCAATCAGACATGAACACGTACGAATTCCTCGACACCCATTCTGAACAATCAACGAACTCCTTTGTCCAGACCGCAACAAGCTCCATGTCATCAACTCTCGAGACCTATCAGACCGTCAGCTCCCAAGTCAGCATTGCCCTCATCGCTGAATCTTATGCTCCCCAAAATCAGCGAAACTCTAGTGTAATTGGCTTAGCATGCTATTATCAAAACTTAGGTGGCATGAATACTACTATTTCGGACTACTCTCTTGCCTGCTCTGATGCTGCATATGATGTTTATGCATTTACGGAGACCTGGCTCAACTGCAATACACTTTCCACTCAAATATTTGGAAGTGAATATACTGTTTTCCGCTCTGATCGCTCAAGCCTCTCCAGTACAAAAAGCACCGATGGTGGTGTGCTTTTGGCTGTACGCTCCAATTATAAATACCGTTCATTGCAACATCCAAACAGTAGTACAGTCGAACAGGTTTGGGTAGAACTTTTTGTCTCAGGCTATAGCTTATTCATCTGTGTTATCTACGTGCCTCCTGACCGTGTTAGCGATGCAACATTGGCGTCTCAACATTGCGAATCTTTGGAATCGCTACCTCTGAAGTGATTCGTTTTAACTTCAGGAAAATGGACTTCACCAAAATGAGCCTTTTTTTATCTTCAATTAACAGAGATGATATGTTTCAAAACTTAACTATTGAAACAACGGTCGAAGTTTATACTTTCATTGTACACTTCGCCATAGATCAATTCACACCAAAAATCGTCTGCAAAACTCCGAAGTATCCTCCCTGTTCAAATAGAAATCTTAGAGGTCTGAAGTCAGCTAAAAGATCTGCTCTTAAACAATTCTCAAAGATCCGTAATTCCTACACGCGGTCATATTACATCGCTTGCAATAACAGATACAAAAAGCTCAACAAGGAATTGTTTCGTAGCTACCTGTAGCAGACGTCACGTCTACGTGCCACGTCTAAACTTTTTGAGCTAATAGTTCTCGACTTTTTGAAGCACCATTGTTTCAATTATATTTGCGAAACTCAACATGTATTTACGCCAAAAAGATCCACCAGCACTAATCTGGTATCCTACACATCCTTCATCATGAGAACTATAGAAGCTCATAAACAGGTCGATGCAATCTACACCGATTGTATGATAAAATCTACCATGAAATCTTGATAGCTAAGCTCGATCGTCTTGCTTTTTCCAGTACGTTACTAGATTGGCTTAGTTCCTACCTAGTTGGTCGTTCTATGGCAGTTAAAATTGGAAACACAACATCGGAACCTTTCCTTGTCGCATCTGGTGTTCCACAGGGCAATCATATTGGACCTTTCTTATTCCTGCTATACTTGAATGATGTTAACCTCGTACCTCGTACTCACAATTTTTACAATGGGAACTTGACCGTTTTTCTACATGGTGCTTAACAAATTGTATGAGCCTCAATGCTGGAAAATGCTCGGTAATCTCCTTCACCAGGAAACGCTCTATAGAGTTATTTGACTACACTATCGCAGGAACATCTCTAAAACGTGATGATACAGTTAAGGATTTAGGCATTCTTCTGGATTCGCGTTTAACTTTTAAGAACCATGTGGCTTACATTACCTCCAAAGCCTCAAAATGCCTGGGCTTCATTTTCCGTGCTGCAAAAGACTTCTCCGATATTCATTGCCTAAAAACACTATAATGTTCACTGGTTCGCTCTATACTAGAATATGCAGTAGTTGTATGGGCTCCATACTACCAAAAAGACATACAGAAAACAGAGGCAATTGAACGCAAGTTTGTCCGTTATTCTCTACGGCGGTTACCTTGGAATGATCCTTTTAACCTTCCCAGTTATGAAGATCGTTGTAAGCTCATCGGCCTCGATCTTCTCGGAACTCGCAGAATGGCAACAAAGGCTTCATTCGTGTCCGATGTTTTTCTGTGTCATATAGATTGCCCTTCTGTGCTAGCTGAGTTGAACTTTGATATTCGTCGTCGCCCTCTCCGCACATATCAGTTTTTTCGTATTTCTACTTTCCGTACTAATTATGGCTATAATGAGCCGATCAGTAGTATCTGTCGTGTGTTCAATCGCTGTTATTTTGTCTTCGACTTTCACTTGCCTCGTTCTTGTAACAAAAGTAGATTTCTTGAATCACTTAGATAAGTAAGTATAGTATAGTATAGTGATTAGAAATTATGAATATTTTATGTTAGTTTTAAGAGCTGATTGTATCATTTGGACTGTAATTTGTTGATACCTAAGGATGAGGAGGTTTTATGCCCATTTTAGAAAAAAAAACTTAGGCTCCCCTAAAATGGGCTTTTCCCCTCCTCCGGAAAAAACAAATAGAAAAAAAAGTCTGCACATTGTAGACGAAATACGCGTATCTGTCAAAGATGAGCAAAGGAAGATGGAATTAAATGGAAAATACTAATTTTTCTTCTAATTTCTAGTTACAGGTATTCCACTAAACAGCTCAAACCCTCTAGGATTCATATAAATTATAACTTATATAACTTAAGTTTTATAAGAAAAAAAAAGAAAATTCGAAGGAGAGGGAGGGGCACTTCCGAAAAAATCAATGTTTTATGTTTTTTAGCATGAATTTATATTTTTTTAGTTTCAGTGTATTTTTTTTCTCTGAAGAACACTTAATGACCTACAACTTCTTCTCAGACATTTAATCAGAATAATCGTTTACATGTTATGATTCTTGAAAAATAAAATTCATACTTTACATAAGCCCTTATAGAAAATTAGTCCAGGAAATTTTAGTACTTTTTTATGAAAAATGTCATTCTAGGTAGAAACTTACATATGGCTAAAATTTCATCAAAACCGGATACTGTCGAGACAAAATCATATTTTTTTTGCGTTTCTGGCTGGAAATGCTCTTAAAAGGTTTCAAGAATTTTACGTGCTGAATCTTTGTATAATCGGACGCACCCTTTTTAATAAGTTATCTAGAAATGACACTGCCAAAATTGGATGCGGTGATTCGAGCAAATCTGTTCCGGAAAATGATGACTTCACTTTTCTCCCCGAACCGTACCGAGAAAAACTTGCCTCGGCATCCACCATAAAAACCGTAAAATTCTATGACACATCATAAAACGCAAGCCTTTTCCGAGGAGGAGAACAATCTCGGCAAATGATGTGCTGATCATTCTCACCGGTCGCGGCATTTGGCCTGGGTAAATAGGAACAGCTCACTACTTTTCCTTGACATTGGGCGAAAAGGTTGGCCATTGCTGGCTGTTGAATACCTGACGTCATTCCGATTCCCCCCTTGAGGGTAGAATTTTCCCGAAGATGTTCCAAGCAAACACCGACTGGATCCCTTCCGTGGGAATTATTGTTCCGGTCTCCGGTGTTGCTCGAGTGAATTTTTTATGACGTTTCGTACTGAAATTACGATAGGAATTTTTTATGGCGCCTTCAGCTGATGGATTCACCTCATGAGCGAAATTCTATAAATACTAATCTGCCGTAGGCACTTTTAGGTTATTGCTGACGCAAACGAAGTTAGAATCCACGTGGGAGAATCGCTTCCAATCGAATTTAGCCGCACTTGGGAACAGATAGCTGGTGTTCTAGCAGGAATAGCTCCATTGTGCCTGTGTGGGTAGAAAGGGTATTATTGTGTGAATGAGGTAGGATTTAAAGAGGATAAGAACTTCTGCTGATGACACCATATTTCTCCATTTAAGGCAGGCGAAGTTCTCCGTCCCGTAAGCGCTTCATTTTGCCTTTGATCCTTTCGGATGAAGCGAAACACCGGTTTCCCGTTTATCCCTTTCAACCATACTTCTATGGGTGGTGCTACAGAGGAAGCGGGGAGCAGTTAGCAAAATCACGACACACAGTTTTGGAGATGTTCCATAAAGCAGCCAACTGTCCGGATTCCGAGTTGCGATCCATGTTCGGAAATGATGAGACTGTGTGTCTTGTGACCAACCTCCGGTTGATTCCACCAATAGCGACATTGCACACCCTTTTCGGTGACATGGGTGTAGCAAGGTGACGGGTTCTAAGAACCTGAACCAAGCAAGCTACTGGAACATCGCCTCTGACTCAACCGAACGGTATCGGAACACTACGTTCTCAGCAAATAACCTACTTTCGTGCGATACATGCAAACCGGCACACACACACCCCTCTCGGAACCGAATATACGACAGCAGCAGCAGCAGAAGAGAAGAGCAAAACGCGTCCTGATTGCACCCGGTTCGGTGTGTGCAGTGATGCCGGGATCAGGTTAGCCGGATTTGGGTTAACTATGACGTCAGTTGGGAGAACTTGATACAACGCAACAACCCAGCGAACCCGGCGAACCTGCGGGAAGGAAAGGATAATTCATTACTGTAGAATGGCGAGTGGTCTGTCAGGTAATTATCGATCCATTTCAATTTGACGAAACGACACAAACAAAAAAAAAACAGCACAGGAATCGATTCAAGGATAATGGACTTCCCTTTTTGTTTTCCAATGCATTTCAATCCATTCAAGTGGATGAATGAAATGGAAATAAATCTAACTCACATTTTTCGGAGTGTGATAAGCACCCACTTCATTTAGCCATTCCGAAGCTTTACACACCCATTGAGCCCAATGACAGCGGCAACGACAACGGAGTGCTTTGTTTCGACTGATTTGGTTTCATGATTCGTTCGATTTGCAATTCAAATCGGTGGAAGGAGTGTGTCTATTGAATTATTTGCGTGAGAATTGGCGCCTCCGGGCTTAACGAACAAAAAAAGAGGTATTGTTCCGTTGTGTCCGAGGTGTCGTGTCTACTCGTGGGTGACCATACAAAAATGGGGTTTCTCTTTCATTTGGGCTGCGGGAAGTTAACGAGAGTGATTTGTATCCCAAATTTGTGGTTGAGCGGTTTTTACACATCGATGGAGAATGGGACCGCGGGGTATTTTGTTCGTTAAATTGTCGTACGGTTCTGTGTGGGTCTTTGCGGGTATTACGGAATTTAAAGTTGGTTTATGTTTATTTTGCTCTTTTATGGAAAAACAATACACAGCTTGTAAAAGTTGTGAGATTTTCCGTTCAAAATCATGCATAAAAATTGCATTACACATCAAGTACAGTTCTGATATATTCCATACAATGCCGATAATATTGTATGCAAAAGCAAATGTTTGTTAGAAGTATGTATTTTATTCAAGCTGCTGCTTCGTGTAGAATGACTTACAATATTACATGCTCTGATACTTACATCACAATGAAAATTCAGATTTTTTCTACTGTTTATACACTGAAAATTTATTTTCGTTAATTAGCTTTCACTCGTTTCGTAAACATGAACTTCGTACATAGAACCAATGTCTCGTAAATTGTATGAAACATTCATATTGCTTGTCACCTAACCAAATGCTATCATTACACCTTTTTGTACTTTTGCTTCTCTTCGGTCGTACTCATAAATGTTCGTGTTTGTGCACGGGAAAAAAATCCGTTCCCGGATCCGTGAACTGCAATCAAGAATTCGAGAACAAGCAAAAATACACCGTGAACTCAATCACGTAATCGGGAACAAGTTCACGTTTTTGGGTAAAAATCATGAAAACTTGAACTAGTACACGGTACGTTTTCATTTTCGTGAACGCTTTTGTTTCTGTGTGCTGGGATGATGGGAAGCATTAATTTATCCCATGCACAATAATCAAGTAACTTCTCACGAGTCAACATGGCCTAGTGAGATCAACCGCGGAACCAATAATAGCTCTCCTTGAAAATGTAGGATCAAATCCCCCATGTCACGAACAACCTCTAGTGGATGTGCTTTTTTTTTAATTATATTTTGAGCCGATAAAGTAGATCTGTCAGTCGTTCACGCAACCACCAGAGAGATGTTTCTTTTTTATTGGTAACAAATTACTCGTAGCTCTTTGTATTATTTTCGTAGAATGAACGAATGTTTTTTCTTTGTCAACAAATGCTTAGTGCTTGTGACAGTTGTGCGTGCAGCATTAAATACGAAGGTAGCTTCTTAAAAAGTAAAAACCAGTTTCGTTGCAGAAAACAACGAATAGATTTGTTAATGCTACCTTCGATTTCGTTATATAAACGCAAATAAATTTTCAGTGTACTAACTCCCAGAATTTGATTATTTTTTTGTAAGTTCGTTTGTATTTAATATATTGTACCTGAA
Source organism: Aedes japonicus (assembly GCA_034211315.2). NCBI lineage: Eukaryota > Metazoa > Arthropoda > Insecta > Diptera > Culicidae > Aedes > Aedes japonicus. Next base: position 298,437 of record JASCZW010000109.1, on the reverse strand, counting down.
AAACGGCGTGGACAATGTTTATAATTTTTGAAATGTATCGTAAAACTGTTAATTTTTCCTTAAAACAAAATGTTAAATAAAATGTAATCGTTTTGGCAAACACTGCTAATACCATTCAAATGTATATATCTATAATAAGATTTGTATCTCTCACCATATATTATTTTATGTACAACTGATTTCTCAACGATGTTCTGATAAAAAAAAATTTCATTCAAATATTTAGTTAATTTGGACCACCCATATCGAATTAAGAAACCCTAATAAACCCTATTTTTTGCAATTTTCCATACGTATCTCATCGATCAGTTCTGCCTCTTTTAAAATCAGTTCCTTATCAATTTTTCATCATTAGTAAACCGATGCGATATTATCGTGTCAACAATTTAAAGTAATCAAATTCGATCAAAATAACAAGGTCTTGCAGTGCACAGTGGTTCAGAATGCGAATTTAGCAGGAAAGATACATTTTCAGCATAAGTTGGAAGTTTTTGAGCAAAATTGTCTTCTACAAAGTTGTTTCTAATAACAAGGTGCTTCTTTTGGTGTAAATGAAAACTAGAGCGGTTCTTATTTTCAGAGAAATCTAAAATCTGACTTTTTTATTTGCAGAAATACAGGCATACATTCTTCGGTAAAGTTGTAGATCATATAATTATAAGCAACTTTGATTGGATACATTTTTTTGTAGCGTTTGATACTACCGAATAAATTTTTTTTTCCTACGTAGCTTAGGGATTTATATTTTTGCCAAATGCCAGGTTTGGTTCCATTTTCTTGATTAGTTCTCTAATTACCCAGAAATTTGTGTTGTATTTGAATGGAAACCTCCCTTTTAGACGGGAAGGAGTTTAGGTCCACTGTGAGAATCTTGTCGGGCGCCAAAAACCTCTGCATACACATGTTCATAAAAGAAGGGATAATTTTCATGTTCGGCTAAAATTTGTGAGAGATCCCCCCTCCCCATTTCCAAGAGCGGAAGGGTTTCAAATCACCGTAGAAACATTTATTGCCATCGAAAACCTCTACATACAAAATTTGGTTCCATATGCTTGATGAATTCCCCAGTTATGCAAACAAAATTCTATTTCATTTGTCTGAGAGCCATCGATTCCTGATAGGGAACAGGTCCCAAACCACCATAGAAACAAATCTTGCCTCCAATTTGTGCTTAATTTGTGTTGCATTTGTAAAGGAGCCCCCCTTCCAGAGGGAAGAGGGATCTCGAACTATTTCAAAACCTTTTCCCGGATTCAAAAACCCTTGAATATAAATTTGCATAGCATAGTTCTCATGTTTGGTAGAAATGTGAGTTTCATTTGTATGGAAGCCCCCCTTTCTAGAAGAAGAAGTGGTCTCAAATAACCATAAAAACATTTCATTTCTTCTAAAATTTGCCCATGGCAAATTTGGTTCCATTTGCTTGATTAGTTCTCGAGTTATACAGAAACTTGTTTTTCATTTGAATGGGAGCCTCCCTATCTAGAGGCGGGAGCGATCTAGAGCCACCATGAAAACAATTTTGACCCCTCTTCTGGTGAGAAGAGGGTTTGAGACCCCTCACCATAGAAAAATATTTTGTCTCCACAAACCTCCACCTGCCAAATTTGGTTTTGTTTGCATAATTTTCTCTAGAATTATGAAGAAATTTGTGTTTTACTAGTATGGAAGCACCCCCCCCCCGCGGTTCAGTGAACGGAGAGGTTTTAAACCACCATTGAAACATTTCTTGCTGTCATTTGCTGGTTTCATTTGCTTGATTAGTTCCCGACATTTCTTGCCTTCAAAATCTTCCACCTGCCAATTTTTTTTCCATTTGCTTGATTGGTTCTCGAGTTATGCGGAAACTTGTGTTCATTTATATGGGAGCCCCCCCTTTCTGAATGGGGAGGGGTCTCAAACCACCATTGAAACATTTCTTGCCTTCAAAAACTTCCACATGCAAAATTTGGTTAAATTTGCTTGATTGGTTCTCGAGTTATGCAGTGTTTCATTTGTATGGGAGCCTCTCTTTACAGAGATGGGGAAGGGTCTTTTACAATCATAAGAACATTCCCCGACCCCAAAACCCCTTCATACACATTTTCACACCAATCGGTTCAATAGTCTCCGCGTCTATAAGGTTCAGACAAACAGACGGACAGACAGAGGTTCATTTTTATATACATAGATTCGATCTTATTGAACACCCTGTAGTGCGTGGAAAATCCGCCAGTGTTCCACATCGGAAAAAAAACCTGGCCCACTCCACCCAGCGGCGGTCAGTCAGCGGCAGAAAACAAAAGACAGCTGATTCGATGAAGGCAAGGAAGATGTTAAATCTATTCAAGCTTTGGCCGAACCTTTCGACGTGGTGAAGAGAGCGGAGGTTTCCATCTGGTTTGTCGAAAAAACGATGAAACGTGACGACCTCCACGTCTACATGGTTAGGAAGGTGGGTACCAACCCGGAACAAAACACGTTATCCAAAACCGAACCACGAAGCTATACCGAGAGTTGCTGACGAAACCGAGGACCGAGGAGCGTCATGACGGACGACGAGACTTACATCAAGGTGGACACAAAGCAATTGCCGGGGCAGGAGTTTTCACGGTTGAACGTGGACGGATCCTGAGGAGGTACGGAAGAAGGTGTGGATAGATGAGTTACCCATACATCACGACGGGTACCACGAATGGGGGGGGCAAATGTACCGAGACGAGTGCCTCCAGGCAGAAGCGCTCACTGCCCTTCCTACGATCTCTCGGAGGCTAGAAGCAATTATGAGCGGATTTGGCATCGTGCCACTATGCGCAGTTGAAATGCGTGAAAATTTTTATTGAAACTTTGGAAAAGCCGTCTCCAAAATTTCTAGGCAAGTTTCCTAATATTTGTTCTGGAATTTTTATCCTGGACTTCTGAACTTTTTTGGAAGTATTCCCCAGAACTATGAGGAAGTTTGTTTCGGAACTATTGGAAAATTGGTGCTTTAATTAGAAGGAAGTACCTATTATGCTCCTGGAAAGTTTCATTCTGTTCTCTCTAAAGAATTTTGAGAAATCCTAGTTCCGAAATTTTGAAATGTTCTCTTCTGAAATTTGGAAACCTTGCTTAGCACTTCCCGAAAAAAAAATCCCAGATTTTTCGAGAAACTATAGGTGCCCTCCCTGGTTAGTTCCCTTCTGGAACTTGGGTAAGTTTTTTTTCTGAACTTCTGGGAAATTGAATCTTGAATTTCAGGGAAGAACTCCAAAACCTATGAAAATTTCCGAACTTCAAAAAAGTCCTCTTTCCTGAAGCTCTGATAAGTCCTCTCCTGATTCTTAGAGAAGTTCTGTCCTGAAATTCTGGAAAGTTTGATCTTGAACTTCGATAATGTTCGATTTTGAATTTTTGAAGGTTCTGCTTGCTTGAACTGCTTGCTTTCAATACTTCTGAGAAGTTTCAACCTGGCCATCTGAGAAGTTTATTTCGTCTCTTCCTCGGGAATCATCTTCCTGAAGCTCTGGGTTGTGCAGTGGTATTAGTTGATCAATGTGAGATTGGAGTCTGAAAGTCCGAAGGCAGAATCACAAAATAAAACGGCTCTTGATGGTTACCATTGCGCCACTTTAACAAGTTAAACGAAATGGAATAGAAACCCCAAAGTTGTTTTGCTTGGCGAGGCACTCAGCGGTACAGAAATGAAGTGAATAGATATATTTCCCACCAAGCTGTGTGCAATCTGTCACTCACACATATTTGCATGGCTTCATTTATATCATAAAACGCTTTGTCGATAATCAGTGGAAACAAAAGTAGAACACTTGACGGCGGAATTCCGCCAGAGGCCAATAGCGATGCGGCAGTCTATGGTATCGACTCACCCCAATTGAGGGCCACATGAAGGCACATGAAGGCAAAGGTTACGCGGATCTGCAATTCCCTCAGCGCAGTAGAATAAGACTAAAGGGCGATACGGTCAAAATTTGGTCAATATCAACTTGACGTATTTCTTTCAATTTTGAATTTGTGTGTGTAGAATGTTGCTCCTATTTTGATTTTGGAATTCACTCTTCAGTTGTCAAAATGCCGTCCAAGCAAGAAGAGCAGCGTATCAAAATTTTGCTCGCGCATCGCGAAAATCCGAGCTACTCGCACGCAAAGTTGGCAAAATCGCTAAAAGTTGCCAAATCAACCGTTACAAATGTAATTAAAGTGTTTGGGGAACGTTTGTCGACAGCCAGGAAGTCTGGATCGGGGGGAAATCGAAAACCGGAAGCCGCTGAGACGACAAAGAGAGTTGCCGGTAGTTTCAAGCGAAACCCTAACCTATCTCTCCGAGATGCCGCAAATAAGCTGGGTGTATCGTCTACAACCGTGCATCGAGCCAAAAAACGAGCCGGACTATCGACTTACAAGAAGGTAGTGACTCCAAATCGGGATGATAAACAAAATACGACGGCCAAAGCGCGATCCCGGAGTTTGACTGCGTGGTAATGGACGACGAAACCTACGTCAAAGCCGACTACAAGCAGCTTCCGGGACAGGAGTTTTATACGGCAAAAGGAAGGGGAAAGGTAGCAGATATTTTCAAGCACACGAAACTGTCAAAGTTCGCAAAGAAATATCTGGTTTGGCAAGCCATCTGTACCTGTGGCTTGAAAAGCAGCATTTTCATAGCTTCCGGGACTGTCAACCAAGAAATTTACGTGAAAGAGTGTTTGAATAAACGTCTGCTGCCTTTCCTGAAGAAACACGGTTGTTCCGTACTGTTTTGGCCGGATTTGGCATCTTGCCATTACGGTAAAAAGGCCATGGAGTGGTACGCCGCCAACAACGTGCAGGTGGTTCCCAAGGACAAGAACCCTCCCAACACGCCAGAGCTCCGCCCAATTGAGAAATACTGGGCTATTGTCAAGCGGAACCTAAAGAAGACCAAAATAACTGCTAAGGACGAGCAGCAGTTCAAGGCAAACTGGCTTTCTGCGGCGAAGAAGGTGGACAAGGTGGCTGTACAAAATCTGATGGCAGGGGTCAAGCGTAAGGCCCGGAAATTCGGATTTGGAAAAGCGGAAGCCTAACTGAATATTTTTCCTGAATTTTATACTAATTGAACTTGCAAAAGAAATTTAATTTGATTTTTTAAATAAACGATTTCACCGATTTACACGCGTTTTCCCTTGACCAAATTTTGACCGTATCACCCTTTACTTTTTCCTTCACTTCTGGGCTTCCGATCGGTGGTCAACCGTTCCTCGAACCGCTTAATCACTCGCGACACCGTGGAATTCGCGATTCCCAACGTTTTAGCGATGGAACGATGCGAGACATCCTTGTTCTCGTGATGAATGCGCAAGATTTTATCACGCACGAGCTGTTCTTTCGACTCCATTTCCGCGAGTTTTGATCACAGGACTTTAAAACTTGCAGGATGTATATAATGCACTATGAACTAAATCCACCAAAATTTTCATTAAATTCTACCCAACGGTTAAAAAGTTAGAGCAATTTCATAGTGTGGCAATTTCATCGTGGACACCCGTTATCGTTTTATAACAGATTTTATAACTTTCATTAGAGTGGGACTTAAAACTGCTGCTCTAGTTTTTTTTTCTATTTCAATTTGAATTTAAAAACATTGTTCCGATGATTTTTAGGACATACAATTACGCATATTTTGAAGGTACTAGATAGTTGCTAGTTATTGTTCAAAAAAGTCATAGAAGTTGAACTGTCAAAAATACGTTTTTTCAAGATATCTTACTCCCTTATTTGCTAGTATTTGCGAACACTGAATACGTGAACTAAAAGTACAATCTTCTATCTACAAGATCTATGCAAAATTGTTTGTCCCATTTTGTCCCCTTCTGGAGAAACTCATATTTAAATTGGTAGTTTTGCATTTTTTTAACAATTATCATCAAACAGCATCAACAATTATCATCAAACAGCGTAACAACGAGAGTTTTTTTATGACAATGTTTATATTTTAAAAAATAACCCATCTCTATTTAATTATTAACATTTATATCACAGACAAACAGACATACCACATTGAACATTTTGCACTACAAATCATTGTCACTAACACACCTGCACCATCTATTGAGCACGCTGTGATGGCTGATAAAGCTGAACAGATAGCGGTAGTGTGCTTACGTCACTGGCGTGGGAGCTCTTACTCGTTTTTTTTTTTCGAGAAAAACGTGAAAATCAACGCCACGTATTATAAGACCGAGGTTTTTTTTGCATCATGATTATTAGTTGTTCACAATCAAGATCAAAACATTCACCCTTTTTTATAACAAAGCGAACCATAAGATTATTAATACCAACTGTGTAGGTATATTTGATGTATAATCAATAACAATTAGAGAATAAACAACAATGTAAGAATTGTCAAGCAAATGATAAGGGCACTTTTTGTGATTTCCCTAAATTTTTTTAAAACAGGTATTTGCAGATCGTTCCTTGCTTCGTCTAAGACTGAATTGCGGCTAAACCCGCCAGTATCACACCTCTTTCAGTGCCATCAAATAGACGTACTACGACTAGGCAATTAGAAGAAAGCAGAGTGTTATACTATCACTGCTGATCTTGTTCTTGGTCTCCCTTGACGGCCTTTTGGATGAGATTAGCCCTCTCACCTACGACAAGGTGACTACCATGATCTTCGAGAGGGCACTTCCTGAATCTCATGGAAGTTAAGTGAATTTCTAGTGGTTTTTTCCACTGATTATGTGATAAGAGCACACATACTCTTGCAATAATAAAAATGATTATTATACACTTACATAAGTAAAGTGGCTTGGAGAATGTCTCCGCGCTTCATCTTAAAGTATGATCAAATCAAACAGATAGGACAGCCGGACTTAGTTTCCGTGCTACAATGAATGGCAGTCCATATCATATCATATCAGCCAAGTGCCAGGCAAGGCACGATTAAAAGAAAAGCGTCAAGTTTAACTATTTGGTTTTCGTTGATTATTTTCGGTGAAACCAACCAAAACCAAATATTACAAGCGATTCAACCCAACCATTACACGTCAAGTTGAAGTCGACAAGATTTTGATTTTAACAACCTTTACCTTTGTTGGCCTGCATTCGGACGCTGGCAGTTTTCAGGATAACAGCCAACCGTGATAATTTCTCTTACAGTTATGTTAAATATTTCAACCCTGGATGATAGGGGTGACATGGATATCCTTCCTTATAAGGTATCAATGTACAGTGTGTCTCACAATAGGTGTCACCTTTTATCAGTCTTGGTTTGTTTCAGCTGGGTAATTTTAACGGCGGAATTTGTTATACCCGTTTTGAGTGTATTATTTTGACAGCTTATCGCTGAAGATAAATAAGCGATTCCGTTTGTTTATATTTAAAAGCTACCATGTAATCCATAGGGGAGCAAGTTTTAACCAGCTGTAGAACGCAATCAGAATGTATCGAAAATCATGGTTTGGGTGTGTTTCACGAAGAGGAAAACTTCTTTTCATAGAACCCAACGTAAAAAACCAACACTGAATATTACATCGAGCAGGTTACCACCTGCTTCCTCATGCTCCAACGCCATATTGTTTCCAACAGGACTCAGCTCCAGCTCACAAGGCAAAGAAGACACAAGCGTGGTACGCGGAAAATTTGCCCGATTTCATCACAAGCGAAGAATTGCCTGCATCTTCACCGGATCTCAACCCACTTGACTACTTTGTTTGGGATTATATGCTGCAACATATAGGGCCTACAAAAAGGCTTACTTTAGATCGGTTCAAGAAATATTTGCTTGATATTTGGGACCAAATTCCTCAGGAAATCGTGCGTGCCAGCTTCCATTGGTTTAAAAAGCGTTTGTGCAAAATTATCAAAGAAAAGGGCGAGAGATTCGTATTGAATTATGATGGTTTATTTCTATAACATGTATCTTTCAAATGAAAACTAAATGCTATGATCAGTGGCGTCTCGTGAGAAAATTAACCGGTTGTGCACTTTCTTTCGAACCCAGACGTCAATTTTGACAACAATATCTTGCTAAATAGTTCCTTCTTTGCCGAGTCTCTTGTGATATGCCAAAAAAAAGTACCTTGTCAATGTCCCGAAACAACAGAATAAAATTGCAACTAGCCAGTGAGTAAAACTACTCTGTGCAGACCACAAAGTGCACAAAACAGACACTAACTCGTCGGCAATCAAGTTATAGGGAAAAAAAACATCTACAAACGATCCACGTGTGGTATATACAGGATCTGGTGCACCATTTGAAATGCCCAGTTTGCGAGTATTAACGGAGTATTAAATCGATGAATTTGATAATACATGAAATATACAATTTTAAACTGTGCAGTGCACGAGGTGCACATATGGAGGAGACGCCACTGGCTATGATTTGTTTGATTTATTTTGCTGTAATTCCTTTTTGTTTTAAAGACACATATTATGAGACACCCTGTATATCCTTCACTTCAGAATTCTCTAACTCTAAGCGATTTTAAGTGTATCTCACAATCAATGGATGAAATTATTGGTTTGCCAGTAGGTTACCAGATTCTACACATTATCATTTGGCTCCTTTGTAATGGAAGCTTTCGGTGATCATATTTATGCACGCATAAGTTCCCTCAAATACCATGCAGCGTGTCCCCCACGAACATGCCAAGGTGAAATTTAATGATGAATTGTGAGGGGGATCAATTTGGTTGATGATCGTTGCTGAATTTCATCATTTACGACTCTCCATTACTAAAAGACCATAACATTGCCATCAAGCAAGGAAATCGGATACTTTCAAGGGTGCCATCCGAAATGCATTCCGCATCCCAACCGCAATTAACCCGTCCTGCAAAGCGGTAAATTCCGCTAAACTCCGAGTGCAATGTGCGATCCGGCCAATGATCTCACGTCTAGCGCGCTGCGTACGACATTTCAGCGCCTTTCTCAGCACAGAGCCAAGATCAACAAAGCCAGCCTGCCGGTCGGTCGGTTGCCGGGTCACCCGGTCACCGTCAGTCGCCATCATCACCACCGGCGCGGCGGCGTTGTTCCGACCGGGCAGCTGCCTTTAATTTAGATTTATTACTTTTGCGTGATTTTCTGCTGTTTTTCCGTTTGTCTGTGAATCTTTCATTCTCCGTTCCTCGTGTTGCTGCGATTGCATTGTTTGTGAGTGAGTGCCTACAATTTGTACTCTCGCTCTCACTCTAGGTGCCAGTAGGCCACCACCACATTCCGAGCGTTTGTTTACGGCGTGATTCGAGTGGCCCGGGTTCCCTGGCGGGCGATTGTGAAAACAATTATTCACAACAATTTGAACATTTACTTGAGATTTACGGGTAAATTAGCGAATGTATATTTAGGGGAGAGTGGACGCGCGTGATAGTATTTAGAATTCACAAATATCGAATTCATACAAAAATAGATTGGTCAGCATACCCTACAGATTCACGGTAGTCTGTTTTTTGTTTTGCTTTGTTGATATTTGCTTGGCAAATGATTTACGCAAACAGAATGCCAAATTAGCATTCTCATGCGAGTGTGATCCGATGGCGAAATGCGCCATGCCAGAATGGCATTAGTGCGAGATGTGTGATCATACAAATGCTAATGCAGTTTGGCACCGGAACAAGAAATGTGATATTTGTCTGGGCCAAGTTAAGGTCTGAAGTGGAGAAATTACTTCTCTCGTTCATATGTTTAAGTTCCCCATCCTTCTCTATCCCGCAAACGGACGGCAGCTAATTCATTGCGACACCTTTTGCTACCGAGTGCTTCCGGTGTGTTTTCCCTTTCAGCTGCCTTGCCTACCTTCCTTCCTCCTGCTGCTAGAAGAAAATAGCCCATAAAAGCGGCGGCATATTGCGTGCGTACGTGTTCGGTCATACATTAACGCTATTTGAATGAAGCGATTTTTATCTAGATAGACGTACTAACTACATCGAACGCATAGAACCCACGTCGGTCGCTACCGGTTTGTGGTGTTTATCGAGTTCCTAGAACCACACAGGCAGGCACCGAAGCATTAAAATATACACACGTGGACGTGCTGTGCTATACCAGCCGAATGCTATGCTGAGGCTTGGATTGCGCGGCAAAAAGTGTGAATCTATGCTTTGAAGAATGTCCGACCGATTCAAATTTATTCCATCTGAGTATGGAAGTTTGGAGGTAGGAATAGTTTGACCAATTGCTGCTCTACTGATGATTAACACCAATGCGATTGGAATACATGAGGTAGCTTTTTTGGACTGGGGATGTATTTAATAGAAATTACTCGGTTGTCGTCTATAAAATTGGTTTGCAAATGATAAGGGTTAGTCATAAATCATGGCCTACTTGCTTACTACAGCGCTCCCAATGGACGTTTTTGGTAGCTTTTGACATCAATTTGTTAATAATAACAATAATAATAACAATGTATTATTCAGCTCATAAGATGCTCTCATTTTGGATACAGTCACCATGCAAGAGGAGTGTAGGAAATAAAGCTATGTCCATTTAGAATCCGGAATAATAAAATCATCTGTATATCGGCAACGGATTGACGTACAAATAAGTTCAATACATCAAAACAAAATTTCAATAAAAATCATTTCTCTTCGTTTTTAATGAAAATTCGCACTTGCTTCTTTATTCCTCCCATCAAACGCTGCACGCCTCCGGAGTCAACTTCCTTGGCACATTTGTTCCACATTTTGGTCATCTGAGCCGCGTCCCGAGCCATTTTTCCACTCTTCTTAAGCTTCCGCTTCATTATTGCCCAAAATCTCTCGATGGGCCGGAACTGCGCGGAGTTGGGTGTGTTTATGTTTTTATCGATGAAATCTACGTTATTTTCGCGGAACCACTGGATGACCAGGCTGTAGTGGTAACTCGCCAAATCTGGCCAAAACTTCACGGGACCTTTATGGGTTTTAATGAAAGGTAGTACACGGTTTTGAGGCATTCTTCCTTGTACAGCTTCGAGTCCATCGTCTCATTCGTCACGAACATTTTGGTCTTTGCTCTGCAACTGCATATCCCTTGTCAAATCATCACTTTTTTGTTAAATTTGTCCATAAAAGCAAACTTAAACTTCACAGGAACATCTTCTCGTGCCGCCGCCATGTAGAATTTTTGGACAGGAAGCTGTCCGAAATTCATTTTGACGTAGGTTTCATCGTCGATGAGCAGGCATCCTTGGTACTTCGTCAAAACCTGCTGGTACAATTTCCGAGCTCGAGTTTTGGTGACGAAACTTTGCTTCAACGTTGGTTGCTTGCTGGCTCGATAAGACCGATATCCTGCTTGCAAACGAATTCTTCGAACGGTACTGCGAGCAGCAGCGTATTTTTGTGCGATTTCATTATCTGACAGTCCAGGGTTTGCTCTGACGGTTCTCAACACCTTCTGGTTCAGCTTGCGGTCATATGTTCCACTACGACGCTTACCTTGAACCACTCGATCCACGCTCTTTCGCTTCCTGAAACGTTTGAGCACATCATACACGGTTGATTAGGCAATTTTCAACGTTTGTGCGATTTTTATTGCGGACCACGTTGGATTATCAACGTGGATGTGCAGATTTTTTTCTCTCCTCTCGGCTTCCATCTGGAATAACTTTTGCCTCACTGCACGAAACACCGTGAAATTTATACCACAGAAAATGGGCGCTTAGGTAAACAAACTTTTGTAAAAGAATTCTTGCAGCGGTCACTCTCCGTGCCGCTGCAACACAATACGTGATTCCGGATTCTAACTGGACAGAAATTTACCCTGCATAGTCACCTGGCAAATCTATTATGGTTCGCATCCTAGCTGGCTAGAGTGTTGAATTTGCCAAGAAATAGTACAAAGTAAGAGAGCCTCAAATTAAAAGCCGGACTGGAACTGACAGCCATCAGCTCTAAGGAAGGTCGTAAGGTCCATCAGAAGGTATGTCTGACATCCTGGTATGTCCGATCGCGACTTGAGTAACAAGTAAAGAGTGTACGGAATCAAATTGCGACACACACAAATGTTCGGCAAAATTCGCCCGTTCAACCAATCATCTTCAAACTTTCAGGGAGTAAAATAAAACATGTTATGAATATTTTCCTGTACAGCATTTGGACCAACTTTTTTTTGCGTGGCAATCCATTTTTTCTTCATATCTTCCTCCGATTACACCTCGTTAGGATGTTTCCAAAGTTCCTGCTTCATGATGGCCCAGTACTTTTAAATTGGCCGCAGTTCAGGTGCATTTGGACGTTTTAGATGCTTCGGCACGAAATTGACCTCCTTAGCCTTGTACCACTCCAAAACCTCTTACTCTTTCGAGTAATGGCACGAGGCTAAATCTGGCCAGTAAATCGTAACCATTGTGTGACCTCAGAAGAGGAAGTAGACGTTTTTGGAGGCATTCCTTTAGGTACGTACACCTGCCCATTGACCGTTCCAGTTGTCAAGAATGGGGTGCTCCGCTTTCCACACGAGCAAATTGCTTGCCAAATCATATACTTTTTGTCAAACTTTGACATCTTCTGCTTTCTAAGTCCTCAGGGACATCGAATTTATGATGAGCAGTGATTAGCTGGAGCCCCGGAAGCTGCCGGAAGTCTGCTTTTACATACGTCTCATCATCCATAACGAGGCAATGTGGTTTCGTCAACATCTGGGCGTAGAGCTTCCGTGCACGCGTTTTACCTACCGTATTCTGCCGTTCATCGCGGTTAGGCGCTTTTTAGACATTGTACGTGTGTAGTCCTTCACGTTTTTTCGCATCTTGCACGAAAGTTTTGGTTAGATTCAGTTTCTTCGCCACATCTCGAACTGAACTGATGGGATTCCTCTTGAAACCTCGAACTACCCGCTTGTGATCCTTAACACTATACGGTGATCCATTTTTACCACTTTTTTCTTTCCGATCGATGGTCAAACGTTCGTGGTACCGATTTAAAACACGAGACACCGTAGAATGTACCATTCCCAGCTTCCTGCTGATGGCACGGAGCGAATGATCCGGATTTTCGAGGTACGTGCGCAAAATTTAGTTGCGCTGCTGCTGTTCTTCCGACTCCATCTTCGCAACGATTGCACATCTGCTAGTGGAACTTACACAGCGTAAACAATTACACATTGAACTAATTACCCAAAATAAAAAATACCCAACTGGTAAAATGTTACAACCATTTAAAAATGGTGCCATTTGATTTCGTACAACCGTTATTTTTTACGTAGGACTATGTTTCTTTTTCCTATACCGGGTGTCATTTGAAAATTTTGAAAAATGAGAGCGTGACTATAAAGCGAAAGGTTTTCCTTACCATTTGATCAGAAAAACTTACAAAATTTGCATTGAAATTACAATTAAGTAGTTCCATTTTTTACTCAAAAATTACCCATACAAATCTTCGTATGAACAGGTTGAAAACATGTTCTTCCCTATCCGGGTCCTCATAATCGGGTAGCATATGGTACATATTGGTAGTTTCATTCCATGATATTTTGCTATGTAGCCGGTGCCTGATTTTGTAACTGAGGCTCGTCCCCTCTTTAGAATTTGGCTTTGTACTGTATTTTCGTGACTCTCTCTTCCCTCAGGGCTATGCTTCGCTTCAAATTAGGGGCATTATTTTTATACTGGGATACTGAAAACTGGTCATTCGTCCATTATGAAATCATTTCGGTTCATCTCGCGTGCTATACGCGTGGTATACTAGCGTTGAATTGCATGGCCTAGACAGATCAGGAGGATCACGAAAGTGAAGTATGGAGCAAAATTCATAAGAAGGGACGGGTCCAAAGAAAATTTATAGAACTATTTTATCATCATTTTAATCAACCATATGTGTGGAATACATATAAATAAGATGATACCATTATGACTATAAACCAACGCGGTCCTACGTAATCCTTGAGGTTATATCCCTGATATTACTCACCATTAATTTTTTCGTAGCACGTTTTGAATTGTAAATACAAACCAACAGGCTATGTATTGAAAGCTAACAAACCAGCACAAATTCCATGACACAGATTGGTTTACAATTGTAATAAAACTTTCTTTGGAAAAAAAAATTCGTTGTCATACTTCATTCAAGCCATAAGGGCTCTAGCATACTTGGCTAAGAAATGAAATCCGAAAAGGATCGGGGCGGCGACGAGCAGAATACGCAAGGTCTTAACAATTGTTTTAATCCTTCGTGTATAACTTCCAAGTACAGGTATACCTCGATAGTACGTACATCAACATTCGCACTTCAAATCGCAATTGCATAAAAACGACTGTTTGTATCTGAAAACTTATGTAACCAAAAAAATAGCAATCTTTTGCTCTGTCTTTTGGTTGTATTAGATTTTCGATACAACCAGTAGTATTTATGCAATTTTGATTTGAAGTCAGAAAGTTGATGTACGTACTATCGAGGTATACCTGTACATGAATATCCTTTCTGTAGAGAGACAACAAATAAAGGGGTACGTAGACTTTTGGTTTACTCCCTTATTATTTCAGAGATGTCGCTCCATTCCTCTTTATACCTATAATTCTTCAGCTTTAATTCATTTGATTATGTCTATTGAGATCCTGAAGCAATGAATCCTCGCATGTCATACCGGGTCTACCCTCGTTTTCTTTTTTATTAAAATTAAGTTTAAATGCAAACTTCAAAGGGTGCCTATTTTCTCTTCTTAAAATATGACCGTAATAGCCGACTATTTCTACCCTACCCGAGCAGGAGAGAACATCATATGAATACCTAATTTTGATCTTGATAACTGGCCTTGGTATAAAAGAGCTCAGATTAAGAGGTAAAATACCTAAGCAAAATACCTAAGATTTGCAAGCAAAAGATCTCTCGAATAACAAAACTTGGTATTTTGAATACCTGGGAATACCTGAGAGGTACTATTTTGGTATTCTCTTACCTCACTTTGGTATTCGTATAACATTGTGGGAACAGTTCTATGGTATTATCCTTAGGTATTTTACCTCTTAATCTGAGCTCCTAAATACCAAGGTCAGTTATCAAGTTATTCGGTCCTGCTCGGGTAGCTCTTCTATTCATAGTTTTTTTTTTCTTCTGGTAATTTTCTAGTTCTAATTTTTTAATTTGAAGGTTTCCTGCAGTGAATAAAAGTGGTTTTAAAATAAGTTTCTCATAATTTGCCATTGATGCTCCGCTCTTTTTCGTTAGAACACTTTCTTTTATTCCCTATAAAATAACATTTGCTATCACTGTTTGATAAATATTCTTTTCCTAATGACTAAGAAGGTTTACCCTGTTTTGAAAAATTTACCACTGTTTTACTTGTCCTTAATGCATTTACTACTCTAAACCTATTTGTAGATTTTCTATCTAATGTTGATGTTATACAAACTCCTAGATATTATACTATCATGAACACTGAACAATTTTCCATTTAAGACTAGTCCTGCGGGATTCTGTGCTTTATTATTTGGATACCTCAACAGTAATTGACATTTGTCATAATTTAATTCTAAGCCAACAGCTGCTAACTAATCTATCGGTTCCTTAAGAATACCTTCCATCGCCTCCTTAGATGTCCCAAAAGACGAATTTCACGCCAACTCAACCAGTGTTTGGCAGCACCCCCTCAAAATCCAATAAAACTTTGTTGGGGGGTAGACTATGTCTTTTCATCAACTATCTAACAAACTAACTAAAGTATGCAATACTTTGTTTTTTTCAAAATTTATCTAGACTACCATTTGAAAAGGGCATAAGTTTTTCGATCATTTTTTTTAAATCAACATAACTCAAGAAGGAAACGACTTACAAAAAAGTTTTGTATGGGTGACCTTTAGAAAATTGTCCAAACTATAACGAAGAAAAATTCTAAAATCGATTCTCGACCGCTAAAAAAAAATTAAAAAAAATTAAAGTCAATTTGCAAAAAATGGCTATCTTTGAATTAGGGGAATTTTGTTTTAAATAAAGACGATATAAATATTTAAAAGTTCGCCATACATTACAAGATAGGCACTTTTAAGGAAAAAAAGTTTTGCTAACAACAAATTTTTCATGTCAATTGAACTCAAAAAAGACAAGTTTTACAAAAAAGTGATGTATCGTTGACTTTTAGTAAATTGTCTTAGTATTTATGTAAAAATTGTAAAAATTGTATAATGTATATAATTGTATATAATTACACACTAAAAAATTTTTTTTGAAATTTAAAGTCAATTTGCAAAAAATGACTTACTTAGAATTGGACGAATTTTTTTTCTAATAAAGGTAATAACTGTCTAAATGTTCGCCATACATTGCAAGATAGGCACTTTTAAGGAAAAAAATTTTTGCTAACAACAAATTTTTCATGTCAATTTAACTCAAAAAAGACAAGACTTACAAAAAAGTGATGTATGGTTGACTTTTAGTAAATTATCTTAGTATTTATGTAAAAATTGTAAAAATTGTATAATGGATTCTTACACACTAAAAAAAAATATTTTGAAATTTAAAGTCAATTTGCAAAAAATGACTTACTTAGAATTGGACGAATTTTTTTTCTAATAAAGGTAATATAACTGTCTAAAAGTTCGCCATACATTGCAAGATAGGCACTTTCAAGGAAAAAAAGTATTTTCAACATACTTTGCATGTCCTATTTTACCATGTATCACGCAAACTCGTCTTGTTATGGTCTTTAACACCCCTATAGAATCCAATAAAATTTAGCAGTCATAAAAACATGAACGTATTGAACAGTTGGTAAAAAACAATAATCATCTAGACTAACATTTGAAAAGGGTCAAAAACATTAAATTTCCCTAGACATCAGTCAAACAGAACCAAAAGTGTACGTTTGAGTACAAGTCATTCATAACTGCTTGTTCGGATATTTCTTTTCGATATGAACATATAAATTTTGATACAAACAACTGAACTGCTATTGAGTCATGAGTCAATACTTCAGATATTATGGTAAGGCTTTCGTTTTTCAATTTATTGATCTTCCTGTAATATAATTCAAAGGGTTGGTAATAAACAGGATCAGTCACCTGATTTAATTGTATTATCACTAAAGTTTAAAAAAATAATAATTTAAAAATAATCTCTTTGATGAAGTTTGTCAGAAGCAGATAATTTCTTCTCCATGCGAAGCGCTAGGAGTGGACGGTAATTTACTGCTAGAACGAATAGACATGAAGAGAAAGTGTATTGATAGTTCCGTATAGGGAGGGGTTATGTGCCTGATCAGATACTACCATTCAATGCCCTCCGCTCGTTTTCAAACTTGTATCTTTCAATTTCAAAGCCAATCAATACACTTTCTCTTCATGTCTATTCGTTCTAGCAGTAAATTACCGTCCACTCCTAGCGCTTCGCATGGAGAAGAAATTATCTGCTTCTGACAAACTTCAACAAAGATCGTTTCTTCCGCGCATGGGAGAATACAAAAAACAACAATCAAAGTTTAATAAGCCAACAAATAGTAGCCTTGACAAATAGTAGATTTATAGATTTTTCAAACATTCAAAGACCTTAAAAAATCCTAATTGTCATTATAATTAAATTTAATTAACTTCTGTGAGGCTTCAGGACCAAATTATAAGACGAGTTGGCGCGGTAAAAATTCCACATGAAAAATTCGTTTTCAAAAAACTTTTTTTTCCATAAAAGTGCCTATCTTGCGTTGTATAGCGCGGTGTTTTAGACAATTATATTGCCTATATTGAAAAAAAATTTCGTCCAATTCTAAGATAGTCATTTTTTGCAAATTGACTTTGAATTTGAAAATATTTTAATTGTTTTTTTTTTTCATAAAAGCTAAGAAAATTTTGTAAACGTCACCCATTCATCACTTTTTTGTAAGTCTTTTCCTTTTTGAGTTAGGGAAGCGGAACCTATCTTGAGCTCAATAAGCAGATCTCGAGTGGAAATCGGTGAATATACACTGAATACCGAACACTAAGTACACAAGTTATTCCTAATTTATTCGTTCACTTACCGTTAATAGTTTAGCAACACACAAAACATTCGATTCTGATAATTTTCTTCCAATATAATACGGAAAAATTGCCACTGCTATGTATCTATTTTAATGATATTACAAAAGACATTAATCCAATCTGTGTACATATGTTAACCGTTCTGATTTAAATCAAATAATATAAAACATATAAATATATATAAATATATAATATATATAAATATAAAAATCAAAAATATAAACAATTTAACGCTCTCCGCTACTACACCCAAAAATGAAATTTGACAGTACTTCACGTGTGTTGCGTAGCATGCATATAACCAAGAAAAAATGAAAAGGTTTTTTTGTTATTCTTCCATGAGAATATTGACAACAAGACTCACCATAACGTTGGGCATGAAATGCTATATGAATGATTGAACACGCACACTAGCGTTGATATGTATGCTATGTGAGTATATGAGCAGTGCCACCAAAAATTCAACAGAGATGCAAACATATTATTAAATGTGGAATTTTATTTCTTGGTAAATATTGATAAAATCTACAATTAGAAGTATGTTATTATTTATTTAATCTATTGGACAAAAGTTTGACTTTCGGCGATTTGTAACACTCCCACTAAAGAGGTGATATTGAAGTACTGCCAAACCCATTTCATTCGAATAAGAGTCATAATAAAATAATTTGGCAACATCAAGCGATTACGTCGAATGTAAATACGGTTGAGAATAGATGCAAGCGTATTTAAATTATTGTGAAAATTAATCCCATAATTTTCTAGTATTTTATCACGTATTCTCGTGTGGCTAGTGTAATAAGTGAAGTGTGAGTTTTATGGTTTGTGCAAATACGCAACGAAAATTTGTGAGGATATAGTACAATTAAAGAGAAAACTTGGAGTCAGCCTCGAGTATATTCCCTAGTACGGTTAGATCAATACGACGAATTTGTAGTGCAAAGGTAAGAAATTGTGTTGAAAATCTGACTGCTCATTCTTTTTACGAAACTTAAGTCTCCGAAACGTTTTTGTAGTTTTTAATTACGCAAGGGATTTTTTGCACGGGGGATACGGTCCACTTTTAGTATGGAACCGTGTAAAAAAAGACTAAATAGAGTTGATAAATCTACATGCTTAAACATTTTATTTATATTGCTTCGATTTTTTTTAGCATGCGTTACCTTTCCACGCAATCGTCAAAATACAGTTTTTAAAATTTTGAGTATTTACACAAAAAATTGTGAATTTGTTGAAAAACTGCCATATGATTACTTTTGGTCCAAAACGTAAAATGTGATTTGAATAAGGTCGATAAGTGGTTCTGTTCTGGAGTTATCACCGAAAACAACCCATGTAAAAAAACCGTGCAAAAAAACATTAGTGTATATTCAAGACCTAATTTTATTTGCCAGGATTATATATTCTTGGTTACTGCGTCCATTTATTGGAGAAATTAAACTTTTTTTACGTTTGAAGTTGGATGACTGCAGAATGTGATGTATATATGTACTATGGTGAGCATAGGTTCCGCTTCCCTATGTTGACTTGAAAAATTTGTTGTTAGAAAAAAAGATTTCCTTAAAAGTGCCCATCTTGCAATGTCTAGCGAACTTTTAGACAAAAATTTTGCTTTAACAGTTTTTATAATTTTTTTATAAAAGCTTTGACAATTTTCTAAAAATCACCGATACATCACTTTTTTGTAAGTCTTTTCCTTTTAGAGTTACGTTGATTTAAAAAAAAACCGATCAAAAAACTTAAGCCCTTTCCAAATGGTAGTCTAGTTAAATTTTGAAACAAAAAACAAAGTATGCAAAGTTGCTTGAAAAGACATAGTCTACACACCCACAAAGTTTCATAAGATTCTGTGAGGGTGTACTGGATGAGTTGGCGTGGAATTCGTCCCCTTCAAGATTTTGAGAGCACGAGTTTCAGATTTTTCAAAGATTTCGCATGCCGAATATTGAAATAAACTACACTATTTCCGGCATGGAATGTTTGTGGTTTTTGTGATTTGTTCTGTCTAAAATTCGTAGTGGTGATGCAAATCTATAAACTTTAAAAGCGTTCGTTTGTGAACTTCACCAAGCACCTTAACTGATTGTCAACTCTCTTATACAGGGTGCGGCAGAAAATAATGCGAAAATGTGCAAACTTGAGAATTGGGTTAATTTGTGTAGCTAGTGACTAATTTCTGTCGAAAGTGTATTTGTTTATGTTTACTTTCAAGTGCTGCATCCAAACATACTATTTGTTTTATTGCAAATTCGTCAAAATTTTCGCGAAAGAAGTGATCACCAGTTTGTTGCTCGCCTAGAAGAAGCCGAAAGAGATTGCCAAGGTGGTAGGGTGCCATTTGGCAACAGTTAACCGCATAAAAAAGTCCCTGCAGGATGGTCCTAAGCAGCGAAAGCCGGGAAGCGGACGTCCGCGCTTTGCACGCACGCCGGTGCGTTCCATAAGAAAACTTGCAAAGGAAGCCAATATTTCGGAGAAATCCATGCGGAGAATCATCATAGAAGACCTGCATGCATCTTCCAGAGCCAGAGTGAAACGCCACCTGATTACGGACCGGGTCAAGGAACTACGAGTGATTCGTTCCAAGAGATTGCTTTCTTTGTTGAGGAAGGAAAAAATGATAATCCTGTTGTCCGATGAAAAGCTTTTCAGCAACGATGCTGTGGCCAACAGCCGCACGGATCGGTTCATTTCTCCGCAGACAATGGAGAACGTTCCGGAAATAGTGAAATTCAAATTTCAAACCAAATATCCGGCTGGTGTCATGATGTTTGGCTTGGTGGCGTCCAACAGTTTGAAAATGCCGCCTGTTTTTATTGATGCTGGAGTTAAAATCAATACCGAAGTGTATATCGGTATTTTAAAGGACCAAGTGCTTCTCTGGGTGAAGGCCAACTTCTCCGAGGACCAAAACGTTGTCCTACAGCAGGATGGAGCGCCGTGTCACACGTCCAATCGAACCCAACAATAATGGTTGAACTATATCATGAAGTTTTGGCCGAAGGATTTGTGGCCCCTAGCAGTCCAGATCTTAATCCGTTGGATTATTCGATTTGGGCATATGTTGAAGCACGAGCCTGCAAAAAATCCCACTCTAGTGTGAAAACCCTGAAGTCAACCATAACACGCACATGGCAGTCAATGTCGGAGGACTACGTCCGAAAGGCATGCTCTGGCACCCGGCGTCGGCTCGAGGATGTTATTAATAGAAATGAAGAACACATTGAATAAATTTGTTTAAAAGGACTTGATAAAGATAACTGCACTCAAAAATGTTGATATTATTGCTTGAATTAGTTGAAAATGGGATTTGAAAGAAATAGAACAAATTTCCGCATTATTTTCTGCCGCACCCTGTACTTTCGAAAGGTTAATTTGCTTCGACGCGATTTTTATCTGTATGCACATTTTGTTAATATTTTGAAATTAGAACTGTTTTATCTTGATTGAATATATTTCCAACAATTCTCTGCTTGATAACTTAAGCTATAAGAGAGCCAACTCTCACTGCGTGGAATAATCTTTTTCTTAAGCTTAAACAAATCATCTCACACTTTTCTCTATGCCCGGTCCCACATTAAATTCTCCTTCATATTTTACAACCTCCCAACTGGTGCAGTGGACTTGTTCAAATCCACCTACGTAATAAACTCAGCCACCAGGAGGGCAGATACCGTCCTTTATTCATCTTTATGCCCAGCGCATTGGTCCCATCGCTGCAGTTCACGAAAGCGAGCCAGAAGACTTCCTCTATATCTCGAAACTCAATTCTCAACACCATCCAAACTGACCGCACGTGAGCCGTCCGCCTCTCTCGGATATCTTTCCATCGTTGTGCCACAGAACTCACAGTTATCTATCCAATGTTGCATACCTCTGGCCTCTTCCCCCCCCCCTCCTTCGGCACTGAGGCGATGCGGTGTTTGACCATGTAGCGGAGTTTTTGGCACTGCTGGTATTTGTACAGTCACCGACCAACGGAGGAACCGTTTGCATTGTAGCACCGAGCCAGAAACAGCTGCATGAAGTAAGGAAAGATAAGAACCGCTACGTAGGAAGCTGATGTTCGGAGAAAACGTGGAATTCCGCTTCGGTGTCGCCAGAGATGCGCCTCTCCCCTGCTGCTGCTGCAGGGCTCCTTTCATAGATAATGCACAGCTTGATACAACTCTGCACCGAAGTGGTCGCTTGGGCTCGAATATGGGCATTAATATGCTTTGTTTGAGAAATTCGACGAAAATTTGCAGACATTTAAGACACCCACCTAGTAATTTTTTTGAACATTGCAAAGCTATATTCACGTGTAAAAAATCTCAACTTGTTGATTTATGCCACATGGCGACACAAAGGAATTCCGAATTAACGGAGAATTCAATTTTCCGAGAGTTCATTATCCACATTCCAATTGTCTCCCATATCTAATAACCCAACTAAGCGATGAAACCCGACTCCAACTGACGAGCGATGAGTCGTCCGGCCGGCGAGCGAGTTTCACCCAATTACCGTTAGCTGCGGTCAGCCCGGGTGGCACTCGGTGGCAGCAGAGTAGCATGGCCAATAAAACTCCAGTATCTGTTGGTGAAGATCTGGAACGCGTGCGGCCACCGGCCAGTCCGGTAGCTTTCGTGCGGGTGGGCGGGAGATGGCGAAAAAGTATGCCCCATATAATTAATTGTTTGCTACGGTGATGATGATGATGATGATGATGATGATGATGATGATGATGGTTGGTGCACGTTGGAACGAACATTGCTTGCCTTGGCGGGATGGTGATGATGATCAACACTTTAATGTTTTTTTCCCCTAATGGATCAAGAATGCTAAGTCATTGTTTGAAGTGTTTTGTTTTGACGTGATTAACGCGAAACAGTTTTGATAATTTTGGGAGGAAAAGTTGAATTTATTCTTTGTCATTTACGATCGCATAGAATGACTCTTCGAGCTCAATATCAGAGATAAAGAGCTTAAATGGCGTCTTCGTTTAGAACTTATATGGAAATTTAAAAGACGTTAGTTAATCATTAACAAATCTGCTTCTAATTCTATTTCGTAAATCCTAGAGGGTTTTCGGGACTATTTCGTAGTCTAAAGGGTGTCCACGATGAAATTGCCACACTATGAAATTGCTCTAACTTTTTAACCGTTGGGTAGAATTTAATGAAAATTTGGGTGGATTTAGTTCATAGTGCATTATTTACATCCTGCAAGTTTTTAAAGTCCTGTGATCAAAACTCGCGGAAAGAAATGGAATCGAAAGAACAGCTCGTGCGTGATAAAATCTTGCGCATTCATCACGAGAACAAGGATCTCTCGCATCGTTCCATCGCTAAAACGTTGGGAATCGCGAATTCCACGGTGTCGCGAGTGATTAAGCGGTTCGAGGAACGGTTGACCACCGATCGGAAGCCCAGAAGTGAAGGAAAAAGTATTCCGTACAACAACAAAAATCACAACCGCGTAGTTGGGGCCTTCAACCGAAATCCGAACGCCTCCGTTCGGGAAGTGGCTAAGAAGCTGCACCTAAGCCGAAGTTTTGTCCAGAAGGCCAAAACTAAGGCTGGGCTTCGAACGTTCAAGGTACAAAAGGCCCCTAATCGCGACGAGAAGCAGAACAAGTCCGCCAAAACCCGTGCCAGGAAGTTGTACCTCAACATGCTGACGAAAGTTGAATGCTGCATCATGGACGACGAAACATATGTGAAGGCCGACTTCAAACAGATCCCCGGCAACCTGTTTTTCACGGCCAAGGATAAGTTCAGCGTTCCGGAGCATGTCCGCACTCAGAAGATGTCCAAATTTGCGAAGAAATTCCTGGTTTGGTAAGCCATCTGCACGTGCGGGAAGCGGAGTGCACCTTTCGTGACCCAGGACACGATGAACGGACAGGTGTACATAAAAGAGTGCCTCCAGAAGCGGCTGCTTCCTCTCCTGAAGGACCACAACGTCCCAACAATCTTCTGGCCGGATTTGGCCTCATGCCACTACTCCAAGGACGTGCTGAAGTGGTATGCGGACAATAAGGTCAATTTCGTGCCGAAAATGTTCAACCCTCCCAACACTCCGGAGCTCCGCCCCATCGAGAAGTACTGGGCAATTATGAAGCAGCACCTTTTTAAACGACCTAAGGTAGTAAAGACAGTCGAGGAACTGAAGAAAGTATGGGTTTACATGCAAAAAACGGTTGATTCACAGGTTGTGCAGAATCTTATGGCCGGGGTTAAGGCCAAGGTGCGGGAATTTGCGTATGGACTGTTAATAAAATACAAGTAAAATGGTAAAATGAAGTTTAATAGTTATTTCTCAATCCCTGAAAATTTGATGGCAATCGGATGAAAACTCGAATTTTGCGAATCAATTTTGTGTGTGGCAATTTCATCGTGGACACCCTTTAATGTTGACAGTCGCCATACATTTTCAAAAATATCCCAAGTGGACGACAACCTTTTCCCCAGGAAACTGACCACAATAATCAAGGCTACGATGGATGGTGTACAGTGCTACGGACTCGTTTGAAACACGCAAAGAACTCCGACAAGGCGATGGTCTTTACTGCCTCCTCTTCAACATTGCGCTAGAAGGTGTTATGAATCGTGCGAACTTCAACATGATTTTAAATAAACCCCGTCAGTTCATCTGCTTCGCTGACGACGTCGACATTGTCGGCAGAACGTTCCAGGTGGTAGCAGACCAGTACACCAAGCTGAAAAGTGATGCGGAAAAGGTTGAATTGAAGGTAAATGGGTCGAAGACTAAGTATGGCTGGAGTTAGCTTGAGGAACCGGACAATCGACGGAGATGACTTCGAGTTGGTGGATGAGTTTGTGTACCTCGGATCATTGGTTACGTTGGATAACAACTGCAGCAGAGAAATTCGGACACGCATTATTGCCGGAAGCCGTGCCTACAATGAACTCCACAAGACCTAGAGGTCTGGTAAACATCACCCTCGTACAAAGTGTACCATGTACAAAATGCGGTTAAGACCGGTAGTTCTCTACGGGCATGAGACGTGGACAGTGCTCGAAGAGGACCTTCAAGCACTTGGAGTTTTCGAACGACGCGTGCTCAGGACCATCTTTGGCGGTGTATGTGAAAACGGTGTCTGGAGGAGAAGGATGAACCACGAGCTGGCACAGCTCTATGGCGAACACAGTATCCAGAGAGTCGCCAAAGCTGGAAGGGTACAATGTGCGGGACATGTTGTAAGAATACCGGACAAAAACCCCGCCAAAATGGTGGTTGCCTCGTATCCGACCGGTACAAGACGCAGAGGAGCTAGGTGGTTAAACCAAGTGGAGCAAGACCTTGGAAGTGTGGGACATTCGAGGAAGTGGAGACAAGCAGTCCTCAACCGAGTTTTATGGAGAAATATTGTGACGCAGGTGCGGTCCTAATAAAGGTTGTACGGAATCAAATTGCACCACTTTTAAATGGCAGTAACTTTTTACCCGTTGGGTATTTTCTATTGAAATTTTGGAAAATTAGTTCAATGTGTATTTGTTTACGCTGTGTAAGTTTCACTAGCAGGTGTGCAATCATTGCGAAGATGGAATTTTGCGCAAAGAAATTTTGCGCACTTACCTCGAAAATCCGGATCTTTCTCATCCTGCCATCAGCAGGAAGCTGGGAATGGTACATTCTACGGTGTCTCGTGTTTTAAATCGGTACCACGAACGTTCGACCATCGATCGGAAAGAAGAAAGTAGCAAAAATGGATCTCCGTATAGTGTTAACGATCACAAACGGGTAGTTAAAGCTTTCAAAGGGAATCCCAACAGGTCAGTTCGAGATGTGGCGAACAAACTGAATCTAAACAAAACTTTCGTGCAAAATGCTAAAAAACGGAAGGACTACACACGTACAAAGTCCAAAAGGCGACTAATCGCAATGATCGGCAGAATACGGTAGGCTCTACACCCAGATGTTGACGAATCCACATTGCTCGTTATGGATGATGAGACGTATGTAAAAGCAGACTTCCGGGGCTCCAGTCTTTCACTGCTCATCATAAATTCGATGTCCCTGAGGACGTTAGAAAGCAGAAGATGTCAAAGTTTGCCAAAAAAATGATTTGGCAAGCAATTGGCTCGTGTGGAAAGCAGAGCACCTCATTCTTGACAACTGGAACGGTCAAGGGGCAGGTGTACCTGAAATAATGCCTCCAAAAGCGTCCACTTCCTCTTCTGAGGTCACACGATGGTCCTACAATTTTCTGGCTGGATTCAGCCTCGTGCCATTACTCAAAAGAGGTTTGGAGGCTTTCGTGCCGAAGCATTTCAACCCCCCGAACGCACCGGAACTGCGGCCAATTGAAAAGTACTGGGCATGAATCAGGCACTTCGGAAGCATCCTAAGGTCCAAATGTTGTACAGGACCTTATGAGTAGTGTGAAGAAGGTTCGTAAATTTGGATATGGAATTGAAATTGAATAAAACAAACATGGGATAATATGTATAACATGTTTTATTTTACTCCCTGAAAGTTTGAAGATGATTGGTTGAACGGGCGAATTTTGCCGAATATTTGAGTGTGTCCCAATTTGATTCCGTACACCCTTTATAAAGAATCTCGTTTCAACAACAAGATTGGACAATTTGTCAATTTGGTGGTCCCTCCCATTCCCATGAAATATTCATATAATAGAAGAAAAAAAATCATTTTACAATACCTGATGACCTGGAAGACTAATACATCACTTAAAAGACAGTAGATCCCAAATTTCGATTACCTGAAACCAATTTACACCATGTCCAATATATTTTCATACAAAAGAAAACTCTATTTATTTCAAATCGATAATCCAGATTTTATTGATAACTTTACAGCTCCAGACGTTTTTTGACTTCCATGGTCATTTCGTCACAAATCGTTTGATTACGGTTTTGAATTGGTTCATATTACACGCCCTGGGGTCATTTACCTTTGCCAGCATGTATGACCATACGAAATAATCCAAGGGATTCAAATCTGGTGAACTGGGAGACCATTCATTCTCGTCCAAAAAGTTGTTCAAATTTTCTCGGCACCAGCCACTTGAACGAGATTTACAGTAAAGGGCGATACGGTCAAAATTTGGTCAATATCAACTTGACGTATTTCTTTCAATTTTGCATTTAAAAACCTGAACACCCCTCATTTTGAAGGTGTGTGTGTGAGAATGTTGCTCCTATTTTGATTTTGGAATTCACTCTTCAGTTGTCAAAATGCCGTCCAAGCAAGAAGAGCAGCTTATCAAAATTTTGCTCCGCATCGCGAAAATCCGAGCTACTCGCACGCAAAGTTGGCAAAATCGCTAAAAGTTGCCAAATCAACCGTTACAAATGTAATTAAAGTGTTTGGGGAACGTTTGTCGACAGCCAGGAAGTCTGGATCGGGGGGAAATCGAAAACCGGAAGCCGCTGAGACGACAAAGAGAGTTGCCGGTAGTTTCAAGCGAAACCCTAACCTATCTCTCCGAGATGCCGCAAATAAGCTGGGTGTATCGTCTACAACCGTGCATCGAGCCAAAAAACAACTATCGGACTATCGACTTACAAGAAGGTAGTGACTCCAAATCGCGATGATAAACAAAATACGACGGCCAAAGCGCGATCCCGGAGGCTGTACACGACGATGCTGACGAAGTTTGACTGCGTGGTAATGGACGACGAAACCTACGTCAAAGCCGACTACAAGCAGCTTCCGGGACAGGAGTTTTATACGGCAAAAGGAAGGGGAAAGGTAGCAGATATTTTCAAGCACACGAAACTGTCAAAGTTCGCAAAGAAATATCTGGTTAGGCAAGCCATCTGTATCTGTGCATTTTTATAGCTTCCGGGACTGTCAACCAAGAAATTTACGTGAAAGAGTGTTTGAATAAACGTCTGCTGCCTTTCCTGAAGAAACACGGTTGTTCCGTACTGTTTTGGCCGGATTTGGCATCTTGCCATTACGGTAAAAAGGCCATGGAGTGGTACGCCGCCAACAACGTGCAGGTGGTTCCCAAGGACAAGAACCCTCCCAACACGCCAGAGCTCCGCCCCATTGAGAAATACTGGGCTATTGTCAAGCGGAA
The DNA here is from genome assembly GCA_034211315.2 of Aedes japonicus. Classification (NCBI taxonomy): domain Eukaryota; kingdom Metazoa; phylum Arthropoda; class Insecta; order Diptera; family Culicidae; genus Aedes; species Aedes japonicus. The sequence goes on along the minus strand of JASCZW010000109.1, from coordinate 270,496 downwards.
CCTAAAGAAGACCAAAAAAACTGCTAAGGACGAGCAGCAGTTCAAGGCAAACTGGCTTTCTGCGGCGAAGAAGGTGGACAAGGTGGCTGTACAAAATCTGATGGCAGGGGTCAAGCGTAAGGCCCGGCAATTCGGATTTGGAAAAGCGGAAGCCTAACTGAATATTTTTCCTGAATTTTATACTAATTGAACTTGAAAAAGAAATTTAATTTGATTTTTTAAATAAACGATTTCACCGATTTACACGCGTTTTCCCTTGACCAAATTTTGACCGTATCACCCTTTATGCGATGGCGCTCCGTCCTGCTGAAACACATAGTGACCATCTCCAAACACCTCTTGTGCATATGGCTTGACAACTTTCTCCAAAACTTCCGTTTTATAATATACTCCCTGACCACTTTAACAACTCGTGCAATCTCCACCGTACGAGTACGAACGGATCTCTTTAGGTCATCCAACGAGCAGTTTTCACGGTACACAAAATCTCGCTTTACTCCGAGGTTTTTCAAATTTCTGAAAATAGCGCCCGGACGCTAACCTTTCAAAAACTTTTTTATCACCACAGCATGAAACTCCTTCATCGCTGGTAAAAGATACACACTGAATAAAACCAATCGGACATAACCTAAAAGCGTTTGTATAAACATAGTGCAAAACTACACCAACACATACGTGAAGCATGATGAGCAGTTGCACGACACCAATGCAAGGAAAAAGTGTATGAGAATATATTGAACATGGTGTAGTTCGTTACATGCACGAGTGCTCTTTACCCATTTTTTTGAGAAACATGTCGCAGTTAAAGATGATGATGATGGTCCCGCCACTTACCCCTACAAAGGTTTGAGCTAGACGATTTATCTATTAGATAATTTATTTAAAGCAATTCAACCAGTTATGCAAAAAAACGAACTGATTTCATCTACAGATGTAAACTTCTTCCAAAACTGTTCATTTGCTTTACAGCGATATAATTGTGTAAAGCTATTGATGTCAACCACAAATGTTCGCAAGTATTCCCAGCGATCGGGAAATCCTATTACAATTCAAATCACAGAATCCCGTTTAAGGACATTATCAAAAGACAAGCCAATATCCGATCCTACCCGCTACAGAGCCAATGCAGTTCCAACACTAATGGAGCCACCGGCTTAGTTTTGGGTTGACCAAGGATATCCCCAACCAGGGAAATCAAGAAAATTTCCAAACCGAAAAAATCCTGGACCGGCCCTTGTCAAACTTTTACGTTCAACCACAACAGAATTGGCAAGGAATTCCCCGACAATCAGCCAGACAACCCACTACTATTTCATGGTATCTTCTCAAGCATAAGAGGCCAATTTTTTTCATGAATTCAAAAAGAGTCCTTTATACCTGTATACCGCGCGCGAGGCTCAAACAATTGTAGACTACTTTCTTTATTTTTTTTAACTACAACAACATTAAACAAATTTCCATCATCATCACCGTGACGAACAAAATAGTTTGTAGTGTTGATAAAAGTGAGAAAAAAAGTATGTAAAAGAAAATAGCCAACTCATTATAATCCGTTTGTAAAAAACTTCGTCAAAATACAATCTTCATTTAAAAAACAAAAAAAAGTAACATAACCGTACAAGAAATAGTCCATACAAAATAATCCGTTTTATATCAGTAAAACATCGTCAGTTACAATCTTCATAAATGATTTAAAAAATTTGCTTACTGTTTAGCAAACAGTTTTAACGATGTGAAATACATAGTCTTTTAAATTCTGAAAGTGTTGGTGCACGTTTAATGTGTCTTGGCATCGAATTGAAAACATTTATTCCTTTAAAATATAATGAGTTTTGTGAAGCACATGTCAAAAAATTCGGTGTTCTTATTTCATACGCGTTTCTAGTGTTGTATCTATGAATATCACTTCCTCTTTCAATTCGATCACACAAATATCGAGGCAGCAAACCATTAACTACTTTAAAAATGAACACCATAGTCAAATATACAATTCTCTGCTTCACCGATAACCATTGCAACGCGTCTAACATAAAAGTCGAGGAAGTGAATCTGTTACATCTCAAAATCAAACGCATTATTTTATTCTGCAAACGCTGTAGCCTCAGTATTTGTGTTTGATTGGCCAAAAATAAAATGGAAGGGCAAAAGTCCAAATGAGGAGAGATGATTGATTTGTATAGCTGTATTTTACTGCAAGTAGTTAAATCGTTTTTCAATCGGCATAGAATTCCATACTTTTTGGCAATTTTCTTGATGACATTGTCAATGTGAGCGTTGAACTTTAGCTTGTCATCAATAATCACGCCAAGATATTTAATCTCCCGAACGCGATCAATTGCCTCATCATCAATCGTAACTGAGACATTCTCATTTACTCGATTCTGTGAAATTACCATAAATTTAGTTTTACTTATATTCAATTTCAATTGCTTACATTTCAACCATCTACTTAGAAAACGCAAATCTTCGTTCAAATGGGTAACGGCTTCATTTAAATCTTTAGCTGCAATGAACAACACAGTGTCATCTGCAAACAGATTAATGTCACAAAATCGTAAAACACGTCGCATGTCATTAATATACATAATAAACAAAGGGGCCCTAATACACTTTCCTGGGGCACTCAAGGTTATTCCCCACGGGATTAGAAACAGAATCATTAAAAACAGTCCGTTGAGTTCTGTCAGACAAATAGCTCTCAAACCATCTGTATGCAGTACTCGAAATTCCAAAGCGCTTTATTGTTTTCAACAACAAGGGCCTAGAAATTGTTTCAAAGCGCGTTTCAGATCCAAAAAACAGCAACAATCGTATCTCTACTCTCTAAGTTATTTTTCCATTTAGCTAATACTAAATTCAACGCGGTTTCACAAGAATGGCCTTCCCGGTAGCCAGATTGTTCCGGTATCAACAAAGAATTACTATTTAAATATTCCAGCAACTGGCCTTTCACAACAAGTTCTAAAATTTTCTCTAATGTGTGCAGCATGTTGATAGGACGAAACTCTTCGGCTTTAATCGTTCCAGCAACCTTTTGAATCGGAACAACCAAAGATTCTTTCCAAACTTCAGGAACGTGCCCAGTTTGTAATGATTCATTAATAAGGTCCAGTAAAGTGTGACCAATGACATGAAAGCAATCTTGAATAACTCTAGCATTAACATTATCTACTCCAGCCGATTTTCCTAATGAAAAGCAAATATTTCTAAGTTCATCTATTGTGATCGGGTGAAAACCTTCAAATCTGCAATTACTATTAACTGGCTGCTTTATTTCATCAGGTTCATCAACCAATTCAATAGATTGATTGATCAATGAAACACTATTGACGAAATAATCATTAAACTTAGACGCAATTGCTTGTTCAGACTGTTCTATTGTGCCGTCAAAAGTTATGGATCGCGGTTTGCAATTGCTAGGTTTTAATAAAGATTTCAAAATTTTCCATAACTCTTTGCTATTGTTTTGATGCTGATCAATTTTCCTCTGTATATATTCACAACGAGTTTTTTTAATGCATTGTGAATATTTATTCCACGCGATTGTGTACTTATTCCAATGATTCTCACTATTAGATCTACAAAATTTTATGTACCATTTGTCCCTTTTGCGTTTAAGACGCAAAAGATCTAAATTGTACCAGCTGTTCGAGTTCTTCAAAGAAACAAATTTTTGTTCAACTAGTTGATTTGTACACGTTTTCAAAGTGTTTGTAAGAACAGCTGCAGACTCATCTAAATTATCGGTCGCGATTGGAACATCCACGCTTCTTTCAACAAGGTTAGAAACAGCCTGTTTTGAATATTTCCTCCAGCACTTCAATTTTACAAAAACTTCGCTATTATTTAAGTTATTCTCAATTACGTTAATCACTACTGTCTCATGATCGGTTATTTTCAAATCAGTGTCGACAACTGAACAAACAGAATCAAGATTAGAATAAACATGATCAATTAAAGTTCTACTGTGCCTGGAAATTCGCGTATATTCATCAACAGTTTGTCTTAAATTGAAAAAATTAGCTAAATGCTTCAAATGGTTTGAACTATTATTATCACGCCAATTGATATTAAAATCACCAGTCAATACATTTAATTTACTCGAATCAAGAAATACCTCAAGCCAGTCCTCTAAAATTTCAATGAAACGCTGGTCACTGGAACTGGGTGAATGATACAAAACACCATAATTACCCATCATCATGCCACGTACAACTGTTATGCCCAAGAACCAGTTACCATCAACCATTTCGTTGTGGCGAAGATTGAATTGAACTGATTCTTTGACATAAATAGCAACACCGCCAGTATGTCTAGAATGTGATCCAGTTTCGGTTGTAAAAGAACGTGAGATCGCAAAAGTAAGTCAGCTTTTTGAAAAATTGAAAATCTTCTCCAAAGCGATCCTTCTTTTACAGCCATATTGAACCGCATAGCTAAAGGAACGGACACGTTCAGGATCGATTTAGATAGCCAAAATTTAAAAAAAAAAAAACGAAACCAGAAATGGGATACTTCCGGCATAATTTGCTATGGACCATATTTTGAAGTTTGTGGTTCATTTTTCAAACATATTACGGATCATTGGCATTTAATTTATTGAATATTTTCAATAATTTATTAATCATTTGCATATATTTAAGTCTACAAACATTATATTCTAAGGATCAATGTTACAAGTGTAGGGAATGATATTGGACTTTTCATGGAACATTTGCAATATGTTTATAGACAATCCGTACAATTTTATCGATCATACCCCAGATATAAAACGGTGCATTTTTGACATTTGATTGCTAACATGTATATGAAGATCACATATATGAAGGATCACATTGCTGTACACTGAAAAAAAAAAAATTTAACAAGCGCGTAAAATTTTCACTCGTTTATTTTCAAACCAAATGAGACGTAAACAACGAAATTGTTTGCAATCTTTCATGCAACAGGCTAGATTCAGGCGTTATCTGACTTCAATTTACATGAAAGATCCCATTATTTTTTTGCCAATTTTAGCATTTCCTTTATGTGCATTAGATAACGCAGAAAATTCAATGTTTCCTTTTATCTGTGTATTTTATGGATCATTTTCATGTTTTTTCTAATTGATTTTCATCAGAGTCTTATGGGTAATAAACACGTTTTTTATGGAACGAATTTCAATTTTTTATGGATCATTGCTTCAGCTGAAACGGGCAAACTTAAAGCTGCCAATGATTAGTGCTACCCCATACCGTTGTGCTAAATAAAACACTCAAAATGACAAAATATCATGCAGATTGACAGAATCGTATGGCCTACTTATAATAAAATTATAAAACATTAAAACCCTGTCTTTATAGACGAAAATCAAATGATTTTTGTTACCCGTTTTGCGGTTCCATGATTTCTGCTTTCAGTGGAAATCAAATGATTCAGACCTCAAACTACGAGTAGTTCTTCACATGAAACCAAGCTGCGGATGAATCACTATCAAAATGACCAATTTCATCGATTGATTCCAGTACGTACTCACGCAAGTTTCAATATAGGTAACTCATTTCGTCACCGCAGTCTGATTCAATTAACGTCACTGATAAGCAACGCATTCGTAATTGGCGTCCTTCGTGTTACATTCCCTTCATTTCACCGGAATTGATTGATCACTATCGTTTGTTTTTTTCCTCTCTGATAACTACTGTGCAAACATCGTCACAACCGCAGTGAAGCCACAAACTTATGCGGTTTGCGTTCGGAGTGGAGCAAAGAACTCCAATTTCTTCAACACATGTCGACCAGATGAGCAAAAACTCGTCGCAATTGCCTAAGTCGCATGATGATCGGAGCTCTGATGAACGAAGAACCATTTGCTCTTGTTCCAAATAACCATCCAGACGAATTTCTGCACCAGAAACGGAGAAGAATACGAAACAGGCGGAAATGATGTCTAACTGTCGTCTTCGGCCGACGTCGCTGTAGACCGAAACACATCTGCGCTGGTTTTCTCAAGTTTTGTGTCAGTCTTTGCTCGGATTTTTTTGTTTGTATTATTCCTTGCCGTCCCATACCGGTCCAGGTTTCGTGTTGTTAGTTATTCTAATCGCATACATCTGCGACATCGTGCTCATGTGAGTGTTTGTGCACGAGATGGAACGTGTGCAAACAAGAGCCGTTCAAAGTGCATCATAGCATCATCATCATCTCCTTCTTCTTCTTCTTCTTCTTCTTCGCCATCAACAACATTTGGCGGTTTTGTTGGTTTTTCCTCTGATTATTTTAGTTTGCCTTTCGCTCAAAGTTTGAGTTTCTTCATCGAGAAAGGGCAAAAGTAAGTCTTGGGTGGATATGAAACTAATCCAGTCAGCAGTTATGATCATCCGGCTTATGATGATGAAGACGATGTGTTAGAAAGATGAGCAGTGTGTTTATTTGTCTTAATTGGGATGTTGTGTTTAACCTAATGAATTGGGGGAGATTAACGCGATTACGTGTAGCAATTTAAAATTCGTTAGAATAAGGTATCTTTTCCCACAGCTCAACCTCAACCTCCTCATTCATTCAATTATAGAATTATCCTATTCAAACTACAACGTCATCATTCTATTAAAAACCGCATCCCATCGCCTCCGGGTAGTGTTCTGATGGTTCTAATGATGAATATGCTCGTTCGTACATTTTCCGCCGCATAAAAACAGTGCCTACATATTCCAACAGAACTGAATTCGCTTCCTCAATCAGCAGCTGACAGGAGCAGGAGCGGCGGTGATGGTGGAAGGGAGGAGGACAGACCGGTAGCACGCGCGCATGGAAGAACGCAACCATTATGTTTACATATGCACACGTAAAGGTACAGCCCCCCCCCCCCTCCTACATCAGCACCCTCCCCCAATTGTGCTTTTTTTTCCCTACCACCCGCGGAACGTTGGAACACAGAGAGAATGATAGCCACAAGGGTACAAGCGCGCACACTCTCTCACTCGACATTCGGAGGAAGAAGGAAGCATAAACATACCTCGACGAATTACATGAATATTTATGTTGCCGCTTTGGTTCTTCGCTGTTGTGCTGAATGGAAAAATAACATAGAATTGAAAAGGTTGTAGAATGATGGTCGTCTGCTGGTCTTGGTGCCGGTATGTCCCTTTGTACTCGCTGTGCTTACTCATATTTTTTTTTTTATTATTGATTTTTTAAAGAACTGAATCCAGAACTCGTGCTGAGATGAGTTCTTCTTGAACAGTTTTGTCAGAGTTTCAAAATTGTAGAGGGTATCTGTAACTATCAAATGAATTAACTCAGTCAAAGAAAAAAGGGTGTCAATTGACAACTACTCAAATATAAGAGAAAGTGGTCATATAACAGACAGTATTTAATATACTTACAACTCATGAAATATTTTGACGAAGAGCAAGCGTTCAAGCGTTACGATACGAAGGACTATATTACGGGATCATTCAAAACTTTTAATCGAGGACAAGAAGGACTAAATGGTGAAATGATAAAAAAATGTTCAAATATGTTGATGTGCTTAGAGTATGAATGATTAAATTGTATTTTCTTTTTTATGTTCAAGAACTTTAAAATTTAAGTAATGTTTTTGCCTAAATAAGAAACCGGTTTTCTAAACATGACCAGACGGGCACATGTAGCCTTTGAGAAATGAAAATAGTGCTCTACCATGCATTGTGGTAGCTAGGCAAAAGAATGTCTGCTTGATCGGATGCCGCCTTTCAAACATGCCCTCCACTCAATTTCAACAACTTCTATTCAATTTCACAACCTGCCGTGTTCTTACGGACGTATCAATACTTTCTGGTTCGAGTAGAAATTGCTGTCGACTCCTAGGGTTGCATGTTGATAAGAAGGATATTTCCAATTTTCAAACAAATATCACATGGTTATAACGGGTTTTAAACATTATGATGACGATGATGTAATACTACCATCTTTTGTAGCAATGTAATTTTCCATAGCAGTGGAATAATCTGAAAAATGATTTGATCAGCATTCTATTTTTGTTCGTAATCATTAAGCTCCTATATGAAGGGCAAAAAACGTTTGGGCGGACCCGTAAGCAGATGCGAAAATCCACGACAAATGCGAAACCCACGAGTATAGGGAAGAGAATCTCCTTCTAAAAAAGTTCACACTCACAGCACTAGAATCAAGCCCTCGATTGGCAGAATAAACCCAATAGATGGGGTCGAAGAGCCCGCCCTCGTTTCGCGAAATATTTACAAGGCAGTCCCATGCTCCCTATCCAAATCGTTTCATTTGGGTGCCCTGGTGGTCCCTTCCTTTCCCCGTTATATATTATTTAATATTTGGTATATTTTGTTGTTCACTTTTGATTGTTGTTTTTTTTGTATTCTCCTATGCGCGGAGTAACGATCTATGATGAAATGTGCCTGATCGGATACTACCGTTCGATGCCCTCTGCTCGTTTTCAAACTTGTATCTTTCAATTTTCAAAGCCTGTCGTTACCCTATACGGAACTATCAATACACTTTCTCTTCATTTCTATTCTGTTCTAGCAATAAACTTTTGTCCACTCCTAGAGCCTCGCATGGAGATGAGAAATTATCTGTGTTAGAAAATTTGGCGGAAATTAAATTTGGTTAGGGTCAAATACCTTTCTTTACTTATTGCTTCAAGGGTCCGGATTGTCTTCACGATGAGTCATACGGTTTTGCTCGCGGTCATGGGATAGGTAAGAGAACAGGAGAAAGGATAGAAAGCATTAGTAATTGGTTACATGCTTTGTGCATGTGAGATTTTCATGGTGATATTCTCACAACGGCCGTTCAGAATGGTTCGATGAATGCATATAAGGGATCATTCCCGATTAATTTTCACTCGTTTATTCAACTCCATCACGCTTAGTTATAGAAGATAAGAAACATTTTAATACGTGCTACATTTTGGAATATCAAGGCAATGATCTCCCAGGCATCTTCAAGTGATCATTATAAGTCCATTTGGTTCAGACACTATTCAAACATGAAATCTGGCGCGACCAACTCGGCAGAACACTCCTATACCTCTTTCTGTATCAAAGGGCAGGAAACCGGTCTTAACAATTCTTATTCAGTAACTTATACAATGTATTAATTTGATTAGTTTCAGCAAGGATAACAATCAACGTACTAGCAAAACGGATATGAATATTTGAAGAAAGACGGACGTTGTGTATCGGCTGTAGGTCTTATGTTCTCAAGGATAGGTTCCATTACCAAAAATATGTCATATTACTTTATAACGATTGCAGGGTGGCCACCCAATCTAAATACAAAACTTCCCGCATTTTTCCCGATTTTTTCCCGCATTTTAGCTTAATTTTCCCGACTGGGATATTATCGTTTTAAGTTAATATAAACTGGATTAAAAGATATCTTCGTTGTTTCTGAAGAAATCGTTCAATCTGAAATTCTGATTTGTTTCATTTAGGCAAAATGACGGATTGCAGCCACAAATCGGGCTGCTTGTGTATTGCCTTACCTGCTTTGGTCTTTCATTTTGCAAACGAGAACAAAAATCGCTCTATATAAGTAATTGATTTTCAACTTTACAGAAGCACGTGCGTTGCATGCATATTGTATAGGACTTAATGATTTAAAGATCGCCGAAAATTCGAAGACAATTCTCTGAGCTACCGAGCTTTTTTCAGTTCAGTTCATCACCATCGCATTTGCTACAGGATGAGCACCTTTTTAGCCAATGTTGTCAAATTTGGCAGCTCCTTCTTGGACCTATCAGTTCTAACCAAAAAAGGAACATCTTTGAAGACGACATTGAGCACAGCTGCCCAAATTCTTCTTTCACTTTATGAGCAACCGCAGCCCTCAGATAGCCTTTATCTACGAACGTTTCCTGACACAGCTACAGACGCTTTTTAGCTATATCCGTGAAGTGAATTATATCATCAACGTTAATGCACGGGACGTAACGCGTTAAAGGGTATGTCAAAGGAGATTTGTTGAGTAGCTTCTTCAAAAAATCACAATAAAAAGATCTTGGTCGGAAATTTCTGCAAATTCTCTCGCTGTTTCGGATTGCTGATTTAGATGTAAAACAGATTTCCACATTAAAGGCTGATAGAAGATTGCTCTCCGTCAATTTTATTTCAATGACCGATTTTGCCGTGACGATCGGACATAACAATTTCCTATTCAAGCTATAGGAAATTAGGTCTGGTATTCTATTAAAAACGACTGAGCTATCTCTTTCAGCAACACTGGATTTGCAAAAAAACACTGTTTCATTCCGTTGGACCGAGTAGATGAAAAACGGTACTAAAATATTCAATTCAAAAAATGTGTGAGCATGGTTCCTGCCATATGCCTTTGAAAATCCCGACTTTTCCCCGCATATTTACCGATGATTTTGGATTCCCACATTTCCCGATTTTTCCGAGTCTGTGGCCACCCTGCGATTGACCTTTAAGGAAATTAATTGAATATGTTTGAATATTTATTGTAACATTTAATAGCCTGAATATTTGAAAAAAAATTGAAATTACAACTATAAATCTCAACTCCTGAACGCCAAGACAGTTTGGATAACCTAGACCATCTCAAGATAATCTTCTTGTGTATTTTAACGTTCGAAAACATTCACTGAACATGCTTGAATACGTGACGTTACTTTGTATAGCCCAAAAAGCTACTGTCACTACCGCAGATTTCAATTTCTGAACTCCAGAACAGTTTGGATTACCTAGAGGATCACAAAGTTATAAAATTTATTGAATGTGATCTAACACATATCTAAAACAGCCCAAAATACTACTGTTACAACTGTAAATAATGAAGTTTTGAACTTAAGGGCATTTTCGCTTACCTAGAATATCTCATATATGGTTATATACATATTGTCCCTTAGCATGCTTCAAAACCCTACTGTTACAACTGTAGGTCATTTGTTCTAAACTCAAGGGAAGTTTGGATGACCTAGATCATCCTACTTTTTTCTTATCGTATATGTTTGAGTCGAAGCGCCTCAGATTGTTACGAGACTTTGTCCACGAAACTTTGTCCAGATATAAGAACAAAAAACAATATTTAAAAAAAATCAGGGCTGCCAGTTTTCCTGGCAAACGCTAATTGAAGTTTTTCGATGTTTCCGAACATCACTAACTTCAAAAATTGATAACTCAAGAACGATTCATCGAAGATCATAAAAATTATCCAAACTATAATGAAATTTTCTCAAAAATTTGTAAAAATTAGTATCTTAAAAAACTTTCCTACAAAGTTGCAACCTTTCAACCCCCACATGGCCAACTGATGTCGCCTCTAAGATAAAAACTATTAACATTTTCTTGAACATTTGAACTATATGACGATCGCCAAGTTTTTGACAAAAGTTTAATTCCCAAATCGTACTTTTTCGACTCAGTAACCATATGTGAAGTAGCTTTTTCAAAGTAATATTTTATTCTTACATATGAACAGTTTCTTGGCGAAAGTCTAAGAACTTTCAACTATTATCTCAGTTCTGTCAGCTTTTCAAATTTAATGAAAGTTTATTTGGAATCAATATTCTTATCGTTTTAAAAATTTGTGAAAATAGTTCAGTTGCTTTAGAGAAGCGTTACTTGCTTCTAGAAGCATCTAATCGTGATAATTTTCTTTCGATAGATATTCCTAAAAACTGTGCAAGAGCTGGTATTTCTTCTAAACTAATCAATGATCCTACGGATTCTCCCGTGGAAGCTGTTTCCTTCGAAGAAACCGACGAGGTTGGAGGTGAAGTCTGTTCCTTAATTTTTGGTTCTGCAGAAACTGTTACGGGAATGTTCTCCGCACTAGTATTTGTAAACCTTGAGCGACATTCCGTACATAATTTCGTTTTATTCGTTACCCAATCCCAATCCATGTGCCCGGAGCTTTTCGAAATAACTCTGAGTATTTAAACGCAAATGAGCGAGTTGAGCTTCGTAGTATTTTATCTTCTCCATGATTGATGATGATGTAGTGTCTTTGGAAAACGCTTCGATGTAGCAATGCACTGCACTCTTGAAGTATGATGGAGCCTATGCTTTGAAATCGTTTCACGCACGGATGCACGACTTGCTGATATTTGAGAACTAATTATTCGTTTGTTCGCAAACGCCCCAAATATAGGAAATTGGTTTGTATCTACACTTTGATAAACTCTGCCTAGAAGCTACCTTGAACAAAATAAACAAACAAATCATACGTAAGGTACCTATAACCAAATTGAAAAACTTAACTTTTCGGATTTTTTATTATTTTGGTACGAAAACGAGTGACGAGCATTACTCAAAAATAAAAAAAAGTTCATCGCCAATATATCACCAATGATAGTTTATGAATTAAAAACAAGAACATGTTTTTTTCTAAACTTTTCATGTTTCAGAAAATGGTTTTCCCGGCTTTTCCGAGAAATTTACTTACACTGTGGAACACATTTTAGGATTTTTTTTAAGATTATATTTTTTCAAAGTTTTTGGGAAAATTTCATTATAGTTGGGAAAAAATATGAGTTCCACGATGAATCGTCCTTGACTTATGAATTTTCAAAGTTTGTGATGTTCGGGAAAATCGAAAAACTTCAATTGGCGTTTTCCAGGAAAACTGGCAACCCTGAATATTTTAATAATGTTTTTTGTTCATATATCCATGAACCCTACCCGTGGACAAATATTCGGCCCAATCTGTACGTAGCGTAACTTTTTATAGCTGAGAAAGTTATAGTTACTACTGTAGATCTGAAGTTTTTAACTCAAGGACGGTTTGGATGACCTAGAACATCTCAACATTATCAAGTAATGACTGTTGAATTTCCAGAAGGTTCATTCAATTTGCTTGAATACTTATCGTAACCTTATATATCCCCAAAATGTACGGTTATTACTGTAGATCTCAGAAATTTTGAACTCAAGTACGTTTTGGATAACCTAGAATAGTACGTTATGGATATCTTAAAAAGATACAAAAATGTTACCGTTTTTCAACGAAAATTCAATAGTACGTATGCATGTGTACCATATTCCAAAACAACGAATTACACTATTAATAAGGAATTTATTTTTTCTTTCTGAACTTTTTCATATCCAGTATGTTCTAGGTGGTCAATTAGGCCGTAAACTCGTATGTTTTCTAATTTTACCATATGGAAAAATTGATACAGAATAAATTTGCGCAAGACAACGTACACTTAAACTCAGTCTGTGATTTTATACAGCCATTTCCTTTAGAGGTCCATATATGACCCCTAAGGCTTGAAGGGGTCAAATCTTGGCTCTAGGAGGGCATTCCAAGGATGACAAAAAGACTTGAAAAAGTGTCTTATGTGCTAAATGGCACTTGCATGTGTTATTGAAATTTACATGACATTTTGGTAGTGTGTAACAAAATCACTCGGACTTCCTCTTGCTTCCTCTTCCCACGACAACTTCAAATCCAAGTGAAATGCAGTACTTCGGCTGATTAAACAATACCCGAACCTTTCCATCCCAAGATGTGACTAAAAAGGTCAAAACATCGTATTCTTTCATTCAAAAAATCTGTTTGTTGTTAATGTATCATATCAAGTACGTTTCTATCCGATAAAATTATTCTAGACAAATTTCTCTAGATATCCGCCAACTCATCGTTCAAAACCGTCAAGAGGGCCTTTCAAACAGAGAAATCGCTCGAAAATGTGACTTAAGTGAGGCAGGAGAGCGAAAAAAATGCAATAAGTACGAGGATCTCGGACGTGTGGCAGACAGAGCAAATAGAAGAAGGAAACGGAAGACTGTAGTCCGATCAATGATGATCGCCCAACTGACCGCCAAGTGACTAAAACCCGTCGATCAGCAGCCGCGTAATCAAGGAAAACGTTAACTTAAACATATCCGATCGAACTGTGCGTAGATGACTACATGAAACAGGTTATACGAACAGCTTTGCCAAACGCCAACCTTTGATTCACAAAGTTAACAGGTTTGTTTGTTTTGATGTTAGCATTTATTTAAGACTAAAGGATGTTCCGATCAAAATTTGGTTAAACAGTAATGTGTGTGAGTCGATCAAAGTGTTTATTAATAAGTCAAATTCTTTTTACTTTTTCAAGTTTAGTTAATACAGAATACAGGAGAAATATTCAGCTATGCTTCCTTTTTACCGAATGCGAATTGCCAGGTCTATCGTTTAACACCTGCCATAAAATTTTGTACAGTCTCCTTGTCCACTTTATTCGCCGCAGAACGCCAGTTTGCCTTGAACTGTTTCTCGCTCGCAACAGCTTTTTGAGTCTTCTTCGGATTCCGCTTGACGATGGCCCAATATTGTTCGCTTGGGCGGAGCTCTGGCGTGTTGGGGGTGTTCTTGTCCTTGGGCACCACTTGAACGTTGTTGGCAGCATACCACTCCATGGCCTTTTTCCGTTCCGTTCCTGAAGGTGGTTTGCAGGATTTAAGCAGGAAGTGTATTTTTCAACAAGATAACCCCACAAAACTACTTCCTACTTCCGTGTTTCACGTACCAAACTATTGTATTGGCCACCTCAAAGCATGAACTTGAATCCTATCGAAAATTTGTGGTTTATTCTGGCTCAAAACGTTGACGAATGAGACGTGACGAACCGTGACAAACTATTCGAAGTTTCGGATGAATTTAAATCCTCGACACATCCGAAATCTCGCAAAATCTAAGTATTGATTATCACTCTAAAAGCTCAAATCAATCCATATTCCAACAAAACACATTTAAATGTAATTTTCGTCCAAAGATGCCGAAATGTTATCTTTCATAGTTGTTGGATAATATGACAAATTTTGGAAATATGGAAGGTGCGTACTTTATTTTGTCCAGTACTGTATAACAAGTCAGAATAATCATATTTTAATGTAAATTAGTTATGAATAACCCCTTTGTTAACCACAAATGACATCAGCAAAAGCAAATTTGTTGAATCAGCTGGGCGCAGATAATTTTTCGTTACAAAATTAATTCCCAACCAAACAGAACCCCCGCCACTTCCACGTTACCACAAATGAGCTGCTCTTATCAGGTTCTCTCTTTATGCAAAACGCCAAAGTGTCGCATAACTTCCCTCCCGTTATCGCCCAGCTCACGGGTCAACAGCTGCTAAGTGTTGCATATTTTTTTCCCGCTCGTATTGCAACTGATATGAGTGTACTCCAAACAGCTCGCTTACACTAAATGGCGCTTATTTGCGCTGTGTTATCACGGCTTCAACCATTTAATGCGATTTGAATTAGAACTATGTTCGGAACGAGTCATGCTATTGATGTGGGAACTTCCCAGGGCAGTGCAATTGCACATTTTTTTCTGAACAAAGCGATAAACAAGAGTCCAACTGTGGTGCAATTGCAGCTGTTCTAAGTCAGTCGTTTGCAAACTAAATCAAAACGAACAGAGCCTGGGTACTTGTTTTCAGTTTCCAACTTTAATCAAAGTGCAATTCGATAGGGTTTTGGATCAAATTCCCGTCGTGCTGAGGGTAATCCGCACTTCATGAAATGGACCAAATAGCAGATGGCTTTCAAATTTGTTCAACATTCCATACGCGTCATTGGATTAGAGAACCAGAAATAGATTATTGAGATAGTTAAAACATATCTACCACCCATTTCGTTCTTCGTTTTTTGTTCTCGTTCTAATGGCGACGGCAGAAAAAGTGGTGTCGCTCGGAACGCTTCTTTTGTTTAAAAGAATAATGGGCTTTTGTTTTCAAGCTTTCTGAGTTGTCGCATCGAAACAAACCTAATTTTGATTTGTGCACGACAGTTCTGCTCGATGGAACGGAAATGGGCGCTCTACCCTATCTGGTGTGCACACAGTCGAGCTGTAATTGGAAACTCGATGAGAAACCGATTCGTTGGTTGCCATCCGAGCCAATTGTTGTTTCTGTTGTTGTCGTCGTCGTTGAAAAGAACCGGTGTTAATTGAACTTGTGCTCTTTTCCATCGTTCGATTCATTCTGGAAAGCGAGAATCATCGCACACCGCACTTTCCCGGAAGCGTCGTCGATCTCAATGAATTTTAATTATAAATCCACCCGACGCCGAGGCAAAGCGGTGACGAGTGGGAGTTGTTTTCTGGTTCAGTTTTTAGATTTCGTCTTCGGAGAGGCCACATTTCGCTTAATTAAACTTTTTCACAAATATTTATAATTGACTAGCGGACTATGCTAAACCTCCGGTTGATCAACCATGTTGACGTCGTTTCAATCGAGAAGAGAAGGGTGGCAGAAGGGTGGAGATCAACTGCCACATTCGACATACATAATTGATCGACATGTTATCTTCGAAATTACACCCATCGGAATGATACGGAGCAACCCAATGACGAAAGGCAGACAGACAACTTGCAGAGAAAAAACGGGAACATTTCGTTTGGCATGTTCGATAGCAGGTTGAAAAGTTTTCAACATTTGAGCGATGGAACGGGGGGTGGAGGGAGGGGGGATGAAGATGGTGAGGGTTGATGAGATTGTATCGCGTGTTCCTGATGAACTTTGACATGCAAAAATTATTATCATTTTCATTGTCGTTCGTTAGTACTCGTCACGTTCTTCGGTGCGGGTGTTTTCAATTACCGATGTTCTATTCGCATGGGTTTTTTCGTTTTTTTCGTCAATTTTTAGAAGTTTGTACTTAATGTCATTAAAAAGACTTGGCCTTAGGTGTGGAATTTAGAATCCAGGCCTGCATTCAATAGAAATCATTTATAGTGAGCATACTTTGAGGCAGTAAATGAGCAATTTTGCAAATAAATTAAAGTAAGTAGAAATTAAATAAATTTGTATAAAAATGATTAACTGGTAAATGCTCAAGGAGTCGAAAATGTTGCCTTTTAATAAAATTCAGGCAAGGCCGAGATTAGTGTATAGCCAAATGTTAGCATTTTACTGAAATCCTGCCCTTGGTCATGCCAGATTTCATGTGTGAATTGGCTGCCACATCAACGTTCAAAGGTGCTTGAACCAAATGAACAGCTTGTAATGATCACTTGAAGATGCGATGGGGGATCATTACCCTGATTTTCCCAATTGCGGCACGTTGTAACATGTCTATTGTTTTCAGACACTTGAGAGGTGGTAAATGCTCTCAAAAACGCGAAGAAAAACAGGAAATTGTTATCTTTTTTGATCCTACACCAAAGTAAGATTTAATTTCTAAATGAAGAACGGTATATATCCCTAACCAACACAAAGTGAAATCAAATGACCAAGGCAAAATGTACTAAATATCCAGTTCATAATATATAACTGGGAAAGGGAGGGACCATAACGGCACCCAAGTGAAACAAAAAGGATACACACTAAGCCATTATGAATTTTACACGAGACGTAATATATGTTTGAAAAAAGACGGGTAACGTAAACAAAGATTTCGTGTAAAATTATGTCTCCTGTGAAACTGACACATACGCAAGTCGATTGTTCCGGCAACAATGGTCTAATGAGAGCTAACGAACTCGCCGTTGCTGATCGATTGTCAATGTAACGGAAAAAGAGTGTAGGTAGCAGAATAAAAGGTGATGTATTCGAGCTATTGTTCTGTAGCCGGTAGTTCCTACCATAGTGGTGTTTGATGGAAATCTTTAAACCTTAATTAAAGCAGTACTTAAAAGATAAACTTAACCTGAATTAAATATTAGTTCCCTTGTATTAATTATAAACCTTATACAGAAATATTCGAATGAAATTGTTCCGCAGTAGGCCAGTACATTAAGAGAAGACTATTGTAAGTAGAAGTGAACCATGCAAATTGAAATTAATAGTGAAACACTATAGTGTTAGCTTTAAGCCTCCGCAGGACAAAAAGGCTGTAAAGATTCTTGGGCTGTCCGAACAAATCTTAAAGAATACCACTCAATACCGACGTCTACAGTTAAGTCACACCACGAATTGACCAAGGAAGGTCACGATTGCGGTGCCTGTGATGACCCGAATGACGCCGATCTGCAGATGGTAGAGTGTGAAGCTTGTCAGGTTTTGTACCATCTGAAGAGCGCGGGAAAGACTCCAGAAGAATCAAGAAATGAACTAAGGAGTGTATCGAAAAGTAGTTATAAACATTCGATGCGTTATTACGCATAAACTACTGTATATATTTTTAGCGTGTAAGCGCCATTTGCTTTGTTTACATGTCAAAAATGATTATTCGGTTCATTCATTTCCGTTGATAAAGTTGTATTCAAAATGTCGCGAATTGAATTTGAGACTAAAAAGAAAATTCTGCACACTTGGTGCACCGAAAAGGGTGTTACTTACAACCAGAAAAGAGTGCGAAAAGAGTAAATGTTCACCCGGCAAGTGTAAAACGCATCATCGAAAAGTTTGGTAAGGAGTGCTCCCTCAAGGATTTACCAAGAAGTGACCGGAAACCCGGCTCCAGCAACCCCGATTTGGACCAAAAAGTTGTGGATTATATTCAACGGAACAAATCTGCCTCTACTCGCGATCTAGCCAAGAAGTTCAGGACCAGCATCGGAATGATTCAACGAATCAAGCGCAGGAATGACTTGAAGACGTACAAAAAGCAGAAAGTGCCCAAACAAACTCCGGAACAAAAGTCTCGTGCCAAAACCAGGGCTCGAAAGCTGTACAGCTGCATTTTGGACAATGTCGACCAGTGCATTTTGATGGATGACGAAACATACGTTAAAGAAGATTCAAGAACGCTACCGGGGCCGCAGTTTTATACTAAATCTGTTGGGGAACGTGTGCCAACCGCAGATACGACTGTTGCGATGGAGAAATTCGGTCAGAAGGTGCTCATTTGGCAAGCTATTTGCACATGTGGCTTGCGTTCTTCAATTTTCTATACAAAAGGAACTATAAATGCTGAGATTTATCAAAAGGAATGTTTGAAGAACAGGTTGCTACCATTGTATAGAAAGCACCAGTCCCTCCTCTCTTCTGGCCAGATTTGGCATCGGCACATTACGCCAAATCCACTCTACAGTGGCTGACGGAGAATAACATCAAGTTCGTAGAAAAAGACATCAACCCACCAAACTGTCCCCAGTTGTGACCGATCGAACGCTATTGGGCAATAGTCAAGCGTATATTTAAGAAGGATGGTACAGTGTCCCAAAACATGACCGATTTTAAGAAAAATTGGGCAGCGGCATCCAGGAAGTGCACAAAGGTCACTGTGCAGAATTTGATGGCAGGTGTCAAATCAAAGGTACGGGCATTCTACAGAAATGAACATGATGACTAGTTTTTCCGTTTGGATCTTTTGTAAACATGTTAAGCTATAATAAACTGAAATAGTATGTTAATTTTAACCATGTTTTCATGCCTATTTTATTATTTGGAAGTTTATAACTACTTTTCGATACACTCCTTATCATGAGATTTCTTGTCATTCTCACACCATCATGCAGTCATGAGATTTTTTCTCATGCGATTTTGTTTTACAAATTTCTAAATAGTTTACCTAAAATTAGCCAAGCAATAATATGTAATCGACAGAGTGGACGTTTTATTTCAAGTTTTGTTATGAAACTTACAACTATATTAATAAATGTGTTTGTAATAGCGATGACCAAAACACTGTCACGTGCTGTCATGACGAAAAAATCTATGAGATTTGTAAGAAAATCTCCATCATCGTTTTCTCGCCCGATGAGATTTTCAGACGTAGTTCAGTAAAAATCATTGGTCATTGACATTTGCCAGCCCTGTTTCCGACGAATCCCCGGCGCAACAGTCTATCGACGGAGCGGAGTTAGCCTCAAACCAAATAGCTAGCCAACAGGTTTGTTTATCGGTATGCCCCACGGACGAGGTAGGTCCTACTGTGCATCAAATCGCTGCCCGACAGATTTGGCCAAAGAAACTACCAACCTTTTCCGGTGACCCTGAGGAGTGGCCCATATTTTATAGCAGCTATGAAGGAGCGGTTTCTCAGGTGTAGAGAACACCATCCGTTTACGTGAGTGTCTTCGAGGGCCAGCGAGAGCAGCGGTAATTTCGAAGCTCATGTTCCCTAATAGTGTCCCATCGATCATAGAAACTTTAACAAGATTATTTGGACGTCCCGAGCTGATGGTGAAAAACCTTTTGGGCAAGGTTCGACGGTTAGAAGCGCCGAAACCGGAAAGGCTAGATTCTCTGATAAATTTCGGACTGACGGTGCTACAATTGAGGTAGCGGCTGATCTTCAAAGTCATCTTGCTAATCCAACGCTAATGGAAGAGTTAGTGGATAAACTGACTGCAGCATTCAAATTGGAGTGGGTACAATTCAAACGAACTTACGGCTCGCCAACATTAAAAGAGTGTGTTTGATTGAATCTATTTTTTTTATCTCTTTCGACTCATTCTTATGTGCTAAATTACGCTTGCATGTGTCCGTTTCAGGAGACAGAAATTTTTTAATAACATTTTGGTATTGTGCAGGGAGCATGAGACTGCTCTTTAGCAATTTTACAAAATAAATCAACGTTCTTCAGGCTGTCACAAAACAAGCCAATATCGGAAAAATTATGATACATGATGATGATGATGATGATGATGATGATGATGATGATGATGATGATGATGATGATGATGATGATGCTGAGATACTACCATCTATTGTAGCAAGGTCACTTTCTTTAGCAGTGGAATAATCTGAAAAACGATTTGATCAGGATTCTATTGTTGTTTGTGATCGTCAAGCTCCTGTATGAAGGGCCAAAAACGTTTGGGCGGGCCCGTAAGCAGATACACTTACGCGAATTCGAGAGAATCTCTTTCCAAAAGCAAGTTCACACCCACAGCATTAGAATCGAGCCCTCGATTGACAGAATAAACCCAATAGATGGGGTCGAAGAGCTCGCCCTCGTTCCGCGAAATGTTAACAATAGGGAAGGGGCAGTCCCATGCTTCTCATCTAAATCGTTTCACTTGAGTGCCCTGATGGTCCCTCCCTTTTCCAGTTATATATTAGGTCGTAGATGTTCAGTTTATTTTGTAGTGGTCATTTGATTGCTTACTTTGTGCTAGAAAATTTGGCTGAAAGTAAAATTGGTTAGGGTTTATACCGTTCTTTACGTATTGCTCTGTGTTGTGTCGAGGTTTCTGCTTTTGAAGAGTTGACTAAGTCATGGTTTTGCTTCTTTAACTGAACATCTACTAGAATTGCTACTAGACAACTAAACTTTTATCTATCTTCATATATAAAAATGAATTTCTGTCTGTCTGTCTGTCTGACCCTTATAGACTCGGAATATACTAAACCAATCGGCATGAAAATTTTTAAGCCGGGGTATTCAAGGGCCGGTGAAGATTCTTATGTTGGTTCGAGACGCCTCCCCTCTCTGGAACGGTGGGAATCCCAAACAAATAAAACACAAATTTCTTCGTAACTCAAGAATTAATCAAGCAATTGGAATAAAATTTGGCATGTGCAGGTTTTTGAAAGCGAGAAATGTTTCTATGGTGATTTGAGACTCCTTCCTTCTCTGGAAAGAGGATGTCATGCAAATGAAACAGAAATTTCTGCATTTCATGAGCATGATTGACCATTCGAGGTAGCTATTCCGTTATTGCCAGATCAGCTGTTATTACACAGAGAACCAACAGATGATGCTTCGGACTAGCATACATCCTCAATGTGTAAAAACTGGTGATCCCAAACTAAGGCAATACTGGAGCCGGCCTCGCCCAAATGCAGGTCAATTAGGGAATGGATAGGAATATGTTGACGTGATACCCGCTTTATTGGACACCTGTGCACTTCCACGAAAAATCACTGGGATGTTGGAAAAAATTATTATAACCGATTTAAACCAACAGTAAGGATGCTGTTCGGGCCACTCACAAGTGTGGGTGGTTGATAGAAAAAAAATCTTATGCTACACAAAATCGCCCTGCCTATAACCTTGAAGCAGATAAAAATTCTTTATGATTATTTTTCGAAGTGAAAATGATAATGATATTCAACTAATAATAAGATGCAGCTATACACCTCTAAACAGTTCAACCATTAGTCGATGAATGTACACTGAAATTTCAAGGTCATGATATGACGGAAATAACACGATGTTGTAAAAAAGAAACACCAAACAATGCACATATAATGGTGAAATGCAGCTTTTTGCCTCTTCCACCGCGGTGCTAGATGATTGGAACTCCGGAATGGAATAAACTTCAACGTGATATAATGAAATAAAGAAAAGAAAATTTAAGCAAACAACAACGCGAAATAAATTTCATATGGGTATGATCACTGCCTAAAAATCGAAGACTTAATAAATTCAAAATAAAAACATTATAAAAAAGACAAGAAATTCGAATTCTTCGACAACTCCTGTTTCCCGCTGAGCCAATAAATGATTCTTTATGTCTGTGAAATAGAAAATGTAGGACCATAAACAATGTTAGTTTTTGAATTGATTTTTTGGATGAAGAAATCTTTTTTTGTAGAATTTGTCGTCGTAAAAACAACGCAAACAATCTTTCTATCTCTTCAAATACATATCGTGAGTTAGGTGGGCTAAGACTAACAAAGATGCATAAATGCGAAGCTAAGAATATCTTATAAAATATTGTGAAGGAATATCTATCTATCTATCTATCTATATATATATGGATTTCTGTCTGTCTGTCTGTCTTTCTGAACCTAATAGAATCGAAAACTACTGAACCGATCGGCGTGAAATTTTGTATGCAGGGATTTTCTAGGCCGAGAAAGGTTCTTAAGGTAGTTAGAGACCCCTCCCTTCTCTGAAAAGGGGGGCTCCCATACAAATGAAACACATATTTCTGCATAACTCGAGAACCAATCAAGCAAAAGATACCAAATTTAGCATGTGAGAGTTTTTAAAGGCAAAAAAGGTTGTTATGATAGCTTGAGAACCCTCCCCGTCATAAAAGGAGGAGCTCCCATACAAATAAAACACAATATTCTGCATAACTCAAGGACTAATCAAGCAAACGGAACGAAATTTGGCATGTTGTGGTTTTTGAAGACAAAAAATGTTCCTATTTTGGTTTGAAACTCCTCCCCAACCTAAAGGGAGGTGGGCTCCGATACAAATGAAATACAATATTCTGCATGACTCGAAAACTAAGCAGGGAAATGGAACCAAATTTGGCATGTGGAAGTTTTTGAAGGAGGAAATGTTTCTATGGTGATTTGAGACTCTTCCGCCATATGAAGAGGGAGGGGGGGGGGGGGGTGCTCTCAATCAAATGGAACACAAATTTCTGCATAACTCAAGAACTAATAAAGCAAATGGAACCAAATTTGGAATGGACGAGTTTTTTAAGGCATGAAATGTTTTTATGCTGGTTCAAATCCCCTCCTCCCTCTAAAAGGGTGGCTCTCATACAAATGAAATACAAATGTCAACCAAACATGAGAACTATGCCTACTGCTTTGCAAATTTGTATTCAGTGGTTTTTGGGTCCGGAAAAGCATTTTAAGATAGTTCGAGACCCCTCCCGCCTCCAGAAAGGGGGGATCCCTTGCAAATGAAAAACCAATTCCTGCATAACTCGAGAACTAGTCAAGCAAATGGAACCAAAATTGGTATTGGTGAGTTTTTGAAGGCAAGAAATGTTTTTATGGT
Source organism: Aedes japonicus (assembly GCA_034211315.2). Lineage (NCBI taxonomy): Eukaryota > Metazoa > Arthropoda > Insecta > Diptera > Culicidae > Aedes > Aedes japonicus. The sequence continues at coordinate 246,968 of JASCZW010000109.1, read as the reverse complement.
GGTTTGAAGCCCCTCTTCCCTATGAAAATAGGGGCCCCCATAAAAATGAAACACGAATTTAAGCCAAACATGAGAATTATACCTACTGCTATGCTAATTTGTATGTAGAAGTATTTAGGTCCGGGAGAGCATCTTATGATAGTTCAAAACCCCTCCCACCTCTAGAAAGTGGGGCCCCCATGCAAATGAAACCAAATTTGGTATGGGCGAGTTTTTTAAGGCAAAAAATGTTTTTATGGTAATTCGAGACATCTCCTCACTCTGGAAAGGGGGGCTCCCATACATACGAAACACAAATTTAAACCAAACATGAGAACTATCCCTACCACTATGCAAATTTGTATGCAGGGGTGCTCGGGTCCGGGAAAGGTCTTATGATAGTTCGACACCCCTGCCGCCTTTAGAAAGGAGGGCTCTCATGCAAATGAAAAACTGGTTGGTTTCAGACCCCCCTTCTCTTTGGAAGAAGGGGCTCTCATATAAATGAAACACGAATTTGAGCCAAACATGAGAATAATCCCAACAGGTATGACTATTTTTATGCAGGGATTTTTGGAGTCGGAGAAGGTTCTAATGATGGTTCGAGACCCCTCCCGCATCTAGAAGGGATGCTCCCACACCAATGAAACACAAATTTCTGCATAACTCGAGAACTAATCAAGCAAATGGAACCAAATTTGGGATGTGGGAGTTTTCGGAACCAAGAAATGTTTCTATGGAGGTTTGAAACTCATCCCCTCGCCTCTCATGCAAATTAGAAACAAATGTCAACCAAACATGAGAATCATACCTACTGTGATGAAAACTTATATGTAGGGGTTGTTGAGGCCGGAGAAGGTTCTTATGATGGTTCGAAGCTCATTGCCCGCTTGGAAGGGGAGGACTTCCATACAAATGAAACACACATTTCTGCAAAGCTCGAGTTCTTTTAATTGGAGTTCTTCAAATAGAACCAACTTTGGCATGTAGGGGTTTTCGGGCAGGATTTTATTCTTAGGTGGTTCGAGACGCCTTCCCTCTGGAGAGGGGGAAGGAGGGCTCTCAAACTAATGCAACAGACATTTGAACCAAACATGAGAATTATCCATGCAACTAAAACACAAAATGTGTATTTCTCGGGTAAGAACCATATTCTAATAGAAGTTTGAACCCCTTTTTAGTCAAGAATTGGTTGAGTTACTCTCAGTTCTACATTATGCACAAGAAGTTAATCTTAGGTTATGCAAGAGAAAATTACGTACAAACTGACAGGATACGGCTTCGTTTGTCTTTGAAATGCTTCTACGCACAAAGCAAAACCGGTAGAAACTACCGGTCCAAGGGTTAAATTAACAGCACAAACCCTTTTTTTTGCATAAATAACACACACAAGCAAACAAAAATATTTTAACCAGATGCATTCAGAAAAAAAACCATAAACGCGCCAGTTCTCTTAATTTTTCATTCATTTAGTCGCATGCGTTGCAAGGCTCGCACCGGGTTCAGCCATGTTCCGAAGCCAAGTTAACGGATGATACACTTTCTTCTGGGACGATTCCAAGAATTGCTAGGGTTCAATTCAGAACATTTTCTGGCCATTCGTGACCCCATGGGAATATGCTCCGGAGTGACTGTTCCAGGTTCAAGTCACCGGATTGTCATATGCCAATCACACACATAACTGTGTATTCATTTTAGGATTTTTAGTATCATAACTGTTGATTTTCTATCACTTCAGTTTCAAGTGTCTTGTCGGCCTTTGACGCAAAAAATATCAGAAACCCTTCTGCGGGCCCCTTCTTGTTTTTATCCTATGATTTCCCTTGTAGATGATAAGTATTACCGAGTTGGGATGTCACAAACTTTCAAAATCCTACTACGAAAACTGTTTGAAATATCACATTTGACATGTCATAACTTAATGAATTCTGAAAATCTAGTTATTATGAAGCTATTGGCATGCCCTATTTAAGAACATCGATAATAGATTGAAAGTCATTGTTTTGTTAACTGTGAAAATTAGGAAGCGATAATTTACAATTCCATCCACATAAACACTAACGATAACCGGATTCATATGATTTGAATTTGGTCGGGCATCAACAAGCTTGACAGTAAACCAGTTTAAGTTTTCAAATATTGCCATCAATTTTTCAAACTCATCACCATGAAACCTGTCCCGAAGCTACCGTTTCGCTATAAACGGATAAAATATGCCAAGCGAACGAACAACTCCTCGTTCGTCACAAATTCCCAGCGTTCCATAAACATACCACCATCTTCATCAGCGAAATCGGATATAAATTTACCTAAAATCACGCAGAAGTCCACCCCCAAGAAGAAAGCAACAAGATGTGCGACACTAAATCCCCCACACATGCCCCCCCCCTCTCTCTGCCACGTACCGCCAAAAAAACAATAAAAATCAAAACCAATTTTAAATTATAATGTTGTCCCGGTCGAAATCAGTTGTGCCAGGAGGGGGGGCACTGACATTTTTTTTTTTTTGAATCGCTTCCCATCGGGCCAAAAAATAAAACTGACTCAACCAAAATGACAGCCCGTTGGTGTGGTTGACGATGATGGTGATGGTGATTTTTTGATGGCACTCTCGTCGGTCGGTTGATGCTCGGCGTCAATTTACGCTCATCATCTTCGTCGTTAGCTACCGCATTGGTCCGACAAAAGTTGCCGAAATGGGCAGGAGGAGGACTACCGGAGGACGGGATGGGATGGTGTAGTTCAACACAAAGTGACACAGTTTGTCAAGCGGGACAGTGAAACTCTTTGTACCTAGATTCAAATTCGGCGTTGCGCGGGGGTGGGAGTGATAGGTGTGGGACATTCGCTGAAGTGTGATACAAATCGACACAAAATCGACAGCCAGTGTCACCGCAGGCATTAAGGGCGCCGCGCTGCAGAGGAAAAGTTGATTTTCAATTTGAAAACTTTTTACGCCCTGTCATGAAGATCGTTCTGCTCGGCGGGGGGGGGGGGGGGGCTTTGATGAGTAGGATGACAATGACGGTTCCATCGAGTTGGATTACCGTGGATAAAGTTGTTCACAAATTTCGTCGCTTTCGTCGACCTCAAAAGTTTCACAATTACGGATGGAAATCGGGTGATCATTAAAACATCCCTAATTGGGCGAAAAGTATCATTCTAATTTTCTCAATTTACAAGGGTCGAAAAAACAAACCAGCAGCATTTGATCGGACTAATAGTGAGAAAAGAAACACCGAAAGAACAGCATCTTGATACTCACCGGGTACTTTTCTTCTTATTTGTGCCCAAACGAGCGTTAAGGAATCAACATCTTGTTGTCGTGTTCTGGAAAATTGCCCAACCAGCATACGATAAACCGTTTAGGCTATGTCGTGTAATTAGACAACCGAATCCCTTTCGATTATATTATTTTTATTTTTACTTACTAGTTCTCCCACATTCACGCATACAACCAAACCTTGACGATCAGAAGTTCAAAAGGGAGAGAGTGTCAATCGCTAAAGAGAAAGAGCATGAGCACGAGGATGACAGCATCCGCATGTCGGAGATGACAATCCGACACCAATACACGGAAAGTCGATTCCTAGTGTCAAGTCACCAATGCCACCGACGGATGATGCTGATTTGGGGCTGTGTTGGTGCGTACGAAAGGACCGACTCCTTTTGCAATCAAACGATCCAACACCAACATCTTGGCTTTCTGCTTTATCCTCTCGCGGTCCATTGCTTTCGGCTGTATGGGTGGGCAGAGTAGGAGTGCACTTCAAAGGCGGTAGTTATGGATATGTGGGAAATTGGTGGATGGAAGAGAGTTGCTGTACGTAGAAAGGATGGGATCAGTCCCAGGATGTAACTTACTACGTATGAAATTAAAGCGACAAAGATTTTTCATTAGCGCCTAACTGACATACTTAAACAATGGCTTCCCCTGTAAATTTCTCGTGGCACATAGGCTACTTCAGGTAAGTCTCCATTTCTATCGGATAGGCAAACTCTTCCTCTTCGAAATTACCGTAGTTGATTGGTTTGACGAGTTTTCAACGACGAAAAATTGGCGGAAAACGTCATTGGTTACGTTTTCCAGTTAGGCCTTATTCCAGCGGTTTGATCCAACAAGACCGTAAGAAAGACTTGGCCTTCGAGTCGTTGTCCTATTGAAATACGAACTTCTCTGCGATACCCGTCTGGATCAGCGAAACCTCCACAGACTTTCTCGCAGGATGTCGATGTAGGAATCTGCCGTCATTATCCCATCGATTTTCACGACGCTACCCACTCCACTCCTCGAAAAACACCTCCAGACCATCACGTTTCCTCCACCATGCTTCACCATGCCTTGGATGCGGCGCTCCTGAAGCTGCTCACCCGATCTGCCAAAGCTCGAATTTTGATTCGTCCGTCCAACGAACTGTATTGCAGAACTCTACGGGCTTATCAGCATGCTCAATAGCAAACCTGAGCCGTTTGGCTTTGTTTGCCTAGTTGATAAATGGGCCCTTCCGGGAAACAAGCGTAACCGCGGAGAGGCCCTCATCGTCAAGACCGATGCGTCGAAGAATTCCGAGGTCTTGAAAGCGATACGGGGGGACGCTAAACTGGCGGACCTAGGCGCCAATGTACGGAGTATGCACCGTATATGCACCGGCAAGATGCTCCTGGAGCTAAAGAAGACAACATAGATAAAGAGCCTGGCTTGTAGATCTGGCAAGACAGACCTTAAGTGAGGGTGTTGAGGTACGCACCCTCGTCTCACAGGCGACGACCCAGTGCAAAAACCTGGATGAGGTCACCGAAGTAGACCAGATCTCAACTGCACTAAAGGAACAGTACAAGGTCGAGGTTGCCGCCGCAGACATACGTCTGCGGAAGGGTCCACTCGGGACCCAGGTAGCAACCATGAGGGTAGTGGCATTCGGCGCGGACGCGGCGTTGAAAGTGGCGAAGATAAAAGTAGGATGGTCTAAATGCCCACCTAGCTAGCACCAGCCGCCGAAGGCATGCTTCAGATGCCTATAGAGCGGGCACATTTCCTGGGGGTGCAAAGGCCCAGATAGGAGCAACATGTGCAGAAGGTGTGGCAGCACAAGTCACAAGGCGCGGGACTGCAAAGGTTCACCCAAATGCTTGATGTGTGCCGGGAAACCGGACTATAAGTTCATCATGAGAAGGCTGGTTTCCGGCCGTTAAGGGTATTCCAACTTGCCAACCGTAATGCAGATAACCCAACTAAACCTGAACCATTGTGATGCCACCCAACAACTGCTGTGTCAGACAGTTCGCAAGTTGGCATTGGATATCGCCAAAATTTCCTACCCATACCGAATCCCAGCCGGCAACGGCAACTGGGTTGCGGACAGGTCCAATATGGCGACATTATGGACGACGAGCAAGTACCCGGTTCTGTGTCAGAAGGCCAATACGAACCCATGGGATGACGCCTATCGAGTTGTAATATACAAAACCAGAGGAATGACGGCTCCAACCGAGCAATAACCAGAGCTGCTGCAGGTGATCGTTGGGGGACCCGTTCCAAACCACGACCCGAGTTCATGGCCCCCGCCGCCGTAGATTTGTCAGCGTTTTAGTATTCCAGACCCTAACGACAGAAGGGTGGTCGGCGACGAGGAGAAGGTGACGAATAGCAAAGGCGCTAAATGTGAACAAAGTGCCAGGACCGGATGGTATTACGAACCTGGCCATCAAGACGGCTATCTTGCTGGCTCCCAAAATGTTCGGGTGTTGATGCAAAGTTATCTGAACGAGGGCGTTTTCCCGGAGGCTTCCGTAAAGGGAATTCGACGGTGGATGCCTTAGGTTGAAGTGGCAGTCCAGCGCAAGAGACGAGGAATACGCTACTGTGCAGTGGTCACCCTTGACGTAGCGCCAGTTGGGTGGCTAACGCCGACTCGCTCCAACGCCTTCAAGTTCCTGGGTACCTGTACAAGATTCTGGGAAGTTACTTCCAGAATCGCGTAATGGTGTACAATACCGAGGTAGGCCAGAAACGTGTTCAGATCACCACAGGCGTCCCTCAAGGTCTCGATCTTGGGCCCGGTGCTATGGAACATAATGTACGATGAGGTATTACGGCTCGAGTTCCCGAGCGGGGTGAAGATAGTCGTAAGTAAGTCGTAAGTCGTAAGTAAGTAAGCGTAAACTCCTGGCCAGTGTCGCTCTGTCCATACTTAAGTACGGCGGGCCGGCATGGATCACCGCCTTGAGTACCAAGAGCTTCATGAGTAAGTTAGAGAATTCCCACAGGCTTATGTGCCTAGGAGTGGTTAGTGCATTACGACCGGTATCACGCGACGCGGTCTGCGTCCTAGCGGGGATGATGCCAATAGGCATCATCATAAATGAGGATGTAGAGTACTTTGAACAACGTGGAATAAGAGGTATTATAAAGACCACTAGAGCCGCATCTATGGTTACGTGGCAAAGGGAATGGAACAACTCCATCAAAGGTCGGTGGACCCATCGACTAATCCCGGAATTAACCGGGTGGGTTCGTAGGCGACACGGTGAAGTGAACTACCACTTAAGTCTTATATTGTCTGGCTACGGCTGTTTTAGACAATACTTTCACAAATACTCCGCATGCAACGAGTGCGCGGGATTTGAGGAAACGGCGGAACATGTGTTCTTCGCGTGTCCTCGTTTTTACGGCGCGAGGGTTCAGGGCTTAAGTCACGGGTGGGTTTTTAGTGGGTCGAGGAGCTGGCACCCTTATCCCCACATCCTGAGTTCTTCAGGAGTCTGGTTGTAGATTGTCCATCTCGTCTAAAAAAAATATTAAAATTATTAAACATATTAAAATTCCTGATTTACATATCACGCATATGATTCTTATTATACTTAATTTGCTTTCTTAAGTTTTCTGGGAAATCTCCTGAGTGTAGGTGGACAGGACGTATGATTTGTAATTCATCCAGCAAATAGGTTTGTTAATAGGAACAAACAGTTGGGTAATGTTTTCGTAAAAAAGGATGGAATTAGCTTACCATACGAACCAGCACATCTGATATTGTTATTATTATGCGTTGGTCCTTTATTAATTGAGATTTATGCCATAAGAAATCCAAATTTAAAAAAAGAGTAAATGACCAGTGTCCCTGCAGGAACTAAGGCAAACTTTCGGTAGTAAACTAATCGAAAACGCGACAAAGGATGGAAGTAAGAACAAAACTTTATTCTTTTCGAAACCTGCTTTAATATTCACTCGATTTACTATTGCGACAAATAGTAGGATCAACTTGTGTAGTTTGATATGTTTATTACAACTGAGATCTAATCTGTTTCGTGTATAGGCATATGTGCAGAATCAGTAGGTAGCAAATAGTATCGTTAAACACGCATAAAAAGGCCTATTTTGGGTATTCTTTCTTTCGCTAGGTGAAGTCTAGTAATATGGATGGGGCGATTATTGTAAAGATCATGGATAATCGACAGACATCAATACATACGCAATGCGTTACTGCTAGGGTTTGCGCTAACAACCAGCAAAAAATCACAAACACCTACCCGACAAGTCCCTCAAATTATCTCCTAGACGAGCTGAAGTAAGTTCATAAGAAGACCGAAATGACGTATCAAGAAATGGAAGAATTCACATCTAAAGAAAAATTTAATCAAAGTCCACAGAAAAATATATCAGAACCTTAAGGCTGTTGAAAACTATAAGGTCCTTGGAAGAGTTAGTATGTCAGCAAAGCTCAAATAATTGCTTTTCATCGTACAACTTAATGTGACATTTTAACCTTAGCAATAATCAGTGCCGTCTCGTGTGAAAAAAAAACCTACCTGTGCACTGTTATGATAATTCTTACTCTCGGCCTTACCTTTGGGTCTTAATATCATAGATTTTAGTCACCAAATGATTCTCTCTGATTCAGCATCGCGAATGAAGTGAGATGACTCGCTGTAGCAAGTTATGTTACAAAATCGTCACATCATTTACGGTGCCTCTGTTCCAATCAAAAAGAGAATCATCTAACTTCACGGGACTATAATCACCTTGTCGGTGACAGCAAATCACCTCACCTCACTCGCTAAGCAGAATAAAGGGGACTTACACCACACAGAATAATATAATGAATTCTAACAGACGTGTAAAATTTCCCCTCGTTCAATCGCAAGCCAAAGCAAGCGTAAACAACGTTATTGTTTGCAATCTTTCATACAGTATACAACATTGTTTGCAATCCTCAATACAACAGCCCTGATTTATGCCAAATCTAGCATTCCCTTTATGTGCATTAGATAACGCAGGAAATTGAATGTTTCTGTCTAACTGTATAGCTTTGAAAATGCGATCTTGATTCTTTTGGATTTATGAAGACTTTCAAAACAATCATGTCGCATGTAGCTCCAGGATAATTTGGAAAGTATTGTGTATTTATTGAAACCATTGGATGATGGTCGAAATTTTGTTTTGGCCTATAACGAGATCATATAAATTATCTTGACATAATTTGAGGCTTATTGAGTCACAATATATTCAAGATATAAGCTTCAGTATAATAGTAAGAATTAATTTAGTGACACCATTTCATAACAATACAAGTATACTGCCAACATATTAATTCGATATAGGGTAAGGGGATGTAATGATAGCCTAGCTCCTTCGTTCGGCCTGTGTACCAAATTTGTCATTAATTTAGCGATAATCAACAAAATCATGTTGCTATCAGGATGACCGATGTGCTCTGAAACAATTGAGACAATATTAATCAGCTTATAGTTGTTCACTTCCACGTAATTTTTGATTTCTTGAACTTTTGGGGCATCAGGATTTCCCCGGTTAAGCTGAACAGATGATCTACACGATCTTCAAGTGATCTAAATTTGGCTTGATTGAATCGATAAAGCAACTAATGCAGTCTGAATGTGCAGAAAATAGTTACATTTACATTTACAAACTTACTAGTCAAATAGCTAAAATTACAAAGATTTTACAAGAAAATCGTAGACCCAATGTTGGGGACATATTTATTTGTATGTTCCCAACTATGGCCTGTTGTATCAATCACTAAGCAAAAAGGTTGTTATTGGTAAAACTTCAAGTGGAAATGCATGAATTTGCGGTTGTTTATATTCAAGTGGCTCATTTAAATACATACAGAAGGAACAAAATCATTGTATTGTGAATTATAATGTTTTCATTGTTGAATGACTGATTAATCAGATATGAACATCACTTAAGTGTTATGGGGCAGTTTTACTATAGTTTGTTTTGAGTAAATCGAATACAGCTAGCAATGCCTTAATTCATAAAATTCAAAAAAAAAACTGTAAAAATACTGCATTTTGTAATAAAACCGTCGAATGGGACAAAATTGCATGCATAAATAGACCCAATTTGGCGCCTATAGACCGACATTAAATCCATATCCCTAGAATGTTTCTGACGTTATAAAAAGAGTTGTGTAACTGTTCGTGATACATACTACCAAGTGTCTTATCAAACTTATCTTTGCAAGTGTCTAACTAGTTGAATCTCGCTTACAGCTTAAAAACTGTATGAGTTATGATAAAAAGTTTAATCGATCAGGCTGAGTTAAGGGACACATACCCTACCTATCTGGAAACATAAAGACCTGAACTTGAACAATGTTCCGGCTACGAACCTCTAATAACTCTTTAAGTATTTGATCTAAGCTGCCGATGAGTTACATCAGTTACAACTATATAAGAATTTTCCAAAATTGCATTATAAGTTGATCATTCTGATCAACGCTGGGTTAATCAAAGTTGCCTTGCTTCCAGTTTGTTCAATAGTTACTTCCCAGATGATTACACTCTGTAAAAGGTTGTTTAGTGGTCTGTACAATTGCAGAACCTTCATAAACGAAACTAAAAAGCTGTTTTCTTCGCCAAACTCATCAACCCCTTATTCTGATCCACTGCGCACGCCCATGACCGATAAGCATCGGGATCATCGGCAGCAGAGCACCATTCTATCGCGTGTACATATGTATGGGTGGACCACCTCCTGAACTCATCATCATCCTAGAAACGCTGGCGAATGAAAATACCTATTTGAGAAAAAAAAAACACCCCGCTGAGATGGAATTAGGAGCAGATCCACCACACACTTCCCTGATGCGGAGTGAAGCAAGTCCGGGCAAAAAATTATGTAATTTAAAACGTCAGCCCCGTTGGGCGGATCATGCGGCTCCTTACCTCGATGTAGATGGTGCTGTTCGGGTTAAAGGTGTCATTTACCCGGTGCAGGGTGATGTTGATGTGCGGCACCGAGTGCAGCAGCTCAACCAGAAACGATGGCGCTGGCGGTTCCATATCGATGGGAAATGCGGCTCACACGAGGAAAATTGACAGATTTTTGACAGAACAATTGCTATTTTCTTCTCACTTCCGGTTGCGGCGGATGCTGCGGCTCTGAATCGACGGTACCTACACGCACACTCACTCCCAGGGTCACAGACTCCGATCACAACATGGATTCCAATTTGCTGTGGATTTTCCGACCGACTGCGGAGACAAATTTTCCTCCACGCACACACAACTCCGGGATGCTTTCGGGCCTCAACCTGCCACTTTTCGCATTGATTTTCCGCCCTACACACTTGAAACTTCACACCTTATTCTTTTTCCTCCGCAAGGTAAATCTCAACCCCTTTTATCTGCTTCACTGATTTCGCACTGCTGCTCCTTGGGGACACACGACAATCTTAGCGCACGCACTTCTCTTCAAACGATACACGATGCCCGCCGCGGGGAGGTTAAGGACCAGCGAGGGCACCCACCTCTTCTCTTCTTCTTCTTTCACTTGTTTCGCTCGAGTGTCGTACGTGCCAGCTAGTCGCGGCTCTTTAATCAATACACACCCCACACTCCCTTCGACGACCGAGCCCAAGCAGGAGGGTGAACAAGAACTTCACTGCAACTTCCAAGACGACCCTCGGGAGTAGCACTGCACTACTAACTAGAGTAAGCCATGAATAGTGGTCGTCGCGCGGTCGTCGCCTTCTTTTGCCTTCTTTACCGAGGAAAAATCAAAACACACACACCCAGCTAGCAGCAGCAATAACATCAGCGGAGGGGCCGCAATTTTCCCGAGCCTCCTTATTTTTCCACACGGAGATTCGCACTACTGGCAAAAATTTTCACCACTTTCCGGAGCCGCTCTCTTCTTCCGGGCTTCGTTTGGGCAGAGCCATTTTTCGCCACCGCACATCTCAATATCCCAAACAACAATTCAACGCGAAAAAACCAAATCGTACACCTTCCAGAAGAACCGATTTCTTCGTAAACGACACAACTTCACTTCAGCCACGGGAGCCCACCTTATTTTGGCTTTCTTACTCACTTGCTTGCTACTGTTTTATTGGGTTTTTGAGGAGGTATGGCGCAGTCACCACGACGGTCAGACTCAACTCCGTTACGTACACACACGTTTCACTCCGACGAGTTCAACTTCGAATCTGAGCACGGAGAATGGTTGGCTTCTTGCGCGATGCTGCTGCCTCCCCCTGTGCTGTGCTGTGCGATGGGTCTCGTATGTGTGCATGTGCGTTGAGATGAAATTGTGTTCTCTCTTTCTCTCTCTCTGCATTCGAATTCATGTTTCACGCTGTTTGTTGGTTCAGCAAAGCGAGAGAATAAATTATAGTCGATGTGGGAGATTTGTCAGGTTGCTAATGAAGTGTGGCCAAACTTTTTGTGAGTTTTGGCGTCCGTTAGTATAGATTTTGAAATAATATCTTTTCATTGTTGCATTAGAGACTTCATGAGTTGCGGAAGTGAAGAACTGAATTCCATTTCCTAAATTTTTTTTTAAACAAACGCTAATACAGAATTCACCATTTCCGAGCCGTCCCGAATGAACTAAAACGTCTACAGCAGACGTACAGTTTAAAGAGACGTTAATAAAATGAATCATCATTTACGATAAATAATTTTTTAGGCTTTGGTTCAGTATTTCATGGTCATTTAGATATACGGAAATACTGCGAAACGTAACAAAACACTGATTAAAAGCAATGGTAATATCTATGTACACTTGATTTTAGTAATATATTTAACGAATGATATCTATTCGTAACAACATATACTTCCTCTGCGTACACATAATCACTTTTTATATGCCATATATACTTCGTTTGTGTTTCTCAGAGGGTTTTGTTTGTATGTAAACAATTCAATATTCAATTGGTTGGTCACCACAAAGTGTTTTCAAGCGAAAAGTTTTAAAATTCCAAATGTTACAATTAGTAAAAAGCTTCTGGAGCTCAATAAGAGAGTTCTTTTAACCTATACTGGCCTAGTAACCATTGCACTATGGTCCAGATTACGAACTTACGAGGAAACATGCTCCCAGCGCCTAAACTTGAAACTTTACAGCAAAGTGATGTTCTACAACATGGTTTGTATTACTAAGACCCATTTTGTGATGTTGATTAAAATTAGGGTGGTTCCCATTTTCACGGAATTACTAAAACTGGTTTAAGTAGTGAAGTTTCTCTAGTGTTTTAGTTCAATCACCGACGGCCAATCCGAAGCTAGCTTTTTTATTTCAATTTCCATCGTAAAATTTTGTTACGACGAGTTGTAGAGCTATTAGAGGTGCGTATTTTGATTTAGTTATTTTGCCGCTAGTTTTAACCAATCAATAGTTTTTCCAATCAATATTGAAGTTTTTCTTCTAAAACTATCCCAGATTCATATGTAATTTTCTCAAGATACAAAAATAACATATCTCTAGTTTTCACACATGTTGACATCACAAAAGTCTTAGTAATACAAACCATGTTGTAGAACATCACTTTGCTGTAAAGTTTCAAGTTAAGGCGCTGGGAGCATGTTTCCTCGTAAATTCGTAATCTGGACGATAGTGCATTGGTGGCCTAGTAACTATAACCTTGGCCAGGTTCAGAATGATATCTGACGTTTCTGTAACATGGAACGTGAAACCTCGGAACATCTGCTTTGTAGTTGTGATGCTTTGTTCAAGAGCAGACTTAAATTTCTGCACAGTGGCTATATGCAACCTAAAGAAATTTGGACTGCAAATCCAGGAAAGGTGTTGGGTTTTAGAAACTCAATTTTGCCTGACTGGGAGACATGCCTTAGGCTGGTCACTTGGTCAATGGTGATCTAGCTTTAAGATGCGAATTAGAAGAGTAAACAGAGGTATACCTAAGGGGTTAGTCGCTTTGAACATTGTGCCAGGCACGCTGAAGTAGAAAATCTTACAACATAACGGAACATGTTTCGATGATCTAATCTAGTAGCTCTGGCCAACTGTCGTTGTAAATTTTTGTGATGTTGTATTGATTTGTTTGTTCCTTCCAAACAACAGTTGCTGCAGTGAACTGTAACTGCGCCGATCGATGAAGGGTGCTCGCGTTCCCAGCGGGAATTGAGCCGGGTGGGAGCAGGAACCTTTGCGTTCCTTCCCAGGAGGGCAACTGGCCCGGCCACTTAAGCTTGACTTCACCTCTTGAAGCCACGATGCGATTGGACTGGACTAGCTTCGCTTAGTTAGCAGCAATCTTCTGACACCAAACAACTGAGTCTTGAAAAAGACTGAAAATTCTCAAAACCAACTCTGGATTTTGGTGGGGTGTCGGATTGGCCGTCGGTGATTGAACTAAAACACTAGAGAAACTTCACTACTTGAACCACTTTATTCATTTCGCTTCTTTTCTATTTCACTGTGAAAACAAGTTCCCAATCAAAAATAAAACTTCATTCTTCGCTGGTAGGCACGCTCCTTTTATACCCGTTCTGCGTCATCGAGAATATTCTACCTGCTCTAAATTGCGTAATGGCTCACGCAAGGATCACGTGTTCCAGTGTGCCACATCAAATTCGCTTCACTTGTACCTGTCCGCACTTTAATAGGCGGAATTTTCGCGATGTCGTATTCTGAGATCCATTATCGTTTACAAAACACACGAGCTGAATGTTGACTAGGTCTTGGACCACACGCTGGAAATCAACATAGACGTCAGCTTCAGGGGTTGTCAACGTCGTTCGTTGGTATGCTCTTTTCCCAATATTTCACTAAATTAACTGGTGAAACTGGAAATGCCATCCGGAAGTTTGGTGTGGATTGCAGCTTTGCGGACACACCGGAATGTGGTTTGAAACCAGTGTAATTGGACCGAAAGATAGACCGGAAAATCATGATGTTTTTTTCGCATAAAGAACTACAAGATACACCCTATTCAATTGTTAGAAATGCTTCTGAGGTAAGGCATAGTTTGAATGAACTCTTCAAAAGTTTGTCGCCCAAAATCAACAATAGTATAGAAAACAATGACATAATCCTACGTAAAATAGCAGTTCTACTCGAGATGTTGCCAAAAAGCTGGGTACTTCTAAGAGTAAAGTCCACAGTGCCAATACAAGAATCCATCTAAAACCTTCATATAGCTGAAGATGCAACCGTTAAATCGCAGGCTCGGAAGCAATATGGCCAAAGACGAATGTTAATATGAACAGTTGACTCATTTCATTGTCCTTTCCAAAAATTAATAATAAGCCCTTTCGAATGAGCACTCCCACGTTAATGAGGTGCAAGATCTTTTTATGTTCATGCAATTCCCTCGTTTTTTACTAAGATGAGAATACCTTAAATAAGGTTTTTATTTTACCTAAAATTAAACATTGTTGAAATACCCAATTTTCAGTAAAACGACGATAAAACGGTAAAACGATAAAAAATCAGTAGTTTTCAACGTTTTTCTTCCTTCAATTCTCAATATAAGGCAACCTGTGTTTACACAAAATTTAAGTATGTGCACTTTTGAGTGATTATCAGTACTTTTTAACGATCTTTAGATATTCTCATCTTAGTGTACGCAATCATAACACTCAGGCAAATAATCGTAAGAATTTCATAAGGTTCAACTTATGAACGATGCTTTGGAATTTCATAAAGTTGTATAAGTGTTGATATATATTAGTGGGCAAGTCACTGGACCCACAACCTCGTCGTAGTTTATTTCGCTTAGTGATCGACAATATGTGTTCAAAAATTATGATTGGGATTCCTGAAAAACTCACGAGTTTGTGATTGTTTATTGTTGGTATGACGAATACTGTGTGGAAAATTAGCGGGTATTGTCATAGACGATTAAACATATGTAAACTATAAGACGCTTCCTGGAGACCAATATAACATCGTTAGTAGAGCCCAGGTGGCCGATGTAAATTTTTACCGAGAAAGTCGGTGAAAAGTCAATGTTTTGGCACACTATTTGCAAATGCGGAACAAATTTCAATACATGCCAAACATATGTATTCTCCGAACTGTCGTCAAATCCGACCAACCGAGACAATTTGGGCACTGAACAAAGCATATAAACTTATTAAAGCAGCAGATACAACAGATGAAAGAGACTAAAACAATTGTGAAGGGTCGGATTATGCATCAATTGTGCAGAGATTGATGGGCAGCGTTTGAGCGAAAGTGTGTTCCTTGGCTTATGGTTAACGATAATATTTTTTTTTGCTCAGTAGCAGAGAACATTATAGAGGAATGATCCATGAAAATAAAATAAAATTTCCTACAAAAGAATTGTTTTGATGCTTATAGTTTCTGGGGCACACTATAACTTCGAAATATAAGCAGATCATCTACGCAACATGCTATTATCGAAACACTGGTATTTTCGACTGTTCAACTTGATTCAAGATTGATCCAAATTCATTTTGAGAACCTCTATTGCTCTCCATACTGAAAATAAACAAATCTTACTTATCTCACAGGGCCGTATGCTATGGTAACAGGCTAGGCACAGAACTTTTTGGATAATTTGTGGTAGTTTCATATAGAATGAGGTTTTCATTAGCTAATAAATTGTGGCATTCTTTCATCTGATTTTTAGTATTCTCTCACCTTCAACTTACTTGGGAGCGAACTACTTGGGCCCAATGAGGGTGTACATTCTAAGGCCTACTAAAAATTGTGGATGATACTCGTCACATGCTTTACCATCCACTTACAGGTCGGTCACACACTTACTACACATTCCACCATAGTGGTCCTTCACAACATCATGGCTGGAAGTATTCATTTATATTATATTGAATGTGTGGAATTCGTTAAATAAATTGATTTGAAGCCTGTCCACATTAAATTTTGAACGCTTTCTTTCAGTGTAGGACGGTGGGAATCGTTTTCAATTATTTCTCGGAAAATACAAAAAACATTCTCTTCTTGCCTACCCAGCAGTCGGGGCAAGTATGATAAAAAAGAGGGTGTGCTTGGTTCGAGTACAACGTTTCAAATTGCCCTCCGCTCACTTTCAACTACTTCTCTGCTGTAAACTAACGGAACTATCCCCGATTAAAAAATTCTCTAGATTTACTATAGAATATGTTGTAGCTATACAATAGAATCAATAGTATTTACGGTTAATAGTATTGTTCACAACGATAGGATGACAATAGGAGTTACTGTTACCACAATAGAATCTAATGTAAATTGAGACATCCACAATAGAAAAGGGGGGTTGTTATGTATCTTAACTGTAGAAAAAATCATTATTTTCCGAACAAATTTAAGTCAATTACTATTACACACAAAGAATAATGATTGTTAGAATTAAAAAAAACATTGCTAAAATTGAAAAGTTGCGTTGGTTCTTTTCGTAGAAAGCGGTTAGCTTTCACTGCAAAAACGTCTATAGTTTTAAATAAAAAAAAATCTACTTGGTTCATTTAAAAGTTGAAACTTTCAAAATGAATTGTAGAACTGTCAAATGGAAACCGTGGCATAGTTGAAAATGAAAACAAATTATATTTATTTCAAAATTAACTTTCAACTAGAAAGTGTTGTGTAATTCTAATCAAAGTAAGCTGTTTTAAGATTGAAATAAAAAATAGTTTAAACATAAATTGTTTATTTTTTCAGATGAATCACTATAAATTTCAATAAAACATCTATTTACTCGTAACTTTTTTGATTTTTAATAAAAGTCGGATATTAATTCATAAACATTCTTTTTTGTTTTGTAAACAGCATTCCCAAACACACACATATAAAACAAATTAATTACCTTATACTGCACGACGGTTCTCACAATTGCCATGAAAAAACAGGCTTGAAAGCATTCACTGACTCCGGCGGTTCCCAGTTCGCACATCGAAGGCGTCTTCACTTCTGTTTCGGCCGGAGGAGTGTCGGACCCGGTATCTTCAGTTCTACAATTTTCATGGTTAAAGAAATCACTTTTGAATTTACACACTGAACCGAAACATAACACTTTCAAATCAAACGAAGAACTTTCGTTGTAGATAATTTTACTTTCAATACAATGAAAAATATACACTTTTCAGAAGTAAAACGCAAAACTTTTAATAAAACAAGATTTATTTTTTGTGTGTAATTGTATTGTTTCATAATTTTTGAAAATCCTAGCATATAGAGTGAATTGTAGATCTATTTTAATGACAATATGCATTTTTCATTTATCTTATTCACGAACAATAAGATTCACGGTCGGAGATAGATTTTAATGTTATTCTATATTATTGTATTGTAACTGTATTGTGGTTCCTAGAGGGTTTGAGCTGTTTAGTGGAATATCTGTAACTAGAAATTAGAAGAAAAATTAGTATTCTCCATTTAATTCCAACTACCTTTGCTTATCTTCGACAGATACGCGTATTTCGTCTACAATGTGCAGACTTCTTCAGTGTCTCGACTCAATAACTCGACTTATTAGTTATTAGTACGAGACACTGAAGAAGTCTGCACATTGTAGACGAAATACGCGTATCTGTCGAAGATAAGCAAAGGTAGTTGGAATTAAATGGAGAATACTAAGTTTTCTTCTAATTTCTAGTTGTATTGTGGTTATTTTTATCCGGGTCAAAACTTTCGCCTCAGATCTTTCGTTCTAGTAAAATTACCGTCCACACCTAGAGCCTCATGGTGATGAGAAAATATTTCCTTCTAAATCATCAGGATATTTGTAGTTGTGGTCGAAAATCCAACAGTTTCGTTTTCTGCGGAATTAGGTTGTGTACGAGAAAGAATGTCTGCAAAAGTGGTTTTTAGGTCTTTTTTGGCCAACTCTTGTCAATATGCGAAATCCGTCCAGGAATGGCATAAGAGATCTGAGGATACTGTACGGAACATTACGGCAGGTGTACCACAGAAGGATTAGCACATCAATCAACTGTTTTTCTGTTTATACATATATAACTCTGTTAAACTGATCTATAAATATATTAATAAGATCGTCATGTTCCGGCATATGATGAAAATCAAAATTTTGAGAAGTATTCTGATGATCCAAAATATCTTCAAATCATTAAAATGTTTGGCAACCATCAAATATCGCTCTGAGAGCAACGGAGAGTGTTTCTTTTTTTCTCCGAGAAAATTAGCTCTCCTTCAAAGAGCATACGTAGTAAAATTCTCTCAACAAACAGAAGCTCAGATTCCCATCAAAGAAAAACAAATCGAAAACGTAAATGCATTTGTCGCCTAATAAACACATACTCTTGCATTACCTTGCATGAATAATTTACGGTCGAGTATCGCATAAATTGTTTAGTTGGAAGTTTCAAATTAATCAACTATTTAAATATGAGAAATTATTTATTCATTGAGCAAAAAGTCGCAGCTTATGTTCTTATATAGAACATGTTCCTATTCCAAACATAACTTAGAATTCGAACACGAAAGCCATACACACATTGCCTCGTTCCTTGACATAATGTTTGTCAACATTGTCAGTGCGGTGTCCCTGCTTTGGTGATGCTCTCGTGCAATATGCTGGTTATGTGTGCAACACAAACATTTCGAAGAGCATAGAAGGGCAGCCTGCGCGTTTTCACCAATACAATCCCATGTTCACCCCATAGTGAGAGAAACAAAAAAAAACATTGAGAGACAGCGATGTTATTGACGTCACATATCGCTCTCGCATGCTCACGTGTGCGCAGTGCATTGCATCTGACGAGTGGAAGAGCAGAAAGCAAAACGCGGAGGCTACTGCTCGAAAGCGAAGTGCTAGAATAGAGCGTGGTTGGCTGAGATGATTAGAGATGGCGTTAAGGTTTCCACGATGGCTTCGTTCTGATGTCAACAGATGTCTAATTATTGGAATTTACTTGGTCGAACAGGTAAACTTCCATATCGTTGATCGTTTAATTTCAAATTCTTTAATGACCGATTGCCTGTATCCAATCATTTTTCAACAACACTATAGTCGATATTTTAAGTGAGACTGGATTTTGTTTCTGTGATTATACTTTCATCATACTGCACTCCGATCAACAAAGCGTGGCGCCGTCTGTTCGTGCCGCCATGTATGCTCGGTTGATCCCCTCAACGATTGCTCATCAGTATTCAGTTCTTCGACGACCGTCTCGGTGTTTACACGGAGTTTGTTTTGGCTAGTCCATTCCATTTTGTTTCATTTTCATTTTTTTGTCGGTTTGCAAATTTACACCTAAGTTGATAGTGCGACGTGAAGGCTTCTGGGAAGGTCATTGCTGGTAAAGTTATTTTTTCCTTGTTTTTGAGGCGGAGATTTTACCTGAAATCTAAGTGATCACGCGGAAGAGGGGAATTCATAACTTTCGCTTGCTTCCAGAGAGTTGTTGACAATAGATCAGTACGTTAGAAGATCGATGAATTGAAACTTACAGTGAGTTTCCGCTTAACCATGACGTCGATCAAGTTGATCTGGCTGGGAGCTATCGTGTTAATAGCGTCTGCTGTGCTAACAGGTAAGCCGGTTTCGTTCGAATTAGAAGTGATCGATAATTATCCTATGAATCGTGAGAATGATAGTTCACCAACGGAGAAGAAGGGAGCATTGAACGGATGGTGAGATATTTCTGGAATACCTTGGAAGTATTCGATAAATGAGTGTTCTTCGAATCGTGACCCCAATCCGCCAAGGACTGTCCATCAAGCCAGGTGATGTCACCACCTGTGAGATCATTCAGTTTGTTTTTTTCCCATTTATAGCATACTGGAATTCAATTGGAACGAAATTGATTCAATTAATACTCGTTTAGAATGGAAATTGATTGTGATCGGGCCGGGTCGGAAAGTGAAACAATTATAATCAAACAGCTTGTGCCCGGTTCCTCAGAAATTGTAGCAGCTGACAGTTGCAAAGTCTGATAATTCTGACCTTGTACAAATGGGGATTATTCCATGACCTTACTTATCTGTGTTTACTTTTCGATGATCGGTGAAAGCGGAAATGTGCTCATACATAATGCAGCTCGAAATTAGAAGTTGCCGGTAGAAAATTTAATATTTGAAATTGGGATGGCTGGATTTGGTTCTTATTGTAGCTCAATCGAATTTAGTTTGCCATTTTTCGACAGCTGAAGGAGATCGATAACATATGACAAAACTTTGACGAACTTGCTGATTTATTTTACAATCAACGTCTCAAATTCTCTTGTTTTCTCATGTTAGCGAAATCTCAACCATCAATTATTCAACTTGGATCAATGAAAAAATTACGCTATTACCTAAACTTGTTAAAACTGGCAGATAATGATTTGAAACCCAGGAAAATTTTCATCATTTTTCCTTTTCCGAGCTCATTTGTTCATATATTTTTCTTCGATATAATTTATGTTTTAACTTAGGGTCTGGTCACAAACCACGTAGACTCATTTTTGAAAATCTCAGACCGCCCCTCTTAGTATTTTCTCTAAACATTTTTTTGAAATTTTCTATGTAGCGTAGACTTTGGTCAGCCCCCCCCCCCCCTCTCCCCAGAAAAGTCTACGTGGTTTATGAACAGTCCCACAAAAATAATAACGATATATTGAAGGACATACTTCCACACTAACATCAAGCTTAGTGAGTGTAAGTTTGTTAACTAGAGAAAGATATGATGATAAGTAACACTAATCAATCTCCGTGGTCCACTTTAAATTGCAACGAATAACTTGTCTAAAAAAATAAAAACCAAATAGTTGGCCATGCCACCACTCGTAGCGCTCGTACAATCAATTCGACAAAGATTTTTCATTAGGGCTTAGCTGACATTCTACTCCTTTTTGCATGCGGTGCACATTGTGTACATTGTCTGGAATGCGTTTAAACACTGAGTTAATCGCAATAAAGAATAGAGTCACAGATATGGCAGACCCCTGCAGGATGCCATTCTCTAGCAACCTAAGTATAGACGACGCGCCCTTGGATATTCCATTTCTTGAGGGTAGGAAACCTCCCTATTAGAGCTTCCATCTCCCGGCGGTTTTCGGCATCCCGGGATTCGGAAAATTTAAATTCTATTTCCCGGGATGCCCCATTGGCATTGGCAAATGGATAAAACGTTCAATGGTTACATACTTTTTATGCAAAAACCGCGAGAAATTACGACTTTCTCTTTACAGATAATTTCAAAAATGTAATTACCGTAGAGCGGGGTGACTTCGACCACCAAGTCCGATATTTATTCAATTTAAAATTATCCTTCTCCAAGTGCCTGAATTTTTTAAGCTTTGAACCATATATATTCAGCATTTATTAGGGTATATAAATGCATTTTGTTTTTAGCATTTCTCTATTTCCTTCGCTATAAAAAAATATTTTTAAAAAAATGCTCCTTATGGTACTTTTAACCAAGCCCAACAACAATCATATATTCAAGCAATAAAATGATTTTAAAAAAAATCGAAAACCACATTTTCAGATAACTTCAACATTCGTCTCTCTGATCTGATCGAAAAAATATTAATTTTGTATACATAAACAAATAAATGAATAAAAAAAAATTTTGATTGAAAATTAAGAGCAAACGAAGAAACGCGACAACCTTTTCGAAGTGTTGCACTACCTTCCAATCTGTCAAAGTGTTTGTTTTGTTTTGTACTGTGTTGGAGAAAAGGTGTGAAACATTTATTTCGACAATTTAATGGCATTGAATTTTTGAATGGTGCTTGGATCGTCACGGTCTGTAAAATCCCCATCCCCCTAAAGATTTGATAATTTTAACGAACGTTTCCTTAGCTGTTAATAACTCGCACTTATTCTGCCGTGAATCGCATATCAGTACCATGTTTTCTTGATTTCCTATCCATATGAGACGGATATGCGATTCACGGCAGTGTTGGCGTCCTAACACCGGTGTAGCACCAAATTAAAAACAACATGAGTGAGGTCTTTCTGTTTGTCTGATATTATGGTGAACTATTGAAAAATAGCAATGGATGGGACGCTCAGAAATTATGTCATGCTTTTAATGGAAGGGAGCTTTGGGAATTGTGATAATCTGTACACAAAAGGTCCATAAAAAATCAGTGGGGTTGTGTACAAGACACGACCGGTTGACGTAGACTACGTTAAACCAAGTGATGCATTATATTGTCAGGGAAATTCTGTGTGGCTATTATTAGCGTTAAAAGGGTTTCAATTATTCGTGCCGGTCGCTTACCCTTACCGAAAGAAGCAGTTTAAGTCACAATATGACGGGTGCGGCTCTTATGGGACATTTGACCAGCGTTTTGAATCCAGTATGTAAGAAAATTCTATTGTATGCTCTTGAGATATTATTTGGTGGCCCTGAAAAGGGCCGTTTGGTTTTATGAAGTCAGTGCGTGGGAAAATTCTTTTGTACACTCTTTATAACTCTTTGGTGGCCCTGAAAAGGGCCGTTTGGTTTATGAAGTCAGTGCGTGGGAAAATTCTCTTGAACACTCTTTATAACTCTTTGGTGGCCCTGAAAAGGGCCTTTTTGGTTTAAATGATGACACAGCCACGGTTGCACGTTTTACGATGGACTATCTTTAAGGCCTAGAAGATAGTTAAGGATCTGTTAGGGAATATAAAATTATTAAATTAATGATAATTTTGCTCATCTTTATAATCATAATCGCTTGACATTACTTAATGTTTATTCGTCGAAAATCAAAATCGTTGGACGGTGGTTCAAGAAAAATGCATAATATTGCTGACATTGCAAACGGAGGTCACGAACGAAGGTTAAAGCGGCAGAATCTTCATCACGACTAGTTGTTTAATCACAGTTCAAAGCCAAGTCGAGATAAAGGTACTTCTTCATGAAATCAAAGAAGGGAAGTTTCTCTGACTTTGGAACAGTGATGTTAAAATTGCCAGTCACAATAACTGGCATACCTTTTCTGATTGTGAGACCTGGCAAAATCATATAAAAAGTGTTGAACAATATATCAAACAAACAAACGAACAAAGAAATCTAATTCTAAATCATACCTGGTGAAATGAAAATCGATAAGAGCAACGTCGCTGTGTCTCGTATAACTAGCTCTGAAGCACAGATATCGCCATATTGATCGGCTACTCCCAGTTGCTCATCGTAAGATGCGCAAAGTTTCTCGATGATGTGCGGTCTTGTGGTGAAGGGGGCCGTACACCTTTTATATATGGCCACTCATCCAACACTCACGCTATCACGCATTGCCTGACCAATGCAATCGAAGCCAGTGATTTCGACTGCAGCACCATCCTCCTGACAAGTTTCACTTACAGCAATAAAGTCCGCTCCTGTTAGTGAACTATCGGCTGAAACGTCTGCTGCATGTGCGCTGAGATTCTCAATTTCTATGCTCATAAGCGGCGGTTGTGAATCGTTTCAACTACTTTCACGATATCCAAGATTTCTGTTGAACATCGAAAACGGAAATTTAAAGAAATCTTTAGATATATTCCAAACCCAATAATAACAAAAAGTTTTCTTCCTAGAGGTAGGACTCTATCCAACGCGAATCGTTAACACAACAGAACAACTGTTTATAACACTACTAATTGGAATTTACAGAGAATGTTGATTCGGAATATTATGTTCGACATCAAAAATGGTGTCCGTGATAGAGAATTTGTGTGATTTAGTTATGCGACGAAGGGAAAACAAGTTTTGCTAATACCACTGGCTGCCAATCGACAATTTGAAACGAAAATCCCAATCAAACAAACTCTCAAGCTGAGAATTTTAAATTGACAGTAGCAAAGATGGATTTGTATCTGGTAGCATTTATTGATTCATCGCGGGTTGCGCCAACCAGCCAAAATTTTCCCGACAGCTCGCCCTCCATGCAGGCGTTTTTGCAGTTGCGAATTGGCACTATATTAGGCGCACAAACCAAACGAAATAAAAGTTTGATTCTTTTTAAACAACTCTTTTGATTTAATTGGTTGTCCTCAAAAGGACAGATTATCAATTAATGGATAGCGCCAACCAGCTGGGTAAAATTTTTACCGACGGCACCGAACTTAATTCAAGATTAGTTCATTCTTGAATAATCAACTCTTTTATTTGAATTAATTGTCCTTAAAAGGACAGATTATTTCCACCTTCTGCTGACTGCTACTCGCCCCCAAGGACGCTTTCCCCCAAACAGCAGAGTTTTCGAAGTCGCGACGAAACAATCGCCACGATGAGGTAAGATGGCGGCTTGCACAAAACCGACGCGATTGTACGCCCTCATAATCCGCCATTTTACCTCATCGCGATGATCGCTGTTTGAGAGAGCCTTGCTACTTTCCACCACCAGCTGCCTCTGCACCAGCTCCGCTGCCGTACAAATGAAGGCTCCACCAAACTGCAGCAATTTTTAGCCACCGCGGCAGCCGTCGCGGTGGAAAAATCGCCGCTGTGAGATTACATGGCGGCTTATGGGAGCGCACAAACCAACGCGATTAAAATACGCATCGCGTTGGTTTGTGCGCTCCGATAAGCCGCCATGTAATCTCACAGCGGCGATTTTCCACCGCGTTTCGCTGCCGCGTAGCTAAAATTGCTGCGATTGGTGGACCTTCATGTACGGCAGCGGAACTGGTGAGCTGTGGTGAAAGTAACAAGCCTCTCCCAAACAGAGATCGTCGCGATGAAGCAAAATGGCGGATTAGAGGGCGCACAATCGCGTCGAATTTGTGCAAGCCGCCATCTTACCTCTTCGTGGCGATTGTTTCGCCGCAACTTCGAGAACGCTGCGGTTTGGTGGAGCCTTGAAGCAGCTCCCTGCGACCAGCTCCTGCGACCTGCTCTCTGCGACCAGCTTCCTGCGACCAGCTCTCTGCGACCAGCTCCCTGCGTCTAGCTCACTGCGACCAGCTACCAGCGCTCCCTCCGCACAGCTTCAATGCTGCCAAACGACTGAAGCAAAATTTTTCCTAAGTGTGCTTTTATGCCGTTCTCAGCTGCGTGCGAGACGTACATGGAAAGTCGAATGACATGATTGGTTAAAGTCCCTCTCTAACACAAAGAAGAAGAAGATGATGCAAGACGTTCCTTGCTTCGATTTGAAATCTGTGATAGGAAATTTGGTAAATTTACTCTGCAAAATGACATTATAAGACATCACCTTATATTTGCGTTATTTTCAATAGTTTACTATTGATTGAGAAAAATGTTTGACAATTGAATTGGAGCGCGGTAAAATTTCCGACCGATTGATGAAGAAATCATGTAAATCTATCGTGGATTATTTGAGTTATTCGCGTACAAAACGTACGGTTTTTCGTGACGGTCGCAAAATTTTAGATTTTCATTTGACACCCTACCCTTGCCGTAAGACGTAGTCTACGTCAAAAATATGACAAAGAGGGAGGGTTTTGAAAATGCACCTTTTTTGCGTGACATAATTAATGAACGTTTCCTTTGAGGAATGCTCCACCCCTGTGCTATACGGAAGACATCTGCATCAAACGGTTTGCATAAAAATTTGGTGTTTTTTAATTCATTTAAGAACTTCAAATGGATAAAATTGATTTTGATCGAAGTCAAAGTCAAGTCGAAGAATTAAACAATTTTCTTAAAGTTCATCTGACATAATACATTTTTAAAATGTCTGTGTAATGTTATGTCAGTACTGGTTTTAAAAATGTAAAACAAAATTTTAAAGATAATTATCATAGAAAATTTCAAGAAATAGTCGAGTTATTAGTACGAGACACTGAAGAAGTCTGCACATTGTAGACGAAATACGCGTATCTGTCGAAGATAAGCAAAGGTAGCTGGAAGTAAATGGAAGATACTAATTCTTCTTCTAATTTCAAGAAATAGTTCAAAAAGTGATCGAAGTCACCCATCGTTTTACGGTAAATTGATACTTTCATCAGAAATGTATGAACGCTTCTTGCTTAAAAAAAATAACGAATCGAAGAAAACTTGCTGCTGTCAGTAGTGATCAGATTGATGGATTTCAAGTTGTCAAAAAGGTTTTGCAGATTGCTGGTCTACTTGACGGTTAGTTCGTACAGTATGCCTTCTTGATGGATATTTCTTTCACGGTCTGCTGACTCAATTGAGTGATTTCTTACGGAATGTTTTTTAATAGCACTCTTTAGTCCTGCTGGAGAGTAATTTCCTCCGGGCGTAGCGAAGAAACTACTCGAATTTGATGACTCGCATGTTCTAGGATCTACCACTTCTAGTAGCTGTTGTCTTTCAGGAATTTCATTATCTGGAGCTCATTGGCATTTCGCTAGTTGACCCATATGCTTATTTTTCAAAAACTTCATCAATGAAACCAGTTCCTTATTTCGTTGCGAACAGATTCTGTCGTAAACTGCGTCATAAAGCTATTTGGAAGTGCGAATGCTGTGTTATTTTGCTGCTTAAGTTTGGCAAGCAAAATACTCAAGCTGCCTTCAGCAGTTAGCAAGGACGCCCCTTGTCCTCCTATCGTTTCAGACACTAGTTTGATTGGTTACAAAGCATCCAAAAGTATTTGCAGATTCTGAACATCTTTGTCATTCAGTGAGTTCGAATGCCCAAGCTCTGTTGATATCACTTTGATGCATTTATAGACCACGTATAAATCGTTCGAGTATGCTTTTAAGTGCGTTCTATCTTGTTGTGACATATGTAGGCAATTGCAGCGATTTTTGATGAGCTGCGATGATTTTATCTTGCAAGATTCCATTTTTCACCGGCGATTGTCGGAAAATTTTAACTAATTTTCGAACTTGCTTTAAAATATCTCCGAAATCTACACTGATGGACATAATTATTTCTCATAAGCGTATCGTTTGAAGTCACATTGAATATCTAAGATATCAATTTCAACAGAGTTCAATTTATCATACGAATAAAACAAATCAAGAATAATCTTCATTCGACTTTATTCAAAATTCAACATATTGGATAAGTTCAGGTGATATAACAAAAACTTTCAAAATAACTGCACAAGTATTCGTCTTACATAAAATTGATCAGAAAAGTTAGTTCTGAACAAGTTTTTGAAAACTTGAATAATTCGTATAACTGCTTTAAAGTGATTTAGCATTGAATGCACCAGTTTTTCCCATACAGAAGGTTCGATCTTTTCTTCTGCAGCTTAGTTCGTGGTTTTCGTCACACTTTAATACGCCCGTCAGACCGATAAATGTTGAATTTACTCTCATCAGAGAATAGCACCTTATCCCAGAGACTGGCTGGGTGGTTCTGGTACTCTTTAGCGAAGTCAAATCGGTTCTTTCTCAATAATTTGTATGATTTTCCGCTTTTCCCTTTCTGATAACTTGCCCGGACGACCTTTCCTGGCTTTATTTCTGAAGTTTTCGCTGTTCTTATGTCGTTTGATAATATCCTGAACAGTTGTTCTGGGACTACTAACACTGTAAGCTATCTCAGCAATAGGTTTATTCAACTTGAATAAATTAAATATGATTTTTCTCTCTCGCACTGTAGTTTCTTTGCCTTTCCTACCCATTTTCTTTGGATGACGATATAAATTTTAAAAACAACCGACCCCAACGTCCAGTAAACAATAATGAACTAGGACAGGACCTGCCAGCTGTTAGTGCAAAAACAAGACCATTTAGCTGTCAAAAAAGACCGTTTTTTATTGGTCGCTGTGACAACCGCCTCTACCGCCTCCGTTGAGTTACGTTACAAGCAGTCAGTTTGTTGTTGGTATGGCGGTGTTGCTAGTCACTGCTTTTCACTTTTTTCGTTTGTGACAACTGAAC
Organism: Aedes japonicus; assembly: GCA_034211315.2. Classification (NCBI taxonomy): domain Eukaryota; kingdom Metazoa; phylum Arthropoda; class Insecta; order Diptera; family Culicidae; genus Aedes; species Aedes japonicus. The sequence continues at coordinate 219,073 of JASCZW010000109.1, read as the reverse complement.
AAATGGGGAAATAAAAGTTCACTTTCGCAGTGGTTTATTTGAAAGTCACGCTTTAAACGATTTAAAAGTAACCCGTATTACTTATTTGAATTTTTAATATCATCCTTTTCTTCCCTGTAAGGCAGTTTTGTATGCGTAGAGCCTCAAATTCACGAACCTCTCCATTTAAAATATTGATAATTGTTAAACGTTTACTTTATTGAATATTACCAAGTATTAAAAGAATATCGACGAATTTTGATTATATTTTTAATTACATTATTTTCAATGGGATTACTGTGTAAACATATCTGGCAACATTGTAGCGACCCCCGTATCATAGGAATCATAAATTTATAAGAGGTCATCTCTCTCTGAGCTGGCAGGTCCTGTCCTAGATAATGAATAACAAATGACAGTTTCAACTATATGCAGTGTTTCCAGATTGTTTGAAATGCGACCAACAAGAAATTTCATTCATATGACGAATACTGTTTTCCACGCTAAAATGTGAAGTTCAAATATCGCCTTCTAGTTTCTGATATAAATGAAGTTTTTCTCACTAAAAAGTGTGCATATAGGATAAATAAAATGTGGCAGAATATTTTCCATAAGAATAATTCAACTGATAACACACATAATTTCCATAAAGTAACTCATATACTCTAAATGAATGCATGACGAATACTTATGTCCATCAGTGTAGATGATCCCTGGCACGAAAGCTGTTGTGGATATTTTCAGCATAGCGCTTTTTTTGCCATTAGTTAATAGCTTCGTAAAATACTGCCAAACGTCAGTGATTTCTGCAATCAATTGGTAGTATAAAAATAATGTTTTTTCGTGTATAAAATTATATACTTACTCGATTTTAAAATATTAACTCGGAATCACAAGCACGACTTACTAGAGACTAGGACGATTTTTTGAGAACACGTCACTGAATAGGATTTATGAGACTAAAGAGTGGAAAAAATGAATAAAAAACCCTCCAATAACACATGAATATCAAATCCCAGCGAACATTGCAAGAGCATCGATGAATATTTGAACGGTTGTCCATGATCTTTTTGAAAATATACACGGGCGTTAAAGCTCGCTCATGTTTAAGTATACATGCAACTCAAATACACAAAAATGTGAATTCTTTTTTGAGAAAACTGATAGCATACGATAATAAAATTAAGAACGATATTCATTAATCTTCAATCTTCGCCGGTCAAAACCGAAAGAGTTACTCAAACACTAAGTTACACCACTAATAACGGATTTCAGGGCACACACAAATATCAGTGATTCGCATCGGCCGTGAATATTGTGGACAGATAAAAAGAAACATTGAATTTTCTGACTTATCGAATGCACATGTAGGGAATGCTAGATTGGGTAGATACACTGATAGGCAAAATAAAGTGCCCACCTCATCGTTTTATCAATTTCTCTCATATGCTTGGTTCAAACTAAAGTAAACACACTGTATTTTCTTTATTATCTTATTTTTTATATTCTTTTTAAGTTTCACTTATGGAATACTGAAAAAAAAGGAGTTTTACTTAAAGAAAAAAATCAATTTGTGTTGAAAAAAAAACACTTCATTTAGGCTACAGAAAACATAAATTTAAGTAAAATAATAGCATTTCAATAATTGATGTGTCCTCCTTTGGCCTTCAGGACCTCCTGCAGGCGCTTCGACATGCTCTCGACCAGGTTCTTTAGGTGCTGTGGATCTAGCTCTTCCCAGGCGCGCTCCAGGGCTTTAAAATAGTTATTTTTTATTGGTAACACCAGTTTTGTCAACCCTGGCATCGAGAATCGCCCACAGCGGTTTGATCCGACAAGACCGGAAGAAAGACTTGGTCTTCTTGGTAGTATGCATCGAGCCATTGTCCTGCTGGAATACGAACTTCTCTTCAAGGCCCGTCTGGATCAGTGAAACGTCTAGATTTTCTCGCAGGATGTTGATGAAAGAATCTGCCGTCATTATCCCGTCGATTTTCACAATGCTTCCCACTCCACCCCACGAAAAACACCCCCAGACCATCACATTTCCACCTCCATGCTTCATCGTGCCTTGGATGGGGCGCTCCTGAAGCTCCTCTCCCAATCTGCACCAAACACGAACCCGCTGCTTTCGGTTAAACAGCTCGAATTTTGATTCGTCCGTCCAGAGAACCGTTTTCCAGAACTCTAGGGGCTTATCAGCATGCTCCTTAGCAAACTTAAGCCGTTTGGCTTTGTTTGCCTTGCTGATAAATGGGCGCTTCCGAGCAAGTTTGCTATTCAACCCCTGTGCTACTAGACGGCGACTAACAGTTCGACCGGAAACTGATAACTGAAGGGTTTCCTGGATCTCGCGGACAGTTACCTTCGGGTTCTTCTTGACTTCGCGCATGCTCTTGGTGTCCGTTCTTGCATCCGTTTTCCGCTTCCTGCCTCTGCCAGGGTGATCCACCACTGATCCAAACGTTTTAAGCTTCAGAAGAATTTTGCCAACCGCTGCCTTACTGATACTGTACTTCTTCACTCAAACTCACTAGTCACTCAAACTCGCAAAAACGTAGGTCTCTTTAAGATAGAATTCGAACCCAATACCATTGCTTGTCAGTAAGAAATGTCTAATATAGGAATATTTCCACTGTTTTGGCATCGGGATCCCGGGATTATTTAAAATGTTTCCCGGGATCCGGGAATCCCGGTAATTGAGAAAATCCCGGGACATTTCGGGATAGAAGCTCTACTCCCTAACATATCATATGCCTTGGACAAATCGAGGAAATTCAATAGATTCTCAGCAGAATGAAACCTCTACCGCTTTTTAGGTACTTTTTTTAACGAAGAAATGTCTGAATTTTTACGACCAAATACTAAGTGGATTAAGCTTTAAAACCAGGAAACACACACCATCAGAAGCTTACTGCCATCAACTTTGTTGTTTTTGTTTTCATGGATGAAGGATCATTATCACGGTTGTGATCAACAAAAAAAAAAAAACAAAAAAGCAAAACATAAATATTGATATAAGAGTGATTTGGATTGATGGTTTTGGTTTTACCCTAGATAAACTATTTTATGCGACCTTCCTTCCGCTTGGTAATAAATCAATCGATGTATAGCTAATCATAGTACCCCTATTGTATGGCGGAACCACTTAAAAATCTCCGTTCGATACATAGGATATGGATGACAAATTTATTTACCATTCTACTCGTTTTTTTTTACATTCATTGTGGATAAACAATTGGTTGAGACTTTGTTAAGAGTTTAACACCCGTTCTTTTTACCAAACTTAACTTTGTAAAGAGAAATTTCGTTTTTTCGAGCCGTTTTCAGCGATCGTATTCAGTTTTGCGCGTGTAATCATGACGAGAATGAATTTGACAGTTCAAGTGCATACCGTAGAGGGCGCAAATGATACAGTAGAAAACACATAAATGTAATAAATGATCTGGAACGACTGTTTTAGACATAAGAGCTCACATTTGAACAGTTTAAAATAAAACAATAGCCGTGGTATTTGAGATTACAGAGAAAAAATTATGCTTCCTTTATATTAGAATATGTGATTCTTTCATAACTTATTTTGTCTAATAAAGCTTGTTAGCGACAAAATCTGGACAGATTAAATTTGGAATAAAACAAATTTGCTGTTAGTTCAATCCAAGATGCTTGTCTTATTCATTTAATTGTGCATTATTAGTCATCTTAAAACTAATTACAGTTACTTAATTAGGCGGCATGATGAAACTACGAACTTTTGAGTTTACTCCAGACTTCTTTGCAACCGATTTAGCTGCTTGTGTCCAAGATTTTCGAAATGTTTTGATAATTGTAGCTTGTTGTTTGAAGACTGTATCCGATAAAATTTGGACTCACAAAATAGGTCACCAACATTTTCCTTGAGCCCGATTCTTTTCAAACTTTCTGGAAATAAAGTACTACTAAATGGTTAAGTTTTGACATCATTGGTTTATTGAACCTCTTCTCCCAACCCAAATGCCCGCACCTTTGCCTTGACTCCTTTCATCAAATTTTGGGCAATGATAGGACCGACTTTTAACCACACTTTCTTTAGTTCAAGTTCATTTTCTATCAGTTTTGGAGTTTTAATGAGCTTTGCCTTCATGATTGCCCAAAATTTTTCAATTGGGCGAAGTTCCGGAGTGTTTGGAGGTTTGACGTCTTTTGGTACAAAAAACTACATTATTATCTTTGTTCCAATCTAAAACGGGCCGGGCATAGTGGCAAGATGCCAAATCCGACCAAAACATTTGGAGGCATTCGTCCTTGTAGATTTGTCCGTTGACGGTCCCAGAGGTGATGAAGGGCTGACTCATTTTGCCACATCCGCAGATCGCTTGCCAGACAAGGAATTTTTTGGCGAATTTCAACAGTTTCTTCTTCCGTACACTCTCCGGAACGACCAACTTAGAGGTGGCGACGTAGTGTTCCTGTCTTGGCATTTGTTTGGTGTCGGCTTTAATGTAGGTCTCATCGTCCATCACAATGCAGAACGGTTTTGTGAGCCACTCCCTGTACAGTTTTCTTGCACGAGTTTTGGCCACCGAGTTCTGTTTATCGCTCCGGTTCGGTGTCTTCTGGACCTTGTACACATGTAATCCAGAACGTTTCATTGTTTTCTGCACAAAACAAACTGAAACTTTCGCCTTTTTCGCAACATCCCTGATCGAAATGTTGGGATAACGCCTAAATTGGTTCAATACCATCCTGGCCTTCTCCGGATTCTATGTGCCACGTTTTTTGCCACTACCACTTTTCCGCTTGGTTGTCTTACGGTCCTTGAACGTTTTGATCACATGAGATACGGTTGAATGTGCGATTCCGAGCTGTTTTCCGATCCATCGATGAGAAGCGTTTGGGTTTTCGAAGTGAGTGCCCAAAATTTGTTGGCGCACTATTTCTTCATTCGAAGCCATCACTGAAACCACTCGACCGATTTTCGCGAAACTCATTACACTATTGACACAACACAATGAAATACACTCAGTTAAAATTTCAATAATTTTTACCCACACGCTAAAAAGATACGAACAATTGCGTGTGTCCAAATTTTATCGAATACAGTCTTTATATTAAGAGAGTTCTCTCTTCACGAGAGCCAAATACCGGTCGATAGGTCGCAACTCTGGGCAGTTAGGTGGATTCGCCTCTTTCGATACAACATGGACTCCATTTACTTTATACCATTCCAAAATATCTTCGGCATAGTGACACGATCCTGATTTCGGCCAGAATAGCGAAGGAGCGTCATTGCTGCGTAGGAATGGTAACAATCGTTTCTGTAGGCATTTTTCACGGTATATTTCCTTGTTGACCGTTCCGGTAGTGATGAAGCTTTGGCTTGCTCGACCTTAGCTGCATATTGCCTGCCAAACCAAATATATTTTGGGAAACTTGGATTTTTTCTTCGTCCTGAACTGCTCCTCTACGACAGTTATCAGTTATCCTATGTTCTCCAAATCTGCCTGGAGTTCAGATCAAATGATCTACTAGATCAACCATGTGACCATTGGCATTGGCCTTAGTAATGCAGAATACCCAAAACAGGCTCAAAGAGATTATACAAATGAAACAAGCAGATTCACATGAGCATTAACCTATTATGGACCCAGCAGGAAACGTGGAGAATAGACTTTTATTCCTACTCTATGGAACAAAGGCGTTTCAAACTAATTTATGTTTGTCTACGTTTCGACGACATACGAAATCGCGTGGAAAGGATCCAGGCTTCCGGAGATAAACTCGAACCACTAAAAGCATTTTTTTTTCTAGCCGAAGAGCTTGCAATTCCACATATGAAAGATAGGGTTTTTAGGGGCCACCTTAGTCAGGAGCTCTCTTCAGGCATTAAGGCGAAAACGCAGGTATTTGTTTTTCCTGTGGCCAACCAACTTATGTTGACTCTGGGAAATGTCATAAATTCAACTGTCAAAGTCATATGAAAGAAAATGAAATAGTGTGCTGCCGGATTTGCGAATCAAAAGATCAAATCGTCAATTTCAAGCCACCCAAAGAATTTCGAAAACGAATACGAAATGTTGTTTTTGTGATCAATTTGTGTGCCTTAATTGTTCCATCAAAAAAGTCATATTTTTTTGCACAGATTTTAAAAACTTGGATGAACAGAAAATGTAAAAATCGTATTGATGAATCAAGCAGTAGATACATCACTTTCAAAACAGAGGGATGATAGAACACGTCGTTTCAGAAACGATGTAAGTAATTCATTGCTTGTTATCTTTTGTTATTCTTCTCATTTTTGTAATAAATCTAATCCAATAAACAAACGAACATGCAAAAAAACATACAGTTGCCATAGATGCATACAGCCTTGGTGAGTCTGATTGGATATGCTTCTTCCATAAAAACTACAGTGTGACCAATATACATACGAGCAAAGTTTGTCAACCATTACACCAAAATAGATAATCCAAATCAAACTATTTTACTACATTTGAAAACAATACTTCATACTAACAAGTCATACTGATTAGGTTCAAATCTCTAGCGATTATCTTCTAGAATTTCACGTAAAACTTTGTAATTTCATCGTCGCTGCCCAACACTGTGTTTTAGGAAATGTCATTCTATAGCTTTAAGTGTGTTCGATGGTACATAATTCATCAAATATCCAATTCATATGCTTCAGAAATGTTCTTGCAAATAATGTCTTCTAGCAGTGTTTTGTTCGCACATTTTGTGTATATAAGCGATGTGAGTGGCATTTCATTGGTCTTGGTTGAACTAATGGCAACGAACTATCTGAATTCCAGAACATTTTAGAACATCTTATATGGAAGGAAATGGACTAAATCTTTGAGCCTGTTCTGGGTATTCTGCATTACTAAGGCCAATGGGTCACATGGTTGATCTAGTAGATCATTTGATCTGAACTCCAGGCAGATTTGGAGAACATAGGATAACTGATATGCAGACAAATAGATTGATTTTTATGCACACAACCTCCGTGAGTCTGTTTGAATATGCTTCTTCCATAAGAACTATATTATAGCTCTGGTTGATTCAATAGATTTTATGACTTGAACTCCACAACGAGCACATAGAACAACAAATATAAATCGAAATGGGTCGAAAACGATGCGCACTGGGACTATAAATCAGCGAAGATATTATACAATGTTAGGGACATTACATTAGTCTTGGTTGAACTAATGGCAATGAACTATCTGAATTCCAGCACAATTTGGAGAACCTAGAACATCTGATATGAAGGTAAATATATTACAATCTCTTTGTATGGCTTTTTTGAGTCTGCTTGGGTATGCTGCGTTGCTAAGGACAGTAGCCCAGTCATGGTTGATCAAGTAGATCATTTGACCTGAACTCAAGGACAATTTGAACGATTGATATGAATGGAGATGGATGGCAGATAATAATTTCACTCTTTTTGAACAAAGTTGAACATGGTTCATGCATGTAGGTCCTATGCTCACGTGTCATAGAGATATCGTCCATGATCAACATTCCAGGAGTGTTTGGACGACCTAGAACATCCCGAAAAAGATGTTTATACCCAATTCTATACTTTCCATGTTCCATTTATGTTAAAAACTTACTAAAAACATAAAACCGTTTATAAAAAAAAGTGAAAGACCAAATCAATTTAAATATCATGATGAATAATACCGTCAGAGCCACCTAGTTTCCCCCACGAAAAGAAGGGGGATGAGTTGGAGGGGGGTACATATATTCATAATTTAGGACAACCATTCCCCTTGATTTGAATGAAAGTTCCAAGGTCGCAAGGTCGACAAATTCAGAGAAGAGGCCATTGCTTACGTTTGTCAGTTAGGGTGATTTTTTTTATTACTGTATAGATTGGGCCGAAGGGTCTCAGATTGTTACGAAACTTTGTTTACGCTTAGGATTCATGGATAAATAAAAAAAAAACAAGGGTTGCCAGTTTTCCTGGCAAACGCCAATTGAAGTTTTCCGATTTTTCCGAGCATCACTAACTTCGAAAAATCATAGCCTAAGAACGATTTAATGTAGAACTTTTTTTTTCTCCAAACTATATTGAAATTTTCTCAAAAATTTTGGAAAATAATCGTAATAAAAATTTACTACAAAATTTTTCACAGTGAAGGATTTTTTTTTGAAAACCCGGAAAAAGCATTTTCTGAGTCATGAAAAATTTAGAAAAAAATATTGTTTTGTTTATTAATTCGTAAGCTTACACTGGTGAAATTTTGGTGATTTTGTTTTCTTTTATAGTTATGATCGAAAAACTATGGGCCTGTCACTCGTTTTCATTCCAAAACGGGGATAATTTTTTATTATTGTATAGGTTTGTGCTGAAGGGTCTCAGATTGTTACGAAACTTTGTCCACGCGTTGAGTTCATGGATATATGAACAAAAAAAAATATTAAAAAATCAGGGTTGCCAGTTTTCGTACAAAATCTTCCACCGTGAAAGAAAATTGCAAAAAAAAAATTTCTGGATCATGAGAAATTTTGAAGAAATTTTTTCTCGTCTATTAATTCATAAGCTTACATAGGTGAAATTTTGGCAATGTTTTTTTTTTGTTTTTGAGTATTGCTCGAAAAACTAATGTGAGCATGGTGCATCAATATGGGAAGGACCATTAATTATGTCACTCAGTAAGGGGGGAGGGGGGGTTGGTAAAACGTGACAATCCATACAAAAAAAATGTGAAGGCCCATACAAAAAACACGGCATGGTGGGGAGGAGGGGGGAATTATAAAAAGTCCTTTTTTGCGTGACATAATTAATGAATGTTCCCTATGTGGGAACGTAGCGCCCCAGAGACTCTGCTCATTTCGCTTAAAACGAGAGGAGATTTTACGCGCCTGTTAAAATTCATTATTTTTTTTTATGTATGGACCGAAGCAAGTAAGCTCGAAAGGGCGTGCAGAATAGTTCTGACCAAAGTCTACGCTCCATCCAAAATTTGAAAAAAATTGTATGGAGAAAAGTCCACGAGGTGGGAGCGAGTTAATGAACCGACCCTTATGATGATTAGAAGATTTAGATTACCGACTGATCACAAATCGAAATCATTTTTACAAACCTAAAGATTGAATTGGTTCAATTCATTTCTCATTTTTTTTTAGCAAGAGGTGACCGATCATCATTTCTTCAATATTATTTTTTTAAATTGGTCACCATCTATTTACGTATTCCTGAGCATGCAATTTAGATAGATAATTATAATATTGCTATTGTTTAGTAAATTTGCTAATTACCCAACCTTTTACCCATCATTTCCAGACGCCCAATGGTTCGGCAGCAAGAAGAAGAAGGAAGAGGATCCCAATGTGGCACTGCTTTCATACAGCCCGGTCGATCCAAATGCCGCTCCACCACCGGAGTTGGCACCAACAACGAGCACAACCACTAGCACTACCACCCCAGCGCCTACAACGACCAAGAAGAAGGGTTTCTTCGGAGGACTGTTTGGTGGAGGCAAGGAAAAGGAAGCGAAGACGACCACTACCACAACCACCACCACTACCACTCCCAAACCTACAACTACCACTCCGGATCCCACGACAAAGAAGTCCAGTGGTTTCTTCGGAGGACTCTTTGGCGGTAGCAAGAAGGATAAGACTACCACCGTTGCCCCGACTACCACCGTGAAGGGAGCTGTAACGGTGCCGACCACTACGGCCAAGTCCGCCACTGTCACGGTCTCCACCCCTAAGACCCTCACTCCTGTCGTTGCGCAAACAAGTACAGTAAAGCCTGGAAGCCCCACAGTATCCACGCCATCCACCGCAAAGCCTTCCACTGCTAAGGACGCCTTCCCAGCTCTTCCTGTGGCTTCGACAACTGCTGCCTCAGCTCCAAAACCTCCGCCAACTCCACCAAAACCAACCCCAAAAGCATCCGATGCATTCCCGGCTCTTCCACCGAAGCCAGACAGCCCAACACCGTCTCCCGTACCGACCTCAACCGTCGCCAATGCTTGGAATAAGCCTCTACCAACTCAACCCCAAGCCGCTCCCGCCGGAGGTAAACCTGGAGTAAGCTTCGTCCCAACCCAGGCACCAGCTGCTGGTGGCACCACCAGAACTACTCCTCGCTATTCCGAAAGTCCAACAGCAACCGACGACGAGTTGGCCACCCTCTCCGAACAGCTCTTCTCCAAGGAAAACACTAACCTCAACAAACACGTTAGGGCAAACTACCAACGCCAAACTCTATCATCCTCCAGTGTTGATGAAGCCCCGAACCCACTCCTATCCATTGACGAACGAGAAGTGTTCGCTGTGCCAACCATCGAAAAGATGCGTGCCCTGTTCAACAACTACGAAGTGGACACCATGGTCAACGAGTACGTCACCCCCATGGAGAAGAAGGAGGAGAACGACTTCGTAGACGCCCTGCTGGCAACTTCCGTCATGCGTAGCGCTATGCTGTTCCTCCAGAAGAAGGGAGTCGTTACGGCTGACCCGAAGACCCACCACGAATTGCTGAAGACAATCTGGTTCCAGCTGTACTCGCGCGGCAACGGTAAGATCGGTAGCTCTGGCTTCGAACACGTTTTCCTGAACGAGGTCAGCAACGGGACGATGATCGGACTGCACAACTGGGTTTATCTGTACGACCAGGAAAAGGCCGGCCGTCTGGATTATCAGGGTTACATCAAGAAGATGGATTTGGGAACGGTGAGTTTGGTTATTTTTATTTTTAGAATTTGAGTAATTAAATAGGTGTTTTGAATTTTTTAGAAGGGAGAGATTGCCAAGATCCGATTGACGTTCGACAAGCTGAGTAAGCCATCCAACTCGTTGTTCATCGGAACGTCTCCCGAGCTGGAGATTGCGCTGTACACCGTGTGCTTCCAGATGCGTCCAGATACGGAATGCCCCTTGGCTTACAATGGCAAAAAGTTCACCCTGAAGACGTTTACATTCCGCTATCGGGGCAAGAATCTGATCGGTGGCGCTTGGCCCAACTTCTAAATCGTGAATCCCCGAACTCAAGGCAACTGATATTCTCTACCATGTAGTCAATAACTTTAATGAGCTTTTTTCAAAAGTGTATTTTATAGAAAAAATAAAAACAATATCTATCAGAACAACCGGAGTGAATTTTGTACTTACACGAATGTCACAGCTTTCCGTGACTGTTAGTTACCTAGTACTTGATCTAGGAACAGGTATTTGATTCGTCGGGGCATGTCCCTGTCAAAGTTAAGGGAGTTGGAATTAAATGTCTTCCGGAAAGATTCGTTGGCTACTTACTCAACGAACGCCGCAAATCCTACGGCGAACCAGTCCGGAGCGAACGCCTTGCGTTTGTTCATTCGTATTGATCGAACGATCGATTTAGCCGCTACAGCCGGGTCAACGACGGGAAGTTTGGCAAAGTATCTGCAACCAAATGGTGAGCGATTTGTTCTCCGTTCTTACCTGACTAAAAGACTTACGGCATCTTAAGCACCGCATCCACCAGCTCCTTCCGGGTGTTCAACTGAAAAGGAAAAATCGTCGTCGTTTTCACCCACTTTGTCATCCCGGCAATCCGTATTTCGTCGCGCAGCTCTTCCATGAAGCCCCTCATGGCATACTTGGTTGTGGTGTAGTGCCTGATCAGTCCCACATTGACGTAAGCCGCGGCTGAGCTGATTGTCACTACATGCCCCCTCCGTCGGACGTACATTCCCGGCAAGAAGGTGTTGACCGTCTAGAAAGATTCAACCGTCCCCAAATGAATGTTCGATTTTCTCAATCCCACACACTCACATAGAAATTCGCCAAAATGTTCACATTCACCAACCGTTGGAGATTTTCCGGAACGTACTCATCGGAAACCAGAAACGGCACCAATCCGGCATTGTTCACCAAAATGTCCACCGGACCCATCTCGGCTTCCACCTTTCGTTGCAAATCTCGGACCTCAGCAGCATTAGCGACATCCACCTGAAACAAGCATACATAGTTCAATCAACCACCTGTTTTCAAGGTCCTCCTCGCCCGTGCTTGTGTACATACGTAGTAGGCAGCGGCTTTCACTCCATAGTAACGCAGCTCGAGAACCGTTTTCATCGCGTTGTACTCGTCCAAATCGGCCACGATGACATGGCAACCTTCCTTGGCCAACTCGATTGCAATCTGGCGCCCGAGTCCGTTGGCTCCGCCCGTTACCAAGGCGATCCAGCCCCGGATGTCTTTCGGTTTGCGGCAGATGAATTTTCTCAGCAGCAAATAAACCAACAGTGGGATCAGTTTTCCGATGAAAATCAAAACGTTAACGACGGTCCGCGCGGTCTGGACCAATGCGATTAACGGTGTCCGCGGTACAAGCGGACTGGCAGGATTGTAGGGTTGCTTTTGGAACTCCGCTAAACTTCCCATTGCGAGCGCGGTCGGTGCAGACATGTAACTAAATCCATCCATTACCGACATGATCTTTCAATGCTGCAGCAGTGAATGCATTCGAGCAGAAACTTAACAAACCAGTTTAAGGTTAAGGGTACGCGCAGAATGCACAGAATGCAATTGCACAAAAAGTGAATGACGCTGCAGCGCGCGCTTGCTGTAGCGATGATTCGTCCGTTCGGTAAAGTGCTATCCACGACCAAAATGGTCCCCACGGCGTCCAAAGGAAGTTTGTATGAATTTTACAAACTTCCATACAATCCTGCATCGCCCAGGAAAAGGAAATCAGCCCTGTTGGAGACGTTGAAAAGATCGTTCTATTTTGTGCAGTTCCTGTTCAAGAGCATCCCGGTTTGGATCGAGATCTTTTTCAAATGGTTGAATCCCCCGCCACCGAAAAGCATTGCGGGATGGAATGCATTGGTGACGGGTGGATCCAACGGGATCGGACGGGCTGTCAGTTTGGAGCTCGCCAAGTTTGGGTGCAATGTGATCATAGCCGATTTGGATCTGGAGAATGGGGAAAAAACGGCGCAGGAAGCGCAGAAGTATCGAGTCAAGGCAGCGGCTTACAAGGTGGACGTGTCCGATTACGAAGCGATTGTAGGCCTTGGAAAAACGATCGAACGGGACTTCGGCCATGTTGATATCTTGGTCAACAATGCTGGTATTATTCCATACCTGGTTCCGGATGAATATAGTCCGGAGAACATCCGCAGAATAATGGACGTGAACGTGATTAGCCACTTCTGGACCATCAAAACGTTTATGCCGGGAATGTTCGATCGCCGACGGGGTCACATCGTGGGATTGTCCTCACGGACGGCTTACATCCCCACGGGATACATGCGAAACTATGCCACTACCAAATATGCGATTCGTGGATTCATGGAAGACCTGCACGATGAGATTAACCACGCCGGAATGGAGGGACAGGTCGTTACGACTACGGTGTTCCCGGTGCTAATCAGCACCCGGAAGGAAGCGGTCGAACACTTTTTGACACTGCCGTGAGTTGGACGTTATGAGTTGCCTAGGTGAGAAGTGTTGACTTTGTGCTTTTTTGTTTTGTTTTTGGCAGAGGCTACGATCAGATGACAGTGCCAACGCCGGAGGAAGCTGGAAAGATTATTGTGGAAGGAATCCGAAACAATCAACGCAAGTTATTCGTTCCAAATAATCTGAAAACCTGGCAGCTGGCTTTATTCGAGTGAGTAGTTTGTTTTTCGGAAATTTTAGCTCCATATAAAGCATGCTACGAGATGCTTCTGATCAGTATATGAGTTATACATTCAAGTGTGAAATTTTCTAGACAAAATCGTCAAAAGTAACAAATGTAAACAATGACTTAAAACGTATTTTTTTTAGAAATGCTAGGTTGCTAAAATCTTTATCCATTACCGACGGGAAGGTAATAACTCCCTATATCTGTTTCTGGTGCAATTTTGTTTGTGGGAGCAAGCAGATTCCAGAAAACTACGCTAGCAGTAATTGTTTACACATGTTACTTTCGACCTTTTAACTATTTTGTCTAGTTTTACAAGAAACAGCAGCTTGCTGTACACTTAGCGAACAAATCGATGTCAAACGAAAGTGTATAAGAGGCAATGAATCAAAATTCGTGAATGCATGAATGATAAAGACATTGTCCAAACTTTTCAATGTTGGGACAATAAATAATGTATTTTTATCATTGTTGCATACTCAATACAATAATGACAAATTGCATAGCAGTAGAATCAAGATATTAATGTTTCACAACATCCGATTGTTATTTAGGAAAGAGACAAGGCGTTGTTTGTACATTGATTTGTTTGCAACAAAAATAAATTCAATAATGTCACATGTTGCATCTACCGAAAAGACACAATGTTTAGTTTTATCCCTCTTTCTCTCTCAAAAATTTTGTCGAGTGTTAGGGAATAGTTGGTAAAGATGGAAGATGGATACCTACTGCTTTAATGAAAAACATACGATTTGCAGTAAATTTCAGTTTGTTTTGTTTATATGAACTAAAGTATATCATGCATGTTGTTTTAATATCATGAGATAATTAAAAATTCATTGCTTTTGCAATCCCGACTAGTGCTGTTCTACCAATATTCGAGCGATCAGTAATTTCTGTTCTTTGTGGCGTTTCCTAAGTGGATTTGGTTGCGTTGTGTTGTTTTAAAAAATAAAAAAATGGATTCTACATCTGTTAAAGAGGACAAAGAAAATGTGTCCGAAAAAGTTCAAAACATATTTCGTTACGAGAACGGGGATCTTATTTGTAGCCTGGGTCTTAATTGCAAGTTCAGTCCGAAAACGGTTGTGTTGACAAATTGTTTGCGCCACATCAAGAACTCTCACCCGGAGAGTTACAATGTGTTGAATTCGGGGAAGGCGATTTCCGAAGATAAAATCGCTGCTCGAGGTAAAAACGCACTAAAGGTGAAGAAGTGGTGACTGTAAGAGTGTCTAAGCAAAAAGTTGTGGGTGGCCTAATAAAAATTGTGACTTGTACGGGGCATTGTAGACCCTTTGTTGGAGTCTCCTGAACGTTACCATTATCAAACAGAACATTGTGAAACACGTCTCAACACAAGCGAAACACCTTACGTGCTTCGAATCATATGGGCGTAACTGCTGAGAGCAATAGCTTTTTATCGAATTTCGCAACCGTTATTATCCCGTAAAATCATTCAATAATTCGAAGAGATTTTTTTCTTTATCCAACTAACCGCCTAAGATCAACATCGGTTTTGGAAATGAAAACCCGTATTTAACCCGTATCCACCTGTGGTTTGATATGTACCTTGTTTCTAAGTCAAAGTTTAGCAAGTTTTAGATACAACCTGTTTCACTCTTGTTACAAAGAATGCTTAATAATCGCGTGGAAAATCAACCTTTTCCATAGCTCGGAAGGCCGACTGTCATATACCAATGTGCGCTTGCGTGCGCGTCTGTGTGTACATATATAATATAAAATATATAATGAATAACCTCACGTTTCTCGGCAGCCTCTTGACCTAATTCGACGGAACTACCGGCAAATGGACGGTACTATTATCCAATTTATTGTTATCATCTATTTTTGATACCAATCTACAAGTTTCAGAGATATGACTGGAATAAATTCCGGTGGGTATGAGGTACTTCTGAAGATATTATCTAAAATATTTCCAAGCTATCATGAGACGCGTCAAATTACATAAAGATTCGATTACAAGATGAATGGTAGTCAAACAGATTGCTCAAGAGAACGCAGGCCACATCCTGGCATGTTGCGAGTACCTATGGAGATGTGGCCAGTTTTTTATCTGAACCAAAGCATTCCATGCGACATCTCTAATAACATTTAAATTCGATAATAAGTGCAATAGTGCTGGCATCAATTACCCAAAACCTTATTGGCATGTTCTAGGTACATCCGCGGAAAAGCTTTTTCTTTTACTTGGACCAGAACATATCATGCGACACCCCAAATCACATACGAAATCCAAAATAAGAGCAATACAAGTGGTAGAATCAAGTATCAAGAACTACATTGGCCACATCTGGACACGATCTGGGTCAGTGATGGTAAATGTACTGTAATTTGGTATTTCTGTTCAGCTCAAAACCTAGAATCTACAATTGTATCTGTAGATAATTCAACAATACAAAGTTGCGATATGCATTCAACCACGTTTATTGAATCTTCTGGAAAGTCAAAAGATATTATGTGATAATCTTGAAAAATATTGGTCATTCTAAGTTCTAAAAAAGATACAGTTTCAATTAGTTCAGCCAAATCGGAACCAAGAGCCTATCGAGAATCATCTGTTTTGTTCGACTTATTCAATCAGAACTTTTCAATTTCAAGATGCATTTTTGAAGTTTATAACCAACAACCAATTTGAGTGATTCATCTCTATAATGTACCAAAAAAATATTCTGTGAGGATTGATTATCCAATAATGTCGGTTGGCCTAAAAGAAAATCCACTGAACATGGTTGAAAACATATCGTATATTTGTATAGCCTAAAAAGCTACAGTTAATATTTCAGCTCCTAATTTTTGAGCTCCAGAACTGTATGGCTGATAAAGAACATCCCAGATCATCTCATAATGTCTGCTGACCTTCCAGAAGACTCAATAAACATGGTTGAAAACGTATCATAACTTTGTGTAGCCGAAAAAGGTACAATTACAATTATAGATCCTATGGTCAGTACTCCAGGACAGGTTGGATGACTTAGAATATCCCAGATTATCTCATAATGTTGATTGCCCGTTCATAAGATCCAATGAACATAGTTGAACACATATCGTACATTTGCACATCTGAAAAAGCTACAGTTTCAATGGTAGATCCTAATCTATGAACTAATGAACAGCCTGGTATGCCCCAGAACATCCCAGATTTAATCATACTGTTGGTGGACCTTCTAGAAGATCCCTTGAATATGGTTGAATACATATCGTATATTTGAAAAGCCGTGAAACTACAGCTACAACTGTTGATGCAAAATCTGAGCTCCAGGACTGTTTGGATGACCTAGAACATCCCAGATTATCTCATTATGTCTGTTGACATTTCAGAAGACTCAAATAAAATGGTTGAATACATATCGTACATTAGTATAGCTGAAAAAGTAACCGTTACAGTTGAAGATCCTAAGTTTTGAACTCCAGGACAGCTTGATTGACCTAGAACATCCTAAATTATCTCATAGTACCGGTTGACCTTTCAAAAGATGCAATCAACTTTATTGATTTCATATCGCTAATTTGAATAGTTAAAAAGCTACAGTTGCAACTGTAGAGCCTAAGTTATGATCTCAAGAACAGTTTGGATTACCTAGAACATCCCATTTTATCTCAAAATGTTTGTTGACCATCCAAAAGATTCAGTGAACAAGCTTGAATGCATATCGTAACTTTGTATAGCCGAAAAAACTATAGTTTCAACTGTAGATTCTAAGTTCTGTACTCCAGGACAGTTTGGACAACCTAGAACATCCCAGATTATCTAATTATATCTGTTGATCCTCCATTAGACTAAATAAACATGGTAGAATAGATATCGTAACTTTGTGTAATCGGAAAAAACTATACTTACAACTGTAGATCCTCTGTACTGAACTTCTTTATGTTCAGGATGTTCTGGGTTGAAAACCAGGCGTTAAACGCACATATTTTTTATTTTGCCCTGATAAAATAGTCAATTTGCAACAAGTTTGCAGAAGATAGTGTTCGCTTTTGTTCTGTGTGTGATTTCATACAGGCATTTTTCTTCAGGTGGAAGTCTATCCAGAACAAATTTTATAATTATTCAGATCAGTAATTTGTTCAACAGCAACAACTGATTGTCGCTATTTTTCGTGTTGCTGATAAAGCATGGTTACTATCGGTAGTGTGCTGCAATAATGACAAAACGTTCTTTTGTCGCTGTTACAGGAAAACAAGATCGTTGCAACATGTGTGCGAATCACAACATTTTCTTACAGCAACTTGTCACTTTCCCATCATCGATGCATCATTTTGTTGTTTTCTTCGTGTTTTGTTGCAATAAACTCAAGCTACAACATATCATTGTTGCGTAGTGAGAGAATAACGGGTGTATCACTCGTCATGTTTATCTTATGTTCTTAGGTACACAAAGAGTATATTTGACACACTGATAAGAGGCATGTTTTTATCGACTAGTGCAACAATAATCATTTCATACGATTTCGTATGGAATGAGTCTTGGACTCTTCCCGAATAAAAAATTCTCATAGATTTACAATTGAATATATTGTAACCATACAATAGAATCTATAGTATGCACAATTACAAGTATTGTTCACAACGATAAGATGACAAAAGGAGTTATTGTTACCACAATAGAATCTAATGTGAATTGAGACATCGACAATAGAAAAGGGGGGTTGTTATGTATCTTAACTGTAGAAAAAATCATTATTTTCCGAACAAATTTGAGTCAATTACTATTAATTGTATTGTTGCTCAATTGTTGAAAATCCTAGCATATAAAGAGAATTGTAAATCTAGTGTAATGACAATATGCATTTTTCATTCATCTGATTCATGAACAATAAGACTCATGGTCAAAAATAGATTTTATTGTTATTTTATATTATTGTATTGGTATTGTATGGTTATTTTTATCCGGGTTGCTTTGTGGTTCATAGATCCGATCGTATGAAAATCGTATGGGTTATTTTCTGAGTGTAGGAATTATCGTCAATATAAATAATAAGGTTCCTGTCATCTCGTCATCGCATACAATTCTGGATCAACAATAGAAAAGGGCCTATCAACATTTGTAAACAAACACTTCTGAGCCTATTTCCTCGCAAAGCGTAATCCACCCACGCAAACCAATACCATCATACGATGATTCTGTAGGTTTGCGTGTGTAGCTAACGGCTTCCGAGAAAACGGGCTCAGAAGTGTTTGTTTACAAATGTTGATAGGCCCTTTTCTATTGTTGATCCAGAATTATTCATCTCGTTGTAGTGGTGAAGCTACTATTCATACACTATCTATGTATTGGTGTAATCTTGCACTGTGTTCACACAAACCATTGAAAGTACTGTTTGATTATTTTCATTCTGTGCCCATCTTTTATCATTAATGTAAGAATTTCGAAAAGTTTTTGGAAGGAAAGCGCCCACGCGCTATTTTAAAGAGTTTGAAGAACCAGGGAGTAAAGAGTGTTTTTGTGTATCGAATCATTAGTAGGTCCGGCCGAAAACTATCAACTAGAACTGAACGAGTGATTAGGGATGAAATCGACGGAAATCACAACGCTCTGTACGTAAAATGGTCTTAATGCCTCGAAATCGACCATGCACAATGTGAATACACTGGAACTAGGATGCCAAGCTTTCAAGAAACGTAAAGTTCACGGAGTTTTGGAACCTTCCACGAAGAAAAGGCTTGAAAGAACAACTCTCCTACTATCGCGGCACGCTGGACGAGACTTCGTCTTTTCCGATGAAAAGTTATTTGTCCTGCAGCAGTCGCACCATGTCCAAAACGACAGCATGTGAGCCTGCAGGTCTAAGGACATCCCAGATAGCGACATGTACATTCCACGTTTCCAAAGCGCTGCTTCTGTGATGGTTTGGGCGGAGGGGGTATATACAAATGCGCAGGTCTGCAGAATGTCGTGAAGCCACTACGCTCAAATAGTCTATCTTTCATTTGTTTTACTGTCCCTTTTTTTCTCACGAAAACCTCCCATCGTACACATCGCATAAATCGGTTGACTACGATGGGCTGGGCATGTCGTAAGAATGTCGGACGACAGCCCTGTGAAAATGGTTCTCGAAAACGAACCGACAGGTACAAGAAGAAGAGGCGCGCAACGAGCAAGGTGGATCGATCAAGTAGAAGGTGACCTGCGGACCCCAGGAGTAACAGCCATGGACCGAATAGAATGGAGACAACTTCTGTGTACAACAGAGGCCACGTCGGCCTTAGTCTGATTTTAACTACGGTACGGTGTTTTTCTCATGAATATTAACTCCATTTTCGTTAAAATTGGTACAAATCATAAATGAAGTTTGTTCCATTTATTACGAAAAATCCTTTAGAAAAAAAGGACAGTAATACAAACAAAAAAAGGCTGTTTTGCGCGTGATGATTAGAAAGAATGAGCGGATGCTTACGGGTTTCAGCAGGACGGAACGTCTTTTCATACAGCGAATTGGGTCCATTTGTTGATGTGGATAAACTTCTACCTGAGAAAAAAATGTCTGTATAAAACCACACAATGAACAAAAACGAACACTATCTTCGGCAAACTTGTTGAAAATTAATTACTCTATTATATGTGACTAAGGCCTGATTATCAACCCAAAACATCATGAACGTGAAGAAGTTCAGAATTTAGGATCTTCAGTTCCAACTATAGTTTTTCCGATTATACCAAATAACGATATCTTTTCAACCATGTTCATTTTGTCTTCTGATGTTCTAGGTCGTCCAAACTGTCCTGGAGCTCAGAACTTAGGATCTACAGTTGTAACAGTACCTTTTTTCTGCTATTCAAAGTTACGACATATATTCAACCATGTCACTGAACTGTTGGAAGGTTAACAGACCTTTTGAGATACTCTGGGATGTTCTAAGTCATCCAAACTATTCTTGAGTTTCTAACACAGTTTTAAGAGACGGACCAGCCACCTGCTGAAAGTCTCTCAAATAAAGACAACCAACAGCAACAGGGTCTACAGTTGTAACAGTAGTTTTTGAAGCTATACAAATTAGGAATATGTATTCAATAATGTTGATTGAATCTTTTGAAAGCTCAACCGACACTATGAGATAATCTGCGATGTTCATTGACCTAAGAAACTGTCCTGGAGTTCAGAACTTAGGATCAACAATAGTAACGGTAGCTTTTTCAGCTATACATTTTAAAGATATGTATTCAACCATGTTCATTGATTACTTAACATAGGATGTTATAGGTCATCCAAACAGTCCTGGAGCTCAGAACATGGGATCTACAGGTGTAACTATAGTTTTGCGGCTAGAAAAATTTACGATATGTGTCCAACCATGTTAGACGAATCTTTTGGAACTGTCAACTGAAATTATGATGAAATCTGGGATGTTCTGGGTCATACGAGACTGTTCAATAGTTCATAAATTAGGTTCTCCAATTTAAACTGTAGCTTTTTCAGATGTTCAAATGTACGATATGTATTCAACTATGTTAATTGGATCTTATGGAACAGCAACTGTCATTATGAGATAATCTGGTATGTTCAAAGTCATCCAACTTGTCCTGGAGTACTGAACAAAGGATCTATAATTGTAACTGTTACTTTTGTGGCTGTAACGTTATGATACGTTTTCAACCATGTTTTTTGAGCCCTCTGGAAGCTCAGCAGACATTATGAGATGATCTGGGATGTTCTATATCAGCCATACAGTTCTGGAGCTCAGAAATTAGGATCTGAAATTTTAGCTGTAGCTTTTAAATCTATACAAATTTACTAAATTTATTCAACAATGGGTCCTCCCTTAGCTAAGTCGGTAAAGGTGCAGCTACAAAGCAATACCATGCTGGAGGTTTGATTCCCGATTTGGTCTAGGAATTTCTATTTAAGGAAAATTTCTCGACTCCTGGGACATAGGGTATGATTGTACTTGTCACACAAGCATACAAATGCAAAAGTGGTACCTGGTATCGATAGCTCTCAATTAATAACTGTGGAAGTGCATTTAGAACATTAAATTGAGATCAATCATTAAACAAATGGTGAAGCCAATAAGTTTAAAATGCTATGTCGGCTTCGACATCCCCTTCTCGCTGATTGTCAGCCACAGCAGCACCTTCTTGGGGAACTGTGGGTGAAGTAAAACCCATAAAATATGCGAAAAATTTTATCCTTTAAAAAAAAAAGGCACAACGTTATTTGAATACTTACGACCCACAGTACCGTACGAATAATGATTGAGTAGTAAGAAGTTTAAGTTCTTCTTAAAACTTAAACTACCCTGAGCTTCTAGGATACTCCTTGAACTACTGAAATGTTTCTCGAGCATCTGGGAAGATCCCTAAATTTATGAAATAATCTTTGGAAACATTCCTAAGCTTTTGAGAATGCTCAACAAAATTCTTAGACGTTTGAGGAATTTCTGGGACGTTTTCTGAAATTCTGGAAAGTTCCCTGATCGTTGGGGAAGTTCTCGGAAAGTCTTGGAAAATCCCAGAAGTTCTGGGAAATTTCCTGAATTTCTAAGAAGTACCCTGAGCATCTCAAAAGTTCTTTGACCTTTAGGAAGGTTCCCTGTACATCTGGGAATTTCATAAAACTTTTGGGACGTTCTCTGAACGTCTGAAATGCTCGCTGAGCTTCTGGAAAGTTTTCTGATCTCTGGAAAAGTTCCCTGTTGTTTTGGACGTTTACTGAAGTAAAGGGAAGTTTTTTGAATGAGATTAAATAAATGAACTACTTGTGTAATGTAGATTTAGAACTCTTTCTCACTATCAACACCATCAACACTTTCTCTTCATATCTTTCATTCTAGCAAACATTACTGTCCACTTTAGGGGCCTCATGGTGATGAGGACGTCTACGTCATAATCGTTACTCCGCGTAAGGAGAATCACAATCTCTGAGATTTTAAAAAGTCATTGAGGGTTATTCCGAGAGTCGAAGTGACGTTTGTCACTTGGTGAAGTGAGAAGAGTCACCTGCAGTGACGTGACTCTTCTGGGTCAATCAAATGGAGAGTCACGTCACTGCAGGTGACTCGTCTCACTTCACCAAGTGACAACCGTCACTTCGACTCTCGGAATAACCCTCATTGTAATATTTAACAACATCTCGCAATTGCTATTTATTTGACAAGAATTCGACCCAATCGACCAACTTCCCAGATTTTTTTCAATTTCACCGAAATTTTTAAACTATTTGTCATATTTTGTTTTCTGTCATGAAAAATGTATCAACTGGAAGTTCAAATAGCTTCTGGGAAACTGAATCTGCTTCTCAAAGTTCCGGCAATTTCCAGAAAGTTGTTTCTGTTCCATGGATGATCAGCAAACTTTTGGAAGCTGAAACAAGGTTTCCAGAAACGTTGAGAATTTTTCGGCAATTCAATGGACTTCTCTGAAGTTCCACCAGATCTCTTCTCAAACGAAAGCGGGCAAATTTCATGATTATCTTGAAACTTCCAATAAGTCTATTCGACGTCCGAGAAGGTAAGTCAACTTCTGTCAAGTTCATTATATTTCCACCCAATATTTATAGATATTCCGAAATTTATATTAATTCACAAACATTTTTTCAAAGAGATTGTTCAGTTTTTTTTAAGCTTAAATAAGTTAATTAATAATTAATAATTTATAATTCATTTTCGAGAAGAGCATAGAATTGTCTGAAGGCTATATAAAGCTATCCGGAATATGCAATTGAATAATATAATATTTAAAAACGATTCCTGGAAAAATCAAATTTTTTCGAACTTTTTCTCTGCCAACTACAAATTGAATCTATCTCTTACTTATCGTCGATTTCTCCCAAAGCTTATCAAAACTGCCTCTCCCCCAGAAGATAAGCCTGAACATCCTGATCCCCAGTAAACCATCCAAAAATCTATCGGTATGATCTATTTGCGAATGCTAATGACGGCCAATCCATCAATAAACCGATTGTTCACTTTGAAGACTTCATTACTGTTCAATTCTGGTTATTTAGGAATGAAACAAAAAAGCAATTCGCTAGCACCGGCAGCAAATTAAAGTAGTTATCAGCTTCCGATGCGAGCAATGCCACTTTATATCCGGCACCAGCATCATCCACACCAAACACGGCCACTTTCAACACAAAAGCTGGAATTTTACGGAATTTTAGCGTCTAGTATTTTGGAACGGTAATTTTCTTGTTCCAAATTGCTGCAAAAATAGATCAAAACATGTATTAGATTTAAAATGATGCAAAATAGATCCGGCATAAAATAAACTTTAGAACACCAGTGCAGCGATGTTTTTTGCGTTTGGTCTAAAAAAATAAATCCAATCCACGATTTGGACCACCGTTGAAGATGCCGTTAGATTTGTTTTCATTAGAGCCTAACTGACAAACGTTAACAATGGCTTCTTCCGTAAATTTCTCGTGGCACAAAGACTACCCACGTAAGCCTCCAACTTTACCGGATAGGTGAACTTTTCCTCTTCGAAATGACCGTGATGGATTGATTAGGCGAGTTTTCAATAACGAGAAATTCGCGGGAAAAGCCATTGTTTACGTTTGTCTAATGAAAATCTTTGCCTTATGCCTTTGCCTTTTCACCATAAGAGTATAAAATATAGAAACAGCTGTCGTTTTCTCCGTCCATTTTTCTCACACACGAAATTCTGGGCACTAGAACCTGTCAAATCTGAGTCGTGACGTCACTGTGATTTTTACCATAGTTAGAAGGCGGGTTAAAACTTGTAAGTTTAGGTCCTCTGTCCTCCAATGCGTTTTAGTGTTAAGTTCAGCGGTTAAGGTGAAACTGGAGGAAGTCCAGTATTTCCAAGGACTTAAAGGTAGTTAACCTAACCTAAGATTTTTTAGATTAAAAATCACAAACAACGCTGAAACTGCTAACCATTGGATGCTCCGGTGCAGCAAATGTTTCTTGAAAGTTTCACGCCTGTAGTCCTAATAGTATTTGAGGTTTGTGCTCAGAAAACTTTTAAGTGATAGGGACTTGATCCCGTATTCCTTAATTGGATTTGCTTCGATTTGTTGATAAGTGACGTTCGCGAGTATCAAAACGCAAAAGTTTCCCAGGCCGCTTGGAAGCTATCTGATTTTCATCGTCGGACGGAAGTGCAAGCGGTCGATTAGAGTTCGGGATCAGAAGCGAAGAGAAAACTCAGTGCGTAGAGTGGGTTTCAATATTAGTAGCGGCATTGCGGTAGTGCGGCAAGCCCAACTTCATTCATCGTTTACTTGTCGGACTAATGTTAGATTGCAATTAGTAGACATCGAACGAACAATTTGGCTGTCATTCAGATCGACCGGCATGCCATGTCTTTTAGATTTGCCTTGTATTTGAATACTACGGTTACCTTTTCGAACCACAATGGCCCAAACACAATGATAACGGCGGCAACGGAAAACGGCAAAGCCCGATCTGAGTATGCCTGCTTGTCGAAAAGAAAACAGGCTAGATCCAAGCCGATTCTAATTGGACCTATCGAAGTAATTTGCAGCAACTGTCAAAACTGCCGTTTTCCGTTCCGTTTCCGTTATCATTGTGTTTGGGCGGTAATTCTTGATGGTTAACATGACGATCCACATTACCATACCGTTACCATGGTGATCCTGCCTTCGTTGTCTTTCGGTTTGCGTTAAATAAATTAGGGATGGGATTAATTTTGCGATAAAAGGCAAACCGTTTATCATGATTCACGAGGTAGTCTGGACCAATGCGATCAACGACATCGACGCAAGACACATGAACTTGAAGAATTGTAGGGTTGTTTTGGAACTCCGCTAAACATCCCATTGCGAGCACGATCGGTACAAACATGTAACTAAACCCATTCGAGCAGAAACTTAACAACCCACTTTAAGGTTAAGGGTACGCACAGAATGCACAGAATGCAATTGCACAAAAAAACTGAACGGCGATGCAGTGCGCGCTTGCTGTTGCGACGATTTGTCCGTTCGATAAGCTCTTATCCACGACCAGAATGGTCCCCGCTGCGTCCAAAGGAAGTTTGTATGAATTTTACAAACTGCCATACAATGCTGCATCGCCCAGGAAAAGGAAATCAGCCCTGTTGGAGACGTTGAAAAGATCGTTCTATTTTGTGCAGTTCCTGTTCAAGAGCATCCCGGTTTGGATCGAGATCTTTTTCAAATAATTGAATCCCCCGCCACCGAAAAGCATTGCGGGATGGAATGCATTGGTGACGGGTGGATCCCACGGGATCGGACGGGCTGTCAGTTTGGAGCTGGCCAAGTTTGGGTGCAATGTGATCATAGCCGATGTGGATCTGGAGAATGGGGAAAAAACGGCGCAGGAAGCGCGGAAGTATCGGGTCAAGGTAGCGGCTTACAAGGTGGACGTATCCGATTACGAAGCGATTGTAGGCCTTGGAAAAACGATCGAACGGGACTTCGACCATGTTGATATCTTGGTCAACAATGCTGGTATTCTTCCATTTCTAGTATCGGATGAATATAGTCCGGAGAACATCCGAAGAACAATGGCAGTAAGCGTATTGAGCCACTTCTGGACCATCAAAACGTTTATGCCGGGAATGTTCGATCGCCGACGTGGTCACATCGTCGGATTGTCCTCACGGTCGGCTTACTTCCCCACGGGATATATGCGGAACTATGCCACTACCAAATATGCGATTCGTGGATTCATGGAAGACCTGCACGACGAGATTTACCACGCCGGCATGGAGGGACAGGTCGTTACGACTACTGTGTTTCCGGCACTAATCAACACTAGGAAGGAACCGATTGATCACTTTTTGTCGTTGCCGTGAGTTGCGAGTGTTGAATGATGTGGAAAGTGGTTGATTTTATGATCTTTTGTTTTTGGCAGAGGCTACGAAACGATGCCAGTTCAAACGACAGCTGAAGCTGGGAAGGTTATTGTCGAAGGTATCCGAAACAATCAACGCAAGTTATTCGTTCCGAACTCTCTGAAAACATGGCAGCTGGCTTTGTTTGAGTAAGTAAAGAAGTTGGTGGAGTTTTGTGAGTCGAGTTCGTGCAAGCATTTTTTGAACATTAGTTTCGCTGGGGGTTTCAAAGTGTTCTATTACATCAGATGGCGCTATTTCAGTAGTTTTCGATGGGAGTAAAATCGAAATTCCAGACCAAGCAGTGCAAGTGCAAGATTAATTCTGAAATATTTCTTGTTTTTGCCGCTTCACATTTATTTATTATTATTTTGTTAATTCTATTGCTTTTCGATATAAAAAATAACAGTTTTCCATACATAGTATAATATGTTTACTATGACTCTTCCGTGAGACCCTATGGAACAAAGTTTGAGAGCGGTACGATTGTGCTACCATTAAGTTCAGAAAAGCACAAGCACGGTGCGACATTTTTATTGCCTTCACTGAAATACACACAGAAAAAAAGCGTTCCCGAAAATGAAAACAGACCGTGAACTAGTTCACGTTTTCAGGATTTTTCTATTTAAACGTTATTTTGTTCATGATTACGTGATTCAGTGCAAGGTGTATATTTTTGCTTTTTTTCGAATTCATGACTGCAGTTCTCGGATTCTTTTCCGTGCAGAATGTTGTCAGAAATCTGATAAATTTGATTTTTCTTCGGTTTTCTGGTTTTTTTTGCATTATTACATTGCAACAAAAATAGTGGCGGAAAAAGCAGATCATATCAGGATTCTGTTCATTAAGCATATAAATGCCCAGTTTACCCCACACACTTAGGCAGAAGATGACTATTATATAAGTTGAAAGAATTCAACTTCTTCAATATTCGGACACTTAAGCTGCTCACATTTTTAATAAGCCCCGTAAATAATAATTTCGTAGCAGAACGATGAATGCTTTTCGCTGCCATCAAGTAAAGTAATTAAATCTGTAGTAGGACACGAATTTTGAGCTAAATATGTAATAAAATCCGCTGAAATTGTCATGTTCATGTTCATAAATCTCTAATCGAATTTAAACAAAATTCGGATACTTTTGAATCGTTATCCGGACAGGTAAAATTATGTCAATTCTCTCATTTTTCAATCTTTAAAATGTTGTTTTGTTGTTTAAAAAGAACGTGCGTATCGTAGTTGCTACTCCGTTACTGACCAGAACTAGTGCAGTTGCACAGAGAACCATATAGATGGAGCTTGGGAGCAGCTTTTACATCTTCAATGTACAAGTTCCGTCAGTGTACGGTAGGTTTGAAATAGAATAGAAGTACATATTGAAAATTGAGCAAAAGGGCATTGGTAAAGTAGTACTCGAACCAAGGACGTCACCGTTCGCCTAACATCCCACTGCGTAGTAGGTCGAGGCACGAACGAATCCGCCACCTCAAAAGGCATGAAAGATGACGTCTTTGGTTCGAGCACCACTGTACACATGCCCTTTCGGTCAATTTTCAAAAACATCTGTTCTATTTCCAACCTGCCGTACACTGACGGAACTTTCAATACTTTCTCTTCATATCTTTCATTCTAGCAAACATTACTGTCCACTCTTGGTGCCTCACCCAAGCAACATTGCTAGTGTTATCGAGGTTTTGAAGCATTCTTCAAGTCTAAACCGTGGAATACAGAACCCTCATAAAACCAAAAATGTTACTTGGGCATGGTGATTAGCGAACATCTCCTTGTACATCATAACCGTTACCACCCGTACGGAGAATTCAAACATAACAATTAGAGTATGAGGATGACTTTTTTTGACATTTTATGCAATGATGTTTAAACTAAAAACCGACAAATGAACCGCTTTTTCGACGTGGCAGTATGCCATACAAAATTTGTAACCCTTTACAAAATTTTACGCTAGTGACTGAAGGTTGACAAATTGATGCCAGCAGTCAGCTGCAAAAAAGCAGTTAATCCTTATATCTACAGCATTTGTTTCTGACCCAAATGCTGTAGTTTGCTGTTGAATTGATCCATTTTTCTTGCCAAGAGGATTGGAAAAAGTGGATCTTTGGTGACAAAATCAAACCAAATTGACATGATTTTATTAACTTTACTTATATTAATTCAATATAAATTCAATGTCTCTTCGTTTTATCTATTAATTCATTAATATTCTTGAGTAAAGATTTCTCTTTCATTATCTTCCCCAACTTAATCCTTTACTTCAATTGTCTCTCTTCAATTTTTCTAAATTTCTTTTGTTCCTTTTGTATCTGTTTTGAATGTCTTTCCTCGATTCTCTTCCTATTCAAGTATTCTTGCTGCTGCTTCTCGTTTGCTTCGGCTTCATAAATTTCCATCTATTCATCGCTTGTAACCACAGAACCAAGACTCATGCATGATCGTTGGGTCCGCTGAGATAAACTTTTTTCGCCTCTTTTTGTGTCGTGATCCGCAACGTTCGGTAAAGCGCATTTGTCAGTGTTGTAAATGACGCCTGTAGGTTCGCAAGGCAAACGCAGCATGTGAATTATTCAGTGACACCCAAAATCGGAAATCCCTGATTGAATGGTGATTTATCGATCAATTCCGCTGGATATTTTCCACCAATGCCGTGGGTGCAGATTGTAGAATTAAGAGGCTATTGTAGGCGATAGCGTTTGGGGTGAATGGGAATAGACCAAATTTTCGGAATCCATTAATGAAGCCATCCCGGTCATTTTAGCAATGTATCGATGTATGTAGCAATGTATGATGTGGCGTGAGAAGAACGTTCATCTACAAAGAGAATAATGGGAAACTTTAACTTTGACTTTGACGATAACATCATAAAATGCCTGTGTGCATTCAGCCAGAATCGTTATGACCAATTCCCCAACCATTTGGAACACACCCTTTTGGGTTTATTTTTGGCATACGACTTCTGCTTTACCTAACATCAAGGTTGTGCATTCGATCATGCCTTGACCTACCCCGCATGGGGATGCTTGGTAAAAGTTTGTGTTTCCTGTTTCGAAATACTACCTCACAATGCCCTCCGCTCAATTTCAAACTACTTCTATTCAATTTTCACCGCCTGCCGTGAGCTAACGGAACTATCAAAACTTTCTTTTAACAACTTTGTTCTAGCAAAAAAAATTGCTGTCTACTCCTAGAGCCTCATGGTGATGAGAAATTATTTCCTTCTCAAAAACAACATCAGCCTGAATCTAGCCTGTTGCATGAAAGATTGCAAACAATTTCGTTGTTTACGACTCGTTTGGCTTGGAACTGAACCAGGAGAAATTTTTGAAATAAATATTTTTATTAACAAACTGCACAGATCCACCCAAGTAGCATGATCTGTGTTGGTTTTATAGAAGTCATAATCACGGTCTCAAAACTGATGTTACTTAGGTGAGAAAGTGTATGAACTTTTTTTACTGTGTTTTCTGTCGTAGAGTTATGGTTTGAGTTCATTTCTAATAGCTTGTTTTGTCTTTTCTTTTCAGGGATCTACCCAGGAAAATCACCCGACTCTTGACTCGAGAGTTATTCAAGGGATGATACGAACAGGTGAACAATCAGTCAATACGAAAAAGGAAAATATTTATTCTGAATTGTACTCTTTATTTGATTAAAGTTGAATACAGTTATATCTTCAATAAATTTTTTAAAGGTTGTATGCTTCTGTGGGAATAATTCGTTTTATTAAAATTCACATTATTTAACTACAAAATGAGAAGAGAGATAAGTAATTTCCATTTTATTCCAACTACCTGTACTTAAATTAGTACACGACACTAAAAAAGTCTGCACACACTTATAATTATATGGCGAGTCTCGGCTTTCTGAAACCAAAAAATCTTGGTAACAGTGGAAGTACTGAGCCAGAAATAATTTTTAGTCGCGAATATAGAACTACTCGGTGTGATGAATAAAGTTTCATTGTTGGGTCGAGCCTCTTTTCGCCGAGACATTTCTTCAATTTTGGGAAACGGATATAGCCACTTTGCGCTAATTCCAAAGAATAGAATGGATAGGGGGAGTTTGCTCATTGACACTTCCGGTCCGCTTCCTAGCATCTTGCTAAGAAGTACCTGGTAGTCAGTCTCCCACCGATTACCTGTCGATCGGCCAAATTTTGGTAGAACGACTGCTTAGAATTATCTCAAATTGTAATATTCCGCCCACTATATCACAATATATTGCGAGTAGTTGAACGGAATGGAGATAAGGAAAGCATTGGGTATAGGACCAAGTCTCCCCCGGTTGGTACCAAATGAATGAGCGTAGGAATCAGTAGAATCAATATCAGTTACTAAAGCTATGAGGGGTCACCAATCGGAGGGGCGGCCCAACCTGTCTTATCTCTACTTGTAGGATATCCACGAAGCTGGAAGAATCCTCATTCATCCGGAGGCAGAATAGTTATCAAGAGCATACAAAACTAGGACGAGAACAATAAGAATTGAACAAGAAGAAAAGTAAACAGCAAAGGAAAAAAATAACGAAGATTGGTAAGAATGTTACAGTTTTACTTATTACACTCAGTAGCAAAAAAAAGCCGAGCAAAATTTTCTTCCAAAAAACGCGTTGTTCAACCTTCTGTAACTTTGTCAATTATCAATACATTTGACAACGTTATAACTAATGTTTCGACCTTATGTGACCAAAATTTTATGTTGATAAAGTTTATAAATTTGAAGTTATCATTACATATGTGGAAAAAGTCATTTTGGACATACCAATTTCAAAAAACCGTATTTCTGTGAAAAATTTAGGTAGCATATTCAAAATTTCTCCATGACTTAAAAACAAAAATTTATGTGGACAAAATTTGAATTGTTTCCATTTAGTGGTTTGGACTACAGCTGGCGTCAAAGTTGAGGCTCCAACATGAGTATTTTCCTTGTTCTTTTATTTCTTGTTCACTGTATTTTTAAGTCATGGAGAAATTTTGAATATGCTACCTAAATTTTTCACAGAAATACGGTTTTTTGAAATTGGTATGTCCAAAATGACTTTTTCCACATATGTAATGATAACTTCAAATTTATAAACTTTATCAACATAAAATTTTGGTCACATAAGGTCGAAACATTAGTTATAACGTTGTCAAATGTATTGATAATTGACAAAGTTACAGAAGGTTGAACAACGCGTTTTTTGGAAGAAAATTTTGCTCGGCTTTTTTTTTTTGCTACTGAGTGTATATACATAAAACCATAACTAAATACGCGCCAGAATAAAAAAATTGAATTTTGAGTCTGGAAGTGTGATTGCATCGATTTGATATATTGGTGTATTCATGCGGGGCTTATTGCATATGATAGCGACCTCAGAATGTGCGTGTGGAAACAGTGCATTCTCGAAATGGGTCGTTGGAACTGCAATAGAGCTGTCACCTTTTGTCTCCAGGGCTGGAAGTGTTTCCACCTATAGATAGCATAATGTCAAAAATAGGTGCAGACGGGTTTCTTCCATAAGGGCGCTGCCGGTCGGTGGGAGGTGGATTGTACACACACACACACACACTGCTAGGTTTTTGAAATGCCTTTGCAAGTCAGAGACATAACCGGCAACGTGTTCATCGCAAAAAAATCAGACTCTAGCATAGGATGTCTGCAAATATAATTACAAAGTAGGTATCAAATACTTACAGAAGATCTCAACTAAACATGTATCTTCCTGTTATAGTATCTCGCTATTTTTTTTCCATATAGAGTTGTGTAGGTTGCATTTCTAACGGGCGGTTTGGCCACGTCGATTTTTGCCCTTGTTTTGTCACGAGTCAACGTCGAGAGTTTTCGTGTTTACGATTGAACAAGCTAGTGTGGTTGAGGAGGTGGCCATGGGTGATATGTATCTGACTATAACTATATAACTATTTCTAGCTCTCGGATTAAAGCTGCTTCCAATGATCACTTGAGGGATTGTTGTAAGCAGATTTCTTCCATAGTGCCATTTTCGGCCAATGAGTGTTAGATTGTACACAGACACACACACTTAGAAATTTTGTTTGGAGGGTTCGGTGGTTTTTTGACGTAGACTACGTCTTACGGCAAGGGTAGGGTGTCAAATGAAAATCTAAAATTTTGCGACCGTCACGAAAAACCGTACGTTTTGTACGCGAATAACTCACATAATCCACGATAGATTTACATGATTTCTTCTTCAATCGGTCGGAAATTTTACCGCGATCCAGTTCAATTGTCAAACATTATTCTCAAACAATAGTAAACTATTGAAAATAACGCAAATATAAGGTGATGTCTTATACAGTCATTTTGCAGAGTAAATTTACCAAATTTCCTATCACAGATTTCAAATCGAAGCAAGGAACGTCTTGCATATTCTTCTTCTTCTTTGCATTAAGAGAGAGACTTTAAGCAATCATGTCATTCGTCTCTCCATGCAGGGTTGCCACATTATTTTTCGTTCCCATCTTTAATTTTTGCCACAAAAATCTTTTTTATCTGTATTTAACTGCAAAAATCTTGACAAAAACCTTTACTTACAACTTTGTGTTATGAAAACAATAAAAAAAGTTTCAGGTGCCTGAACGCTAATGCACTTCTCTTTTCAAAATTATTTTAAATTCAGTAAAGCAGATATATACTCATCAAAACACATTTATTTTTATAAACTGATACAAAACGGTCTTTTTAAAAGAGCTTTAGTGCATTTATCGCGGTTCCCCTACATCACACTATGCCATTTTTTCCAATTTTCGAAAAACTGACAGCAATAAAAACTCAATATAAAAAAAACACTCTAAACAACGTCTGTCCAAATTTTCAAGAGAAAATACCCAATCGGTAATTTTCTACAGCGTTTTTTCAGTGATCCAATTTGATGTGGGGCACCCTTTATGTGTACACAAAGGAAGCATGTGCGGCAACAAATAGCTATCATTTGTTGCTCGCATTGGAAAAATGCATGTGTCATGCACATAGATTTTTTCAATGCTTTTTTATTAGTGAAGCGGTTCTGGGTTTTGGTCTTATTCAGATTGAAGTGTGAAAAAACTCGCTCCACCGCTGCCGAAGAATACGGAATTAATAGAAAGTTTGAAATGAACTACCTTAAGAAGGGATAAGCCACGGCTACTCGTTTGAAACACAGCTGTTTTCTACAACAAGTTTCCAAGTCATGCGATTCTTCCACATTGATGTCCTTGCAGATGATTCCGTCCTCAGCTAATGAAACTTATTTTCGATGGCCTGTTCTTCTCCGCTTTCCAAGAAGTTCGAATATTGTTTAATAATTGAGTTGAACTTTTTTAAAGTGTGCCGATTATTGGGGTCAACGCTCGATGCAGGATTAAGAACCAGATCGTTCAGATCAATACGCTCAATGATCTGTTTAATCAAATCGGTATAGAAAGCATAATAGATAGAGTTCCGGATCTGAGCATTTCTCCTGCTGCTACCCCAACATATACTTCCGACATCTTACGAAGATCTTTCTCGAAGGCAGAAACATCGAAATCCTTCAGGTATTTTGGGTAATCATCCTCACAAATATTTGGAAGGAGAGCCAATCACAGGGACTTAAGCTTGTTGCAAATGTTCGGGAATTCCGGAGCTTCTGAGTGAAATACACGGTAATAGGGTTATTAAGATGACAAAGAATGCGCTGTGCAGCTAAATTGTTGTCGCAGACAGATTGGAACAAGAAAAACAACACGCTCCAAGAACTGTTTCAAATTCTGACAAAACTGATTCCAATGATAGCCATCTGGCGGAAGATGGATACGGAATTTTCAAAGGCCCAAATTCCAAGATACTTTGTATCATCTGTAATTTCTTGAATCGTTTGAGGCTAGAGGACAAGTAACAGTAGACATCTAGCATCAACTGTTCCTGGTAGAATAGTAGTATATCGAATGTGTAGCTTGCACAGAGAGCCATAGAGTGGCAAGTACATTTGATAAATATCAAATGAGGACAGTCACGTTTCAACAGTTTCTTTACGAATCGGTCAGAAATGAGTTACCGATGCTCCATTTGATCAAATGACGTATTATTTTCTCTTGCCCATCCACCTATTTTCAGCTTAGCTTCGCTTATTTTGCTACTAGTCGTGGGTAATATGTTGATTTTCGGATTCGTTGCTACCTTAATTGTGGCTGTGGCTTCATTGTGTCTCTTGATGTATATGTGTCAAGGAAAATTTGATTTGCCCCTTTTTGC
This sequence comes from Aedes japonicus, assembly GCA_034211315.2. Taxonomy (NCBI): domain Eukaryota; kingdom Metazoa; phylum Arthropoda; class Insecta; order Diptera; family Culicidae; genus Aedes; species Aedes japonicus. The sequence goes on along the minus strand of JASCZW010000109.1, from coordinate 184,453 downwards.
AACACAGAGTATGTAAAGACAAACATTACACCAAGCAACGGTAGAATCATTTTCGTATTCTTCAAAACACTGAAAACCTTCGCCCGTCAGCCATTTGGTCTCAGACTTTTGCAGTAATACTTTTATCACTAATTTTGCAACAAAAACACGCACGAATGTGACTTTCGGAGTTTCAAGATGTCTTTCAGGATACTACAAGAATTTTTTTCACTTGTAGTAAACATTTAAGTATGTTCGCAAAGGAATACGGTGACTAAATTATGGTAAAGTTTATGATTTAAAAGGGCAACTATATTTTCCAAGACAACTAAAAAAAAGGTTGACTTTATAATTTAATCTTTAATACTACTTTACCGAATAGTTCAGTCAACAATCTCAGCAATTTGGTTAGCTTTATAAAATTTGTGTTAAAATGACTGTGTTTCATACTAACAATTTCTTCTTTTTTTAAAAAAAAAAAAAAAAAAAGACCGTGCGTAGCGTAGTTGCTACTCCGTTACTGACCAGAACTAGTGTAATTGCACAGAGAACCACATAGATGGAGCTTGGGAGTAGCTTTACATCTTCAATGTACAAGTTCACTAATTCAATCTATTTATAGATCAATACCGGCGCCGGCCACGTCCTCACGGTCTTTGGGGAGGGGGGGAAGGATGATTAGTTTGACAATCGTTGGTTAGAGACCGTGTTTACCTCTGCGTCTCCACAATTGTCAAGGGAAGGATATATTTGTGTTAGTGAGGCAGGTTATTTATAGATCATGGATTCACTGTGGTAAGTGATGCGATCAATGAAAGCGCAGTAGACTGCTTTTTATTTTAAATCTAGTGGCATAGGCGTAGCCAGAGGGGGGCAGAGGGGGGCCGTTGCCCCCCCCCCTAACTTATGAATCAATTTTTATAATTTTAGTGTTTACTTCAATTTTTTATTATTTAGTGTTGATGTTTGATAGATTGCCCCTTTGCCTCAATAAAAAAGCGCGAAATTGCCACGATTTTGAGACAAGACGTAGTAAAAAGTGCAAAAAGTCGACATCTATGAGATTTTTTTTAAAATAGTAAAGACTACAATTTTTTCAACATATAATTTTCTACGGGCAAGACGAAACGACTTACATCCCAGTTTCAGAGACAAGACAGCAGTTGTTTTATCCTATTAGAAGATTTTATCCGTTGCTATTAGCATGAGTAAGATAATATACATGATTGACTACCCGAGGCTGCTACTCCGTTGTTGTCAGATGAGCTGTTATTACACAGAGAACCACCAGATGATGCTTGGGACTAGCATACATTCTCAATTTAAAAAAAAAAACTGGTGATCTCAAACTAATGCAATAACCAGCGCCTGCCTCGCCCTAATGCAGGTAAAATAAGGGAAGGAAATTTCATAAGAAGGAAAATACCAACGCGATCCTACGTTAAACTTCCGGTTATAGCCTATCGGTTATATTCTGATTTGAACCTATTTATACAAATAGTGCTATTAATCCCAAAATGGGATAGTGGTTTACTTGCTCCAGGATATTGATATGGTTGTACGCAAGCATGGCAAACCAATATTAGGGGGCGACCCCGGCGTATTGGTTAACATCATTATCCCCTCACGCCTAAGTCACGAGTTCGAATCTTACCCCCAGAGAAGTTACGAAAATGCCAAAAAGTGGTGTTTGACTGACTACGACGGGAGATGAACCAGCTCGAGGCTAAAAATCTCGATAATCAAGACAAAAAAAAACAATAATATGGATCACAATTAATTGTGATCCCCATCATCAGCCCGGCGAACCTCCATATCTCACCAGGAAGCATTTTTGTTGTTTATTTTTCTGTACTCACTCGATTACGCACATCGCCGATTATAGATAACGGAAACAATACGAAACGCGCCATATAATAAAATAGTGCGTAGTAAAGCATCTCTTTTATTTCGCAGGGTTCGAATTCCACCAGGTACTTAAAGCATCGACACAACCTTTCACAGACGATGCTCGAAGCAATTGTTTTTGTAAACTTTCAATTTTTACAACTGTACCAATCCTATAGAAGCCTCTTAAGAAAAATCTTCGCGAATCCATTTAAAATTGCGATTTAGGGATTTGGTTAAAGTAAGAGTGTGTAGATGTATTTTGTGCCTTCTGACAACTTTAAGCTTCTATTGATGTCATTGGCTCATTAGTTTAGCACCAACCGGGGGAGACTTGATCCTATACTTAATGATATCATTATCTCCAATCTGTCAATCAATCGCTATTTTTGTGATACATTGGATGGATTAATATTATTTGAGATAACTCAATACAGACGTCATCCAAATTTAGCATATTGACAGGCAATCTGTGGAGATCCACCTAGTTCCTTATAGTGAGATGCTTAGAAGTGGACCGGAAGACTCTATGAGCTACCTCAAAGATTTTTTTCTCTTTCTATGGGAGAAAAACGCTGGTTTTGCAGTGTTGTTTTGGCAATATACACACTGAAAATTTATTTTTGAAATTAGCTTTCACTAGTTTCCTAAACATGGATTTTGTATATAAAACAAATGTCTCGTAAATTGTATGAAACATTCTAAATGCTTGTCATCTGGTGAAATGCTATCATTACACTTCTTTGTACAGTGCACGAAATGAATTTCATGTATTAGTATTGTTGGTATTGCTCCTCGGGTGTGCTGGAATCATTGATTTATTTTTATTTTATTTTCTTCAATTACATACTGAGTCGATATAGAAGATCTGTCAGTCAATCATGCAACCACCAGAGTTTCTTTTTAATGATAACAAAATATTCGTAGTAGTTTTATTGATAACAAAATATTCGTATATTGTTTTCGTACAATGCACGAATGTTCTTTCTGTGCCAATAAATGCTTCGTGTTTTAGACAGTTACGCGTGTGGCATTCAGTACGAAGGTAGTTTCTTGAAAAGTACAAATCTATTTTCAACGAATACAACGAATAGATTTGATAGTCCTACCTTCGATTTCGTAATGAAATCAAAATTTAATTTTCAGTGTGGGTGAGAGGGTTGTGGAGGAAAAGTACATTTTCAGTACAAACTGTGAACAAACTCGGTGGTTATCCTATGGGAAGGTCCATTAATTATGTCACGCAGTGAGGGGGGAAGGGGGGTTTGGGAAAACGTGACGATTCATACAAAAGATTTTGAAGGTCCATACAAAAAACGTGACAAAGGGGGGGGGTGTTTTAAAAAGTCATTTTTTTCGTGACGTAAATAATGGACGTTCCCGATACAAAAATCCAACACGACTATAAAGTGAATATTTCGACACATGACAGTACCCGCTAGATGTTACCATGGTTGCTATTTAATGCGGTTTTGAAACATGTGGAAACTCAAGGTTTTTAAAATCCTTAAAATCCGGTGGAACTTGAAAATGTCCCTACTCTACTGGTCAACCGAGCATTGTGTTGATCGTTGTATAATGTTAGGGAAACTGCCACCATATTAATCTCATTGTTCCTATTTTCATCCAACGATGAATCAAATAATTGGGCAGTTGAAGGATCGGTTTCGTTTTCTAATAATGTTTGCTTACGTTAAGTGATGAGATCAATATAGCTACATCTTCCCTATGTGTACAGTGTGTGCAACCGCTGGTTGAAGACGGTGTAATTCTGTCTCTCTCATTTTCTCTCATTCTCTCTCATTCTCTCTCTCTAAAAAATATCTTGCCCCACCCTATTTGAAATCCTGGCTACGCCTATGTCTAGTGGTGATAGAAAGAGACAAGTGACAAATGACAAGGAAGGGGACGGGCCTGGGATTGAACTCCCGACCATCTGCTCAGTAAGCAGAACGGATAACCACTGAGCTATCCAGCCACGTCACATGTTTCATACTAACAATTTCGACACTTTACTCTAATCAGCTGAGTCAACACTTCTCCAGCGGAAAATATGAGGTTATGGTATTCGTTCATCTTAGATTCCTCGTATAAATCAGGATTTTCTTCAAGAATTACCACAGCAAATACCTTATAGTTTTTGTGTAGCTCTTTCATGAGTCTGCCCTTCAGGAGGACCCCTTTTGAATAACAAAACCTAACATGTTGAAGCATTCCTAAAAAAAAATATCGCAAGAAAGTTTTGCAAAACTGCCGATGAAATGCCAGAAGAAACTTCGGGAAGAATCCCTGGAGGAATGCCTTCAAACTCCTGAAGATATCTATAGAAACCACAGAAGATATACTTCAAGAAATGTCTGAAAACTTTTTATTGCATCCTCAGAAAATTCGATTAAATTTTCTTATCAAATTATCTCAAAAATCAAAAAGATTTCTATAGGAAAAATGTCACCGCTGCTTAAAGGATTTTCGGATAAAATTACCAAAAATCTTAAAAATCTTGGTTTATCTCAAAAATCTGTAATCTTTCCATACAGATATCTGTATGATTTTTTTTAAGAAATCTGTGTCAATCAAGATAAATCTGTACATGTGGCAACCCTGTCTCCATGTACGTCTCGCACGCAGCTGAGAATGAGAACGGTGTAAAACGAACACTAAGGAAAATTTTGCCTCAGTCGTTTGGCAGCATTGAAGCTGTGCGGAGCTGGTCGCGTAGCAGCTGGTGGTGGTAAGAACCAAAGCTCTCCAAACAGCGATTATCGCGATGAGGTAAAATGGCGGATTATGGGGGCGCACAATCGCGTCGGTTTGTGCAAGCCGCCATTTACCTCATCGCGGCGATTGTTTCGAAAACGCTGCTGTTTGGGGGAAAGCGTCCTTGGGGGCGAGCAGCAGGAGGTGGAAATAATCTGTCCTTTTGAGGACAATGAATTAAAATAAAAGAGTTGTTTATTAAAGAACTAATCTTAAATTTAGTTCGGTGCTCGATGGAGGGTTGGCCAGCTGGTTGGCGCAATCCATAAATTGATAATCTGTCCTTTTGAGGACAACCAATTTAATTGAAAGAGTTTTTTATACAGGAATTAAACTTTTATTTCGTTTGGTTTGTCCGCCTAATATCATGGTGCCGATTCGTTCGCCGCAACAGCAAAAACGCTTCCATGGAGGGCGAGCCGTCGCGAAAATTTTACCCAGCTGGTTGGGTCAACTCACTAATAAATAATCTGTCCTTTTGAGGACAACCAATCTAGTTCAGAGAGTTGTGTATATGAGAATTAAATTAATATTTCGTTCGGTTTGTGCGCCATTTAATCTAGTCCCGATTTGTTCGTCACGATTGCAAAAACGCTACTGTTTGCGGGAGATCCTCCATGGAAGGCGAGCAGGACAATTCTCCGTCGGTGAAAAAAATTTCCCAGCTGGTTGGCGCAACCCGCGATGAATCAATAAATCAATTCAATTTCTAATTTAAGAGAATTATGTGAATAAGAGTTTATCTTACATTTCGGTCGATTGGAAGTCATATTGGATTTTGCCAAGTCGTTACTAGGCAACAGTGTGCTATGCAGCGGATCCATAAAATCAGTGAAAATAAATCAAAGCCTGCCGGTGCTTTGATTTATATTCACCGAAAAATCGTACTAGATACAAATCCATTTTGGCTACTTTCAATTTAAAATTCTCAGCTTGAGAGTTTGTTTGATTGGGATTTTCGTTTTAAATTGTCGATTGACAGCCAGTGGTATTGGCAAAACTTGTTTTCCCTTCGTCGCATAACTTAAACCACACAAATTCCCTATCGCGGACACCATTTTCGATGTCGAACGTGATATTCCAAACCAACATTCTCTGTAAATTCCAATTAGTTGTGTTAACGATTCGCGTTGGATAGAGTCCTACCTCTAGGAAGAAAAACTTTTTGAGAAACATAGTGAAAGTGAGAATGCCTAACCGATTTGTTCCAGAACGCTTGCGCAGATTCAGGAAGCGCATAAAGAGCGAACATACGGGAAATCCTCCGAAACGACCATGCACCGATGCCGAGCGAGCTCGTAGTTATCGGGCGAAATTGAAAGCAGCAAGAGGTAATGCGTTGCCAACAGCTAGTTGGGACACTGGAGAAGGTCCATCAACTCGAGGTAGGAAATTGATATTTATTAAATTTAAATCAATTTGACAAAGTACATGTCATCATAGCAATTGAATATCTTTCTATGTTATCGCTCCCTGTCTTAATAAATTTCAACATAGTATTAATTGTGTTCTGGTGATGACATCCGCCGCGTGCTCTTACATCATACGAACCTACAAATTATATCGATACAACTAATGCGCTGAACATGTTTTAATGCGTGATTATTTTCTCAGGTGTTTATTTTATTTTTATAAGAATTTATCATATATTAACCAACCTTTTCTCCCATACTCTTTCTTCTGCGAGATCTAATATATTAATATATATTTCGATTTCCTTAACGTTTAAGCCATAATGGATTCACTAATTTACCTGATATTCACAGAGAAACATGAATAATAATTTCAGTCAAGTTAAGTCGATGGATATGGATATCATTAAGGATTCTTGTTCGAACGAATTTCCGTAAAGTTTATTTATTCCGTCGCTTCGAGCACAGCCACGTTGCTCTTTTCGATTTTTATTTCACCAGTTATGATTTAGAAATAGATTTCTTAGTTTGTCACAATCAAACAGATTAAATATTTTATTGCACGCAACCTGGTGAAATACATCAGAATAGGTATGCCAGTTATTGTGACTGGCAATTTCTACATCATTGTTCCAAAGTCAGAGAAACTTCCCTTCATTGATTTCATGAAGAAGTACCTTTATCTCGACTTGGCTTTGAACTGAGATCAAACAACTAGTCGTGATGAAGATTCTGCCGCTTTAACCTTCGTTCGTGACCTCCGTTTGTAATGCCAGCAGTATTAATGCATTTTTCTTGAACGACCGTCCAACGATTTTGATTTTCGACGAATGAACATTTAGTAATGTCAAGCGATTTGATTATAAGAATGAGCAAAACTATCATAAATTTAATAATTTTATATTCCCTAACAGATCCTTAACTATCTTCTAGGCCTTAAAGATAGTCCATCGTAAAACGTGCAACCGTGGCCGTGTCATCATTTAAACCAAAAGGGCTTTTCAGGGCCACCAAATAGTTACAAAGAGTGTACAAGAGAATTTTCCCACGCACTGACTTCATAAAACCAAACGGCCCTTTTCAGGACCACCAAATAATATCTCAAGAGCATACAATAGAATTTTCTTACATACTGGCTTCAAAACGCTGGTCTAATGTCCCATAAGAGCCGCACCCGTCATATTGTGACTTAAACTGCTTCTATCGGTAAGGGTAAGCGAACGGCACGAATAATTGAAACCCTTTTCACGCTAATAATAGCCACACAGAATTTCCCAGACATTATAATGCATCACTTGGTTTAACGTAGTCTACGTCAACCGGTCGTGTCTTGTACACAACCCCACTGATTTTTTGCCGGACTTTTAACGGCTGAACGTTCGGTAGTCCAATATAAGTTACGTTGCGTTAAAAATATTCTCGTCTTTCCTGTTCCGTTTACTTTAGGTTTCGTTTGCACGTCACGAGTTATACACAAATTCACTAAATTTGATTTCAACTTTAATTGTTTCTTTCTTTTTCTTTTTACGCTTGCCATTCTTAAAATAATAGCTTTATTTCGTGACTTTTTTATATTCTAGTACTGTGAACCACGCACACTTGTGCCTGACCCCAATAACATTCATATTTTCTGTTGGCTTAAATCGGAATCAAAATTTTAAATAATTATACTGTACATCTCCGGTCAACCGGATGTCTGGAGAATAAACCAGAAACAACATCTAAAATCTTATGGTTATCAAAATGATACCCCTACCTAAATTCAGCGTTCCGTTTACCAAAATGAACCATGCTGCTAACCCTACCCCATATATCCAACATCCCAGTGAGTTCTCGTGGAAGTGCAGAGGTGTTCTCGGCTTCCATCAAAGCGAGTATCACGTCAACATACTCCTACCCTATCCTTATTTAACCTGCATGGATGCGGCCGGCGCTGGTATTGCTTTTTTAATTCTAGATCGCCAGTTTTTACACATTGAGGATGACTGTTAATCCCAAACATCATCTGTTGGTTCTCGGTGTAATAACAGCCGATCTGGCAATGCTCATGCTCATGCTCATGCTCATTCCAAAGAATAGAATGGATAGGGTAGCAATTTGTAGCCAAATTTAAAGCTTGTTGCCATGGAAACTGCAAACGTGAACCCTTGGATGTCTGTCGCAAGTTGTACAGATTTTGACAGGAGTAAACTGATAGTTGCTTGTTAACTGCCCTTTCATTTAATAGGAGGAAAACTCACAGTCACGGATTTCTAAAGCCCTTGTTTAACACGCACGCCTGATTTGGGTAAGATGGACACTCACAGAAATCAGTTGTCTACGATAAAGTCACATTGTTTTCAGCATTAAAGCATGAAACATTTAAAATGTGGACGTCAAAATAAACTTATCTGTCTCAAAAACCATGTTAATGTAATAGAAATGTTGTGCACTCAAAATTAAGGTAATTTGCTGCACTTTAAAGGAAAAAAAAGCAAAAACATTATTCCGAATTGGTTTTTTATGAAATTTTCAACTTTTCTTCAAATACCATTCATCATATTTTGGACTCTCTGTTTGCGAACAGGAGCGGCCATTTTGTTCCACCACCTCTCCATCTCTGTTACATCTCGAGTCATCTTTCCACTTTTCTTCAACTTCTGTTTGACAACTGTCCAATATTTCTCAATTGGGCGGAATTGAGGGCAGTTGGGTGGATTGATGTCCTTTTCGGAGAACTCTTTTGAACTCTAGTGGCAGCTTGCAAACCAGGCCATAACTTTTAGGTCTGTTGTGAACTTTAATGTACGGAAGAATACTTTTTTCCAGAAACTCCTGCTTGTACATTTTGAAATTTATAGTTTTGTTAGTCACGAAAAGCAGTTTTAAATACTTTGCCAGATCTTAAGCTTATCGGCAGAAAAGAACTGACTAGGGACATCATCTCAACCAGTGGCTTTATAAGCTAGCGTTATACCAATCCTCTGCCCATAAAATAGGTTTTCTAGGCAACGTTTCAGTTGGTACTGCAGACTTTACTAAACCAGACTCCTGAACGCCACCCCCTGCCCCCTCAGAAATGACTGCGTCGCGAAACAAACAGTAGCTAGCGATAAGGAAAACAACGAATTTACATCCAATATTCAGCCGCACCTATGTATACTCGACCGCTGTCAATCACCCAATATAAGCATCTAATCTCGCAGCCTCACCTGGCGATAAGATAGCCCAGTCCGGTATGCACCTAATCAACGACCAAAATCACTCCTCACACCCAATTGATGCATGTCCAGCACTAGTCTGCTTGCTCAGTTCCATTTCAATCGCTCCTCGAATCGGTCCAAAATCCAACCATGAGCAATTCGGTAGACATCCACACGAAGCCCTACGCCGCGGCTCCTCCGTTGAAGCCCCTCTCCGCACTGGAAGTGTTCCTGGTCACATTGCGGTTGATGCTGGATTTGCTCGTGTGCTTCCTGAAAAGTATTCCGCTATGGGTGGAAGTTGTGCTGGAGCTGTTCTCGCCGCCCCCACCGAAGAACATCAGCGGACAAACGGCGCTGGTTACAGGCGGAGCAAACGGAATTGGGAAAGCCATCGCTACCGAGCTGGCCAAGGAAGGATGCAATGTGGTAGTTGTTGACCTGGACCAGACCAACGGAGAAAAAACGGCTCAAGAACTGAAACGATACAACGTGCAATCGGTGGCCTATAAGGTAAAAATAAAGCTTATCAGTTTGTGTGTGTGTGTGTGAGTATGGTGATTGATTACCTACTCGTCTGTAGAGTAGGCTTCTACGAGCTGAGCAAAGGTCAATCGTAGTAATCGATGAGTTTCAAATGTTTGGATTAATTTTTATCGCAGTTTGACGTAGCTGACTATGAGCAGGTTCGAGAGTTGCACCGTTTTGTTGAGCGGGACTTTGGACCGGTGGACATTTTGGTGAATAATGCAGGGATCTTGCCGTTCCTGTCGCCAAATGAGAAGAATCCTTCGGAGATTCGCCGGTTGATGGAGGTCAATGTGTTGTCTGGATTTTGGACGGTGGAACAGTTCCTGCCTAGCATGATCCGTCGACGCCGGGGACATATAGTGGCCATCGCATCCGCTTCAGCGTACACGCCGGTCGGTTGGATGAAGAGCTACGTGACGTCCAAGTATGCCGTGCGGGGCTACATGGAGGCACTGGACGAGGAGCTGTTCCTGATTGGTCAAACCGATCTGGTCAAGACGACTACGGTGTTTCCATTCGTGATCAACACCCGCAAGCAGTTGATGGAGAAATTTGATCACATGCCGTGAGTTTGTGGTTTGGTTTCTGAATGCTAGGGAAAATTAACGTTCGGAATTTTCAGGGGAGTTTCCACGATGCCAAAGTTTTCTCCCGAGGAAACGGCCAAGACGATTCTGGAGGCCATCAAGACCAACAAACGGAAGGTGGTTATTCCCAAAGTGGTTCGAGCATGGCAGTTGAGTTTCTATGAGTAAGTTCAGTGCGGTTATTTTTGGGATATGAGAAGGGTTAAATATGATATTGTTTACTTGCAGGCATATTCCTATCAAAATTCGACGAATGATGGATCTCACCATCATGAAGGGCCGGCCATTAGTATTGGATTGAATTGCTTCACAGCATTATCTTAGTTATTTTTTTAAGTTTACAATACATCTATACACTTTCAGTGATCAAAATGACTCAAGCTACTACCGGTTTATTTGTGTGAAACAATTCTTTCTTTTTTTCTCGAGGGTTGAAGCATAAAGTATGTGACCGCAGTATGTTTAAAAATTTCAGTTTCAATTTCCCCGTGGTAATGTTTTGTTATGCAGTCGTAAAATAGAAGCTCAAATTCAGCACGAGCATTGTTTAATGAGATGTTGCCTTGAGATGACAATCCGGGACAAAGTGCCGCCTAAATTGATAGCCTCCAGTGCTAAAGTCATCTCCAGGCCGTATGTAGCTGGGTTTCAAAAAGACTTGTAAATGACCAAACAATAGGGACAACTATTAGTACTGAAGTCAACCCCAAGATGTATTTCAGTAAGCGTTTGTATAGTATAATTAATTCATTCTAGCCCAGGAGGCTAAAAGTCACCATAATAAAGCAAAACAAAAAACATACTGTGAATTATATTTCCACACAACCGTCAATAGCAATGGTGTGCCTATTTTGGCTACAAACAGAATTTCGGTTTCTCCTAATTGTACAGTGCGGGAAATAAATATAACGAGAAAATGATTTCAATGGTTTCATTCTCTTAGTGAGAGTAGCTTGAGCAACACGCATAAAGGGTGATACGGTCAAAATTTGGTCATGGGAAAACGCGTGTAAATCGGTGAAATCGTTTATTTAAAAATCAAATTAAATTTCTTTTTCAAGTTCAATTTGTATAAAATTCAGGAAAAATATTCAGTTAGGCTTCCGCTTTTCCAAATCCGAATTGCCGGGCCTTACGCTTGACCCCTGCCATCAGATTTTGTACAGCCACCTTGTCCACCTTCTTCGCCGCAGAAAGCCAGTTTGCCTTGAACTGCTGCTCGTCCTTAGCAGTTTTTTTGGTCTTCTTTAGGTTCCGCTTGACAATAGCCCAGTATTTCTCAATTGGGCGGAGCTCTGGCGTGTTGGGAGGGTTCTTGTCCTTAGGAACCACCTGCACGTTGTTGGTGGCGTACCACTCCATGGCCTTTTTACCGTAATGGCAAGATGCCAAATCCGGCCAAAACAGTACGGAACAACCGTGTTTCTTCAGGAAAGGCAGCAGACGTTTATTCAAACACTCTTTCACGTAAATTTCTAGGTTGACAGTCCCGGAAGCTATGAAAATGCTGCTTTTCAAGCCACAGGTACAGATGGCTTGCCAAACCAGATATTTCTTTGCGAACTTTGACAGTTACGTGTGCTTGAAAATATCTGCTACCTTTCCCCTTCCTTTTGCCGTATAAAACTCCTGTCCCGGAAGCTGCTTGTAGTCGGCTTTGACGTAGGTTTCGTCGTCCATTACCACGCAGTCAAACTTCGTCAGCATCGTCGTGTACAGCCTCCGGGATCGCGCTTTGGCCGTCGTATTTTGTTTATCATCGCGATTTGGAGTCACTACCTTCTTGTAAGTCGATAGTCCGGCTCGTTTTTTGGCTCGATGCACGGTTGTAGACGATACACCCAGCTTATTTGCGGCATCTCGGAGAGATAGGTTAGGGTTTCGCTTGAAACTACCGGCAACTCTCTTTGTCGTCTCAGCGGCTTCCGGTTTTCGATTTCCTCCCGATCCAGACTTCCTGGCTGTCGACAAACGTTCCCCAAACACTTTAATTACATTTGTAACGGTTGATTTGGCAACTTTTAGCGATTTTGCCAACTTTGCGTGCGAGTAGCTCGGATTTTCGCAATGCGCGAGCAAAATTTTGATACGCTGCTCTTCTTGCTTGGACGGCATTTTGACAACTGAAGAGTGAATTCCAAAATCAAAATAGGAGCAACATTCTACACACACACACCTTCAAAATGAGGGGTGTTCAGGTTTTTTTAATGCAAAATTGAAAGAAATACGTCAAGTTGATATTGACCAAATTTTGACCGTATCGCCCTTTATCAATCAATACACTCAGCGAAATAAACTTTCGATATTCATAAGATTGCATTATGATTATTTACTATAAGTAATCAGTATGAATTTCATAAATTTATCTTATAAAATATAATGATGTTGAAAAAATAAATATATGGAGCAACCTAGATTCGAACCTTGAACGTTGAAGTTATGGGCCCAGTAACTTGCCCACTAGTATATATCAACACTTGTTATTAGAAAAGCTGAAAGGCGTACAAGAACATCGTCATGTGAAACAAAATCCATTCATAAGTCAGCCTTATGAAGTTTCATAGCATCGTTCATAAGTTGAACCTTATGAAACTCTTAAGATTATTTGATTGAGTGTATGTATTGAGTAACACAAATGTTCATGATCGGTTCATTCGCTTACAGCATGTATGTGTGACAAGATTCAATTGAATCCTAGAGGTTTTGAGCTGTTTAGTGGAATACTTGTAACTATAAATTAGAAGACAAATTAGTAATCTCCATTTAATTCCAACTACCTGTGCTTATCTTCGACAGATACCCGTATTTCGTCTACAATGTGCAGACTTCTTCAGTGTCTCGTACTAATAACTCGACTCAGTCGGTAGTTGGAATTAAATGGAGATTACTAATTTTTCTTCTAAGATTCAATTGTTGATCTCGTCTTCAAAGACTGTCTTTCCCCGTGGACGTGTTGTTGTTGGGTAAGAATTAAATTGTTTGTTTGTTTTCGTCAAAATTGGTACTGTTAGGAATCCATGGGCTATTTATATCAGATAAATATTGTTCATTATGTTTTTTATGGTTGGATTTGTAGTAAAAATGCCAAAAAACAAGCGATTGAGTGAATTTGAGCGAGGACAAGTAACTATCCTCCATGAACAAGGTCTGACTCTTTGGGGAATTGGCAGAAGAATAGGAAGGAGTAAGGATGTCGTGCATAATTACCTACGGTTGGGTACGAAATATGCCACTACGAAGCGACCTGGACGTCCCGAGGATAAAGATGGAAATCAAACGACTTGCAGTCCATCAAAAGCTGTGTCCGAGTGCCATTAAAGCCGAAATGAATCTTCCTGTGTTCAAACGTCGGATTTGTCACATTTTGAGTGAAGATCCCAATATTTCCTTTAGGAAAACAGCACCTGCACCAAACTTCTTGATCGTCATAAGAAGGTCCGTTTTACCTTTGCTGAAACATACCAGTTCCGGGAGGATGAGTGGTCTGATGTGGTGTTCAGTGATGAAAAGAAGTTTAAACTAGATGGGCCGGATGGTTTCAGCAGTCTTTGGTTTGATGAAAGGCACTTCCATAACATCCCTGTGCTGGAATGGCCAGCATGCAGTCCCGATTTAAATCTAATCAAGAATGTTTGGGGCTTGCTTTCTCGCAAACTTGATGGTCAAGGAAGAAATTAGGACACGGTGAAAGAATTAAAGTTAGCAATGCAGGATGTGTTAGCGTGAGGTCCAAGAAAAGCGCGAAACTACGAGGAGGATAAAATACCGGAGGACTTGTGGAAACGGAGAATGTAAATCAAAGCTTGTGGTTTTACTTTTAACAATTCAATTCGTACGGCTTTATTTGCCTCAAAAGAACATTTTATATCCGATGGGGACAAAAGAGCAAAAGGCCCAGATCGTTGCCCCCTGAAAAACAAGAAAAATGCATCATCCAGTTGCTTTTGTATTGGTCAGTTGACGAAGTCTATGAGCACCATTTGTTTTAGATCGGTTTCAATCACGGGTAGGGTAACGTCTCTCATTCTCGCGCCAACATAATACGCCCACCAAATTACGAGTAGGAATTTCCAGCCCATTTCTTCCTGGAACGTACTCATCGCTGTCTAGTGGGAGCCGGCGAAGCTTTCTGACGTCTCGACGGAAAATACCATTTGCTGTTTTGACCGATACAACCCTGACGAGTCCATCGTCTCCAGGAAAGAGCTCCAGAATACGTCCCAAAGGCCACTGTAGCGGTTTCTCGTTATCGTTGACTAGGAGCACAAAATCACCCTCTGCGACATTTTGGGATCTTGCTTGCCATTTCGTTAGGCGTTGGAGTGACAGCACGTACTCAGACTGCCACCGAGCCCGAAAGTCTTGAGCGACCCGTTGAACATAGTTCCACCGTCACAGCGAGTTTATCTGTTGTTCGAGGTGGTTAATTTCCGGGAGAGCCTCTAGAGGTCGCCCGATTAAGAAGTGTACGGGCGTAAGAGGCTGTGGATCAGCAGGGTCATCCGAGATTGCACATATAGGACGAGAATTCATGCAGGCAGCTACCTGAGAGAGCAGAGTGCTTAATTCCTCAAACGTGTAATTATAATTACCTCCAATTTTGCTAAGAAATCCCTTCGCAACCTTGATACCAGCCTCCCACAATCCCCCGTGATGCGGCGATCGAGCGGGTATAAAGAACCAGTGAACTCGTTTATTGGTGAGAAAATCGTTAACCTGATTACTGTGTTCGATTGTATCAATCTGTTGGTAGAGTTCCCGGAGTATTCTCGCTGATGCATGAAAATTTGTAGCGTTGTCGGAGTACATCTTGCTGGGCACTCCATACCGACAGGTAAACCTGGTGAAGGCAGCGAGAAAAGATGATGCAGTAAAATCTGAAACAGCCTCCAGATGCACCGCTCGTGTTCCAAGGCATACGAACAGAGCAATGTATCCTTTCGATGGGACGGCTCCACGAGTTCTTCGTCCAACAATATTCACTGGACTTCGTCTTCACTTCGTCCAACAATATTCGCCTGTAATGACAAATGGTGGAAGTGGCTTGAGGCGGTCCGGTGGTAATTGTCTCATTTGTTGTGCAATGCGTGCTGGTTGGTTTCGACTGCAGATCAAACAGTCCCGACACACCTTTCGGGCGGCACTGCTACCACGCAATATCCAGAATCGTTTTCGTGTGGCTGCTAATAACGACTGAGGTCCACAGTGAAGGTGTTCCTTGTGTTCGTGAAGAAGTATGAGTGAAGTCAATATTGAATGTCGCGGTAGCAAGATCGGATGTTTGTTATCGTAGCACAAATCCGATTGCTGCAGCCTTCCGCCCACCCTGACAACACCGCTTTTAAAGGGTGATACGGTCAAAATTTGGTCAAGGGAAAACGCGTGTAAATCGGTGAAATCGTTTATTTATCTTTTTATCTTTTTCAAGTTCAATTAGTATAGAATTCAGGAAAAATATTCAGTTAGGCTTCCGCTTTTCCAAATCCGAATTGCCGGGCCTTACGCTTGACCCCTGCCATCAGATTTTGTACAGCCACCTTGTCCACCTTCTTCGTCGCAGAAAGCCAGTTTGCCTTGAACTGCTGCTCGTCCTTAGCAGTTTTTGGTCTTCTTTAGGTTCCGCTTACCAATAGCCCAGTATTTCTCAATTGGGCGGAGCTCTGGCGTGTTGGGAGGGTTCTTGTCCATGGGAACCACCTGGACGTTGTTGGCGGCGTACCACTCCATGGCCTTTTTACCGTAATGGCAAGATGCCAAATCCGGCCAAAACAGTACGGAACAACCGTGTTTCTTCAGGAAAGGCAGCAGACGTTTATTCAAACACTCTTTCACGTAAATTTCTTGGTTGACAGTCCGGAAGCTATGAAAATGCTGCTTTTCAAGCCACAGGTACAGATGGCTTGCCAAACCAGATATTTCTTTGCGAACTTTGACAGTTTCGTGTGCTTGAAAATATCTGCTACCTTTCCCCTTCCTTTTGCCGTATAAAACTCCTGTCCCGGAAGCTGCTTGTAGTCAGCTTTGACGTAGGTTTCGTCGTCCATTACCACGCAGTCAAACTTCGTCAGCATCGTCGTGTACAGCCTCCGGGATCGCGCTTTGGCCGTCGTATTTTGTTTATCATCGCGATTTGGAGTCACTACCTTCTTGTAAGTCGATAGTCCGGCTCGTTTTTGGCTCGATGCACGGTTGTGAGACGATACACCAGCTTATTTGCGGCATCTCGGAGAATAGGTTAGGGTTTCGCTTGAAACTACCGGCAACTCTCTTTGTCGTCTCAGCGGCTTCCGGTTTTCGATTTCCCCCGATCCAGACTTCCTGGCTGTCGACAAACGTTCTCCAAACACTTTAATTACATTTGTTAACGGTTGATTTGGCAACTTTAGCGATTTTGCCAACTTTGCGTGCGAGTAGCTCGGATTTTCGCGATGCGCGAGCAAAATTTTGATACGCTGCTCTTCTTGCTTGGACGGCATTTTGACAACTGAAGAGTGAATTCCAAAATCAAAATAGGAGCAACATTCTACACACACACACCTTCAAAATGAGGGGTGTTCAGGTTTTTTAAATGCATAATTGAAAGAAATACGTCAAGTTGATATTGACCAAATTTTGACCGTATCACCCTTTATCAAGAAATGGATTCAGTTGATGTAGTGGAATACAACGTTCATCGCTGAGATGTCTCTGTAGTCGGCTGATTTCTCCGGGAAATTGTAGCTGTTGCGTGTGTCGGATGATTTCATCGGGAGAGAGCCGAGAGGAGCAACGGAACTCAGGGTGCCCAAAACGAAGCATGCGAGCGGTTATACGAAGCAAAAGTTGTAGGTTTGGGTAGTACCTAGCCATCATATCTTCCAGAAATCTATTCTCGTACACAGTGAAACATACGACGGCTGCAGCTCGCTGCTCTTTGTCGGTTTGTCGTTGCTCGTTGGTATCCAAATTCGATGATAATAGTTTGTCTGCCTCTGATGATTCCCATGGGGGTCCGTGCCACCAGAGTTTATTTTCACGAAGCTGACCAGGAAATGCGCCACGTGAGATCAGATCTGCGGGATTATACAGAATGCCCACGTGATACCAGTTGATGGATGGTAGATGAGTCGAGATTTCAGCAACGCGATTGACAACAAACGTCTTCCACCGCCAGCTAGCCATGCCAATACGACCTTGGAATCGGAGAATGCCCGAACTTCGTAGAACGTTGTCTCTGAAAGAGCAGCTCGCACATTTGAGATTAATCTTGCCAAAATAACCGCTGCAGACAATTCCAGACGTGGTGTAGTAATTCTGCCGTTGCCTATCGGTGCTAGTTTCGATTTCGCACAAACGAGATGGGATGAAGTGTTACCGTTGTCGCTTATGGCTCGAATGTAAAGGGCGATACGGTCAAAATTTGGTCAATATCAACTTGACGTATTTCTTTCAATTTTGCATATAAAAAACCTGAACACCCCTTATTTTGAAGGTGTGTGTGTGTAGAATGTTGCTCCTATTTTGATTTTGGAATTCACTCTTCAGTTGTCAAAATGCCGTCCAAGCAAGAAGAGCAGCGTATCAAAATTTTGCTCGCGCATCGCGAAAATCCGAGCTACTCGCACGCAAAGTTGGCAAAATCGCTAAAAGTTGCCAAATCAACCGTTACAAATGTAATTATAGTGTTTGGGGAACATTTGTCGACAGCCAGGAAGTCTGGATCGGGGGGAAATCGAAAACCGGAAGCCGCTGAGACGACAAAGAGAGTTGCCGGTAGTTTCAAGCGAAACCCTAACCTATCTCTCCGAGATGCCGCAAATAAGCTGGGTGTATCGTCTACAACCGTGCATCGAGCCAAAAAACGAGCCGGACTATCGACTTACAAGAAGGTAGTGACTCCAAATCGCGATGATAAACAAAATACGACGGCCAAGCGCGATCCCGGAGGCTGTACACGACGATGCTGACGAAGTTTGACTGCGTGGTAATGGACGACGAAACCTACGTCAAAGCTGACTACAAGCAGCTTCCGGGACAGGAGTTTTATACGGCAAAAGGAAGGGGAAAGGTAGCAGATATTTTCAAGCACACGAAACTGTCAAAGTTCGCAAAGAAATATCTGGTTTGGCAAGCCATCTGTACCTGTGGCTTGAAAAGCAGCATTTTCATAGCTTCCGGGACTGTCAACCAAGAAATTTACGTGAAAGAGTGTTTGAATAAACGTCTGCTGCCTTTCCTGAAGAAACACGGTTGTTCCGTACTGTTTTGGCCGGATTTGGCATCTTGCCATTACGGTAAAAAGGCCATGGAGTGGTACGCCGCCAACAACGTCCAGGTGGTTCCCATGGACAAGAACCCTCCCAACACGCCAGAGCTCGCCCAATTGAGAAATACTGGGCTGTTGGTAAGCGGAACCTAAAGAAGACCAAAAACTGCTAAGGACGAGCAGCAGTTCAAGGCAAACTGGCTTTCTGCGACGAAGAAGGTGGACAAGGTGGCTGTACAAAATCTGATGGCAGGGGTCAAGCGTAAGGCCCGGCAATTCGGATTTGGAAAAGCGGAAGCCTAACTGAATATTGTTCCTGAATTCTATACTAATTGAACTTGAAAAAGAAATTTAATTTGATTTTTTAAATAAACGATTTCACCGATTTACACGCGTTTTCCCTTGACCAAATTTTGACCGTATCACCCTTTAGATGCAAGCTCCCATTGCCACATCAGATGCATCGCAGTAGCCGTGCAGGTAGAGACGAAACCAGTCACGCATGTCGATCACCTTTCGTGGAATCTGAAAAGAGTTGAGAAGCGAGAACTTTTGCACCAAAACTAACCAATCATTGGTTAACTCACCGGGGGGTGCTGCATCCCAGGCCACCTTCAGCTCCCACATTCGCTGCATAACCAGCTTTGCCTTTACTACAATTGGTGCAAGTAGGCCAAGCGGGTCGAAAAGACTCTGCAATTTGCGATAAGATTGTACGTTTTGTGGGCTGAAGGATCTCGGTTGGCGTGTAGGAGAAGTGGAACTCGTCACTGCACGGCTGCCATTGCATTCCGAGTGTCTTAATTGTACTTCCATTCTTCTCAATAGGAATTTTCACCTCCAAATCTGCGTCCGGAATGCCTTCTAATACCGCAGCGCTGTTCGATGCCCATTTCCGAAGGTGAAATCCACCGGTTGCAAATATTTCAGTGAGTTGTCCCCTTAACAACTTTGCTTCGTCTTCGGACGACGCACCAGTGAGGAAGGTCATCTACCATAAATCCCTTTCTTTGCCTTGTCAACTGCTATCGGGTATAGTTGCTGATATGATTCTAGTAGCTGCTGTACACATTTTGTCGCCAAGTATGATGCACTTTTAGTCCCAAAAGTTACTGTATTCAGGCGATACTCTTGTATTTCTTCGTCATTGGACCATCTCCAAAGAACCCTGAGAAAGTCACGATCAAGTTCGTTCAACCATACCATACGATACATTTGCTTTGCATCTCCAACAATAACGATCGGGGTAAATCGAAATCGGATTAGAATGTTGACCAACGAATCTTGAACAACAGGACCACACATCAACACATCATTCAATGAGAGCCTACTAGTTGTCTTTGCTGATGCATCGAAAACAACTCGGCATTTCGTGGTCGTACTGGAAGATTTTACAACGCAGTGGTGTGGCAAATAAATCAATGTGACCGAGATCGATGTACTCACGGATGAACGCGTGTAGGGTATGTGATGGTGGTTTGTCCAATTTTCGATATCTTCGCGTAACTGTCATATACAAATAGATATTTCTCCATGAAAAAAATCTAGAATCACGATAGGTTTGTGTTTGCTGTGAAGCTCTAAGTCTCTACTTACTAGTAATACAAAAAAAAATTGGTTTGCTCAAAATATTAGGATGTTATAGCGATTTTTTTCAAATATAATTTATGATGGTGGTTTGTCCACCTCTGATGATGGTTTGTTCACTTTTATGATCATGGTTTGTCCACTTTTGAAAGCCAATGTTTTTGAGCGAAAATGTTCTGATTCTCAAGTGGAATGTAACATTTTTCAACTGTTTCTTGTTCAGGATGATTATTTTGACCCATTCATGAATAGTTTACTACAAGTTTTTGGCATACCGGCGCCAGTAGTGTAGTGCTAAGCGTGACTGCGACGTCGGTTGGATTTTTCTAAGGCAAAAAAATCTCTGGCCACGTCTTCCATCGGAAGGGAAGTAAAGCCGTTGATCCCGGCTCATGTGTTGATGAGTGCGATTTGTAGGGTCCAGGTGATGGAGTCATCTTTCTGGTGACAATGGCTGTCACTAAGAAGTGTTTAGCATTTAAGGTAGTGGAAAAAAAACATGCCCATCTCTGATGGAAATTCCGGTAAACGATATTGAATTTTGAAAATATATTTATTGTTTGGATCGAAACTTGAAGAGAATCATACATTGGAGCATTTTGTATAAGTTACAACAACAAGAAAAAGATAAACATGTGTAATAAAAATGGTAAATTAAAAAATAAATGATGATTATCTGGAAAATAAATATAAAGTTAAAAAACAACAAATCAAACGAAATATGATTACTAACGGCATACTTCACTAAGTTTTTCGACGCTTCTCTTGAGGTTTAGAATCCGGAGGAATGAGTTGCTTGCTTTTCTTTGATGAAGCAATATTCTTCCTTTTCGTAGCAACCTTCTTTCTTTCTTCAGCCGCTGCAGCTTCAAGACATTTCAGTTGCTTTCTTGTAGCTTTTAAATTTTCCGTTTCTGCAAGCAACTTGGCTCTTATTTCGTTCAGCTTCATGTTGCGTTCTTGCTTGGCCTCTTCATCCTTTTTATGTTCTTGAGCAATTTTCTGATCTTCCAAGTCTCGGTTTTTAATATCGGTAATAATCTGCAAATCTGACATGAAACCATAGGACAGTTTCAGACCTTTTCTGATATTATTGGGGTAATCTTGCAATACATTATTTATGAACATTGGAACAGATAGGGTAACGGGATGTAATGTTAGCCTAGCTCCTTGATTCGGCCTATGTACCAAATATGTCATTATTTCTTCGATAATCAACAAAATCATGTTGCTATCAGCATGACCGATTTATTTCAAAGCAATTGAGACATAATTATTATATTTATAGTTGTTCACTTTCGCGTATTCTTCGATTTCTTTGACTTTTTAGTCACCATGACTTTACTGGTTAAGCTGAACAGATTATCTATACGATCTTCGAATGATCTAAATTTGCCGAAATTGAACCTATAAACCGAATAATGTTGCCAAGATGTACAGAATATAGTCACATGTTATAAACTAACAGGTCACATTGGTAAAATAACAATGATTTAACAAGCAAACGGTGGACTCAATGTTAGGGACATATTTTTTTCTATGTTCCCAACATAGAAAAAAATATGAAAAATGACCTGTTGTATGAAAAGCGTAGTAAAATTTTGTTATTGGTAACATTTACAAAAAAAACTGTCTGAGTTCAGGTTGAATGTTGTTCGTATGGCTTATCTCAGCACAAATTAAAGGAACAAAATCTGTGTAGAGTGAATTATAATGTTCTGATTGTCGAATGACCGCCAAATCATACATAAAAATCACTTAAGTGTTTCTTAGCAGTTTAAGTATAGTTTGATTTGTGAAATTGTTGGTTGAGTAGAGCGACTACAGCTGGGAACGCCTTGAATCAGAAAATTAGGAAGAAAACCGCACGAAAATTGCATTTTATAGAAAATCAATCGAATGGGACGAATTTGCATCCATGATTAGACCCAATTTGGTACCCATAGACCGACATAACATCCATATCCCTCGAAAGTTTTTGACTTTATAAAACGAGTTGTGTAGCTTTTCGTGATACATACTACCAGATGGCTTATTAAACATATCTTAGGAAGTGTATAGCTAGTTAAATTTTGTTTCCAGCTCAAATACTTTATGAGTTACAATGAAAAATGTAATCGATTGTTGCATATTAGGCTGAGTCAAGGGACACATACCCTATATTGTTAATATCGTCGTGGTAGTTTAGTGCAGTTTCGTCAAGGGTGGCCAAGCTGTTTTCGGTAGGGTCGAGCTGTTCTTGTCGCGTTTTTTCAATTTGTAAATTCCTTGAGTTAAAAAGCAAACGATCCGTTTTCAAATTATCGAAGTTGAATGGCTGTAATCCGGTTGATCTCCAACCGTTGATGATTGTTTCCTTGTTAATGACCTCATAGTTTGTTTGTTTCAAAACCTTAACAAATTCAATTTCATTGAACGTTTTATCTGGGTTATTTGTTTTCCATTGAAAATTTTCCGTATATTTAGCTTTTAACGGACCAAAAACTGCCACATCGAGCACTTGTAGAATGAGCGTCGGATTTGGGCTCTACTAGGCTAATATAACTGTTAAAATTACATCATTTTCGAAGCACCATCTGTATAACTTAACAGAATGATGTCCAGAATACCCATCAACCACCAGTACAATTGGGCGTTCAATATTCATTTCAATCCATCGTGGATTTAAGTGTTGCGTAACAAAATGGAAGAAGGCATTTCCCTTCATCCATCCTGATGCAGTTTGATTGAATCCAAAGTTGGCTCCTATGGACCCAGAAGTAGTTGCTGCCGCAACGAGATCGTTAAAAGTATCCTTGAATGTTATAAGTGGTGGAATACAATTTCCATCAGCAGCAACGGCATATGTGCAAGTAATATTTTCTTTGGGTTTACCGCGTTCAACATTATAAACCACTTTTGCTCCTTTCTTAGCGTACACCTTAAGCATATCATTAGTAGAGATAGTTTTAAATGTAAGAAAATTGAATCGACACTTATTATTTACATAGACCATTCTGTTCCACAGGGGCTAGTTTATCGGTGTTTTGATGTCTTGCTTACCTTTTTCGGAACAGGGTTCATGATAAAATTAGATTCGTCTACGTTCCACCAAGATGACGGACGATTTAATACTTCAAGGTTTCCCGAATTTTCAAATTGACTATACAAAAAGTCAAAATATCCCTTCAGCCAATCATGCGTTAGTAGAGCAGACGATTTGCCAAGTGCCTCCGGTTTCCGTTTAGAGATATTGGGATGCCGGTTCATAAAGCTATTGCAAAAATGAAAGTACGAATTTTATAGAAATTATGTTATTACTCTGAAGAGGGTAACATTATGCCATGTAAAAAATCTGGATGCCCCTCACTTGAAATGACTATAACAGTAACATAAGTCGTAATATAAAATTAGATATATTCACTGACATTCAAGCATGCTTTATGTTTAGGAGCACGTGAAATTAAAAATTTAGTGAAAAGAAATAAAATTGCATTGACTAAATATTTTGTTTAAAAAATGATAAAACTTCTTGATAAAATAAAACTTTTCATAAAATAAGCCACGTATGTAGTTTGTAACGCTTACCCTTTTAGCCAACCGGATGTTGGAGATCCTTCTCGAAATTTGTTTCCGTCCAGAGAAGCAAGATCTCTTGCAGCATCCAGAATTTCCTTAGTCGTTTTTGGACAGCCAGAAGCAGCACAAAGTAGAACCCAAGCAGCCAGTTGTTTCTCCAGATCAGCACTTAAGGTCGTTGCATTGCCGTACCTCTTGCAATTTTTTCCTTTTAACTTCAACAACAGGGTCGATTTGGGTATATTGTACAATTTGCTAGCACTATTGGCTGTTAACAACTTGTTCTTCACATCCGATAAAGCCTTCAAATGGCTTTCCTCTGTATATTGCCTTTTCTTTGACATTTTTCCACCGAACAAAAGTTAAATCGGAAATACTTTACTTCAGCTGCGCGCTATGGAAAACATAAACAAACTGCAGCGCGCCAAGCGGTCAACAAAGGAACCAACTGGACAAACCACGATCAGCACACTGGACAAATCATCATCAAAATTTAGGTCATCGAATTGCATTAATTACATAAACTAAATCAATAATTCGGATATGAAATGTATGCAGGCATGATTTTTACAATATTTCTAAATGTTATAAGGCATAAAAGATCTAAATACATGCCGAGTAGTCCTCTGGTGATCGATTAAATGTTAGCCTTATTGAGGGGTGCAATGACACTGATAAATACAGTTTTTGTACAACTTTAAAACAAGCAAATTTGCTAATGTTCCTTATAAAACGACTGCAAATCATCAACAATATTACTTTATTTGTATACTAGGAAACATTTGAATACTTTATTTGAAACCAATGTGCCTAATCAATTCAAATAAAAAGTGGACAAACCACCATCATATTTTCGACTGGACAAACCACCATCAAATACCCTACTCACTTCTGAGCTGTGGGTTTCGGTCAAGCTTTCTCTCTATATGATGGAGCCTTTTCTCGGCAATTTGCTTAGACTCACCTAATTGATTGGGGTCAAGCAAGAACGGGAGACGAACGACAAACTTTCCCGACTCATTTCGGACAGTGTGTGTAGAGAAGTGTTGTTCGCATCGTTGCTCTTCTTCGGTGAGATGATTAGGTTTTGCTGCGTATTCTTCAACCTCCCAAAACTTGCGAAGTTGTTGAGAGAGGTCGTCGTCAGTAGAGGCCAATAAGCAAGTAGAAACGTGTGATTGAAACGGCGTGATCGACTCGTGATAACGGCCTGCGACTACCCAACCGAGTTTGGTATTCTGTAGTGTTGGTAGGCTATTGTCGAAACTGAGAGCAATTTTGCCAGGTTCGAGCAGCTCGAAGAAAAGTTCAATACCCAGTAAAACTTCTACTTTACCAGAGTGATGGAAGAGTGGATCGGCAAGATGTATGGATCCTGGAATCGGCCAATTGGAAATATTGGCTGGCTTGCACGGAAGCGTTTTGGTGATCTTTTCCAGTACCAAGCAGGATACAGACGTGCGATAATCTGTACAGCGAGAAGATATGATGATTTCGGCAAACTTGTCAGCGTGTGCTGGTGTGGAAGAGATGCCTTCGAGATGCATGTCAGCTGCACGCGTTTTGAGTCCGAGTTTTCTACAAATATTTTCGCTAACAAAATAATACGGCACGGCAAGCGTGTGGCCGTCCGTGGCTGTCCAAAACGTTGATAGCGACGGTAGCAAGGACACTAGACGCATCGAGGAATGTAGGTGAGTCAATGGCCGAAAGGAAGGATTGGACTGGTGGTACAGGGACGGCTTGGGCCGACGAAGATAGTGATGACGGTGAGATTGTTGATGATGACGCCGGATGAAGCAAGGTGTGATGGTGTAAGTTGCATTTCCTACATAAACCTGATTTGCAGTTTTCACCGGGATGTATTTTCAGACAATTACTGCACAGTTTCATCCTGTTGACGTGCGTCAGTCGTTCCTCGTGGTTCATGTGAATGAACTTTCCACATTGATAGAGATTGTGGTTTTGTTTGTTGCATACGTTGCATAACGGAGGGTTCGTTGCGACGAATGCGTTTGCACCTCGGAGATGAGGTTGCTGTCTGATGGTTACTGGTTGTTTAAACGGCACATTAGCCTTTGGTTTGGTTGGCTGAGCTGATTGAAGAGCAAAACTGTGAGATTCGATGAACTTTAGAAAACACTGTAGGGTAATGGCTTCCTCGTCCATTTCAGAAATCTTTTCACTCCGAATGTACAATAGCCACGTATCACGATCTTCTCTATCCATTGCGTTCAGAGCTCGGATAACCTCGTCTGAAACGTCATGCAATGAGCGCAAGCTAGATGCGGAGGATGAGATTAGCGTTGGCTGTGATAGAAACCGTTTGATGTGCCGGTTAGCAATTTCCCGCGGTTTGTCATACCTAGATTTAAGCTTCTCAAGTGCAGCTCGGTAGTTGGCATCTTCGATTTTCAGGTGTGAAATCAATGACGCAGCCTCACCAGCTAGGTTAGTTTTTAGAAAATACAGCTTTTGACTATCCCTTAGTGTCGGATTTTTGTGTACCAAGCTGTCGAACAAATCGTAAAACGATTGCCATTCTAGATAGTTCCCACTGAAAACGGGCATGTTCATCCGTGGAAGTTTGACGTCTGACAGAGGGGATACTGTGGCGTCGTTTTGTACAATGGCGGGAGAGTTGGATGTGGTAGCCATGTTGGAGGACATCAATCGGAGAAATTCGGCCTGTTGATGAGCTAGCTGCATGATTACGTCGTTCTGCGAACTTGGTTGAGCAGCAGCATTTTCGCGCTCCTTTACCGCTTTTAATGTTTTTAATAAACGATTCTTCAGTGCGATGTAGCACGTTTCGAATTTTCCCTGACGTTGCACGGCATCTTCGAACGCCTTTTCGTCTTCACTCATATCCACAACCCTTTTACGTACGGCACAAAAGGCAGCCCACACTTCACTCAGAGCATCTAGTTCGATTTGAATATCGACTTCTTCGACCGCTTCTGGTCTAATTTTGTCTACCGTATCGGAAATCCGTTTTAACCGTGGTTCGAGCGATTTTCGTTCACGGATCAGTTTATCCATTTTTGTGGATTTCGCGCACTTATTGTTCAACTGAATATGTTTTAAAAATGTAACTGCTTGTGAGTGTGCTATTTGTTCTGTACCACTAAGATACCGATCAGCAGAAGCACTTCTAAAGAGCGACGACAGGGCCAATTCACGGGCACTAGTGGTCACAGAATACGCGGTTCACTGCGAAATGTTCGCTATCCGGCTCGAAGGACCATATGTTAGCGTGAGGTCCAAGAAAAGCGCGAAACTACGAGGAGGATAAAATACCGGAGGACTTGTGGAAACGGAGAATGTAAATCAAAGCTTGTGGTTTTTTTTTTTAACAATTCAATTCGTACTGCTTTATTTGCCTCAAAAGAACATTTTATATCCGATGGGGACAAAAGGGCAGAAGGCCCAGATCGTTGCCCCCTGAAAAACAAGAAAAATGCATCATTCAGTTGCTTTTGTATTGGTCAGTTGACGAAGTCTATGAGCACCATTTGTTTTAGATCGGTTTCGATCACGGGTAGGGTAACGTCTCTCATTCTCGCGCCAACAGGATGAATTGTACTAACTTGATCCGAATGAATTGAAATCGTTCCTAACTTCTATGCCAAGACGTCTGCAAGAGGTTATTTCTTAAAAGGGAAAAACTACACATTACTAATTTGTTATTTATCAGAATTGAAATTCGATAAATAAATGATACTGTTGAAATATTTGATCTTATCTTTATATTTTTTTCCCATGAGAAAAAATAAACTTTTGGATTGTTCTGAAATGAGGCGTCTCAAAGGGAAAACTACTGATGATGAACTTTTAACTTGTTGCTGAGTATGTATTGGAAAGAATGTGGTATGTGGTCGTTCGGAAGGTGAAAAGAAGGAAAATAAATCTAGACAAAATACACTTTTGATTGTTATTTTTTGTATTCTCCCCAGCGCGGAAGTAACGAACGATCTTTGATGAAGTTAGCAGAAGCAGATAATTTCTCATCTCCATGCGAAGCGCTAGGAGCGGACAGTAATTTTATTGCTAGAACAAATAGACATGAAGAGAAAGTGTATTGATAGATCCGTAAGGGAACGGCAGGCTTTGAAATTGAAAAGGATTTCCCCTTTGCCTATCCTGCATGGGGTAGTATGACAAAGAGTTATGTGCCTGATCGTATACTACTGTTCAAATGCCCTCCGCTCGTTTTAAAAAAACTTACATCTTAAATAGGAAGTCATTGCACAGTGATCCAGAATGCGAATTTAGCTGGAGGGATACATTTTTATCCTAAGTTTGATGTTTTGGAGCAAAATTGTTTTTCACAAAGTTGTTTTTAAAAAAAAGGCGCATCTCTTGGTGTGAATGAAAACAAGGGTGGTCCTTATTTTCAGAGAAATCGAAAACCTTACTTTTTTATTTGCAGAAATAAAGGCATATATTATTCGTAAAAGTTGTAAGTCAAACAATTTTAAGTATCTTCAATTAAATATTTTTTTCTGTACCTTTTGATATGACTGAATTAGAGCATTTTTACCTACATGCCTTAGGGTGTCCCTATAAAAATCAGTTATTTTACTGTAACTCAAGAATCAAGTTTCTCAGCAGCATTTGAAATGATTTTTTCTATTGCATATCATATCTGAAAACTGGAGATAGGATATTTTTTTAAATTCAGTAAAACACATTTGAAAAGGGCGTAGTTTTTGAAGAAAATCGTTAAATACTCGCTAATGGTTAGAGATATCGGCAAGATTTATACGTCATAACTTTTGTCTTTTCAAGTTATAAAAATCATTTGAACACAACTTTGTTGGCAAAAATGAAATAAAAAAGTTAGAGCAAAATATGTTTTTCGATTTTGGTGGGAGAATCCTATGTTTTATAATTTTAGGTCGATATCAACGGTACACATCGGATCATCAGTTTCGCTCCCAAAGCCCTAACCGAAAAGCAGAGGCGGTACGCCCAAAATCAACGGCAAGAATTGAGCACCGTTTGGGATGTAGATGTAGATCGCGTATTGTCTACTGAGAAGACACCGGGGCGACTAAAAAGTTGTCCGCTGTTTCAAGCCAAACCCCAACCTCTCCGTCCGAGATGTCGCAAAGAAGCTGGGAGTGGCGCCTTCAACCGTGTATAGAGCTAAAACACGAGCTGGACTGTCGACTTAAAAGAAAGTGGTGACTTTCGCGACGATAAACAAAACACGTCGGCCAAAGCACGATCGCGAAAGTTGGTCCACGACGATGCTGACGAAGTTTGATTGCGTGGTATAGGACGATGAAACTTACGTCAAGGCAGACTTTAAACAACTGGCTGGACCGGAATTCTATACGGTAACCGGACGGGGAAGGGTGGCAGATATTTTCAAGCACATTAAACTGTCAAAGTTCGCGAAGAAATATCTGGTGTGGCAGGCCATCCGTACCTGTGGCTTGAAGAGCAACGTTTACATTGCAACTGGAACCGTCAACCAGGAAATTTATCTGAGCGAGTGCCTACAAAAACGTCTACTGCCTTTCCCGAAGCGACACAAGTGTTCCGTTCTATTTTGGCCGGATTCGACGTCTTGCCATTACGGAAAAAAGGCCATGGAGTGGTATGCTGCCAACAACGTTCAAGTGGTGCCCAAGGACAAGAACCCTCCCAACACGCCAGAGCTCCGCCCAATCGAGCAATATTGGGCCATCGCAAGTGGAACCTTAAGAAGACTCAAGGCAAACTGGCGTTCTGCGGCGAATAAAGTAGACAAGGAGACTGTACAAAATCTTATGCCAAGTGTTAAACGAAAAACCCAGCAATTGGTATTCGGTAATAAGGAAGCTTAGTTGAATATTTCTCCTGTATTCTGTATTAACTGAACTTGAAAAAGGAAAAGAATTTGACTTATTAATAAAAACTTTGAACGACTCACACACATTACTGTTTGACCAAATTTTGATCGGAACATCCTTTAATGTCGGCCTTTAGTTCAGAAAAGTGGCAGAAAAAAGTTGGGGAGATATCAACAGGTCGCATCGGACCTTTACTATTCAGATCGTTTAATAGTTAGAAACGGGTGTATCGTCTAGCCTAGCCTAGCGCGTTGCGTGAAAAGGCACTGTAAGTAGCCCATAAAAGTCATCCCCTCGCCGCGAAGTCCAAAAGTATCCTTAGGGATACTGGACCTGAGAAGCCAACTCCGATGCGGCGAAAGTTGGCACTTGATGCAGTCTGGGATAGCATCGCGATAGACTTCAGTGGTACTAGTGGATTACAGATCGAGGTACGTTATAGCACGATCGACTAAGTTGACCAGTTTAGAACATACGAAGGCGGTTCTGGAAGAAGTGTTCGACCGAGAGGGATTCCCTCAAACCATAAAGAGCGATAACAGACCTCCATTGAACGGAGACGAATACAAATCATACTGCTCCGCACAAGAAATTAAAACCATATTCTCTACTCCTCTATTCCCACAACAGAATGGCTTGGTCGAAGCGTGGCAGCTCCGGATGCTCCGGGAACAACTATAACAACGAGCTACAAGCCGCTGTGAGGGCTCATAATGCGGCCGTACACACAATAACGAAGGTGCCACCGGAGGAAGTTATGCTAGGAAGAAAGATAAAGAGAGGTCTCTTCCTCTCCTGGACCGTTCAAAACCCCAGCACGATGAGGACTTGCAGACCGCACTTGACCGGGATGCAAAATTACGAGGAAAAGCTCAAGAGGATAGCCGTCGTTCCGCTCGGAAATGCAGTATTCAACCCGGTGACGTCGTAATTGTTGAACGCCAGAATCGAGCAAAAGGTGATTCGAGATTCGGTACTAAACGATATACGGTACTCGAAGAGGAGAACGGCAGTTTGTTGCTGGTTGACGACGATGGAGCTACATTGAGACGTCGCGTAACACTGACCAAAAAGGTATAAGGCTTGCTTCATTTAGAATTGGAACAAACTTTTGCTCATATTGTGGCGCTCCTGGTAGTTGGATTTGGAAGTTCTTGGGGCCCACGTGTCGGGAATTTTGTCAGCTTCACGTATGTTTTTTTGACATTCCGCAAATCGACTGTACTTTGTAAACAATCAACATGGAAGCCGAAAGAAAGGAAAAAATTGTGCACAGTTATTTGGAAAATCCATTGTGGTCTGCATCTAGGCTAGCTAAACAGCTGAAATTGCCCAGAAATACCGTATGGCGCGTTATCAAACGGTATAAGGAAACATTGACGACGATTTGGAAGCCTCAAGCCAATCGTCGGAGTGGAACTGTCAACCGGAAACTGCGTGGTAAGATTTTGAAGACGATTAAGAGGAATCCCAATCTGTCGGACCGTGATTTGGCCAGAAAATTCGGTGCTGCCCATAGTACCGTGAGGAGAACTCGACTCCGGGAAGGAATCAAGTCGTATCGAGCTAGCAAACAGCCAAATCGGACCATAAAACAGAATAGTGTGGCCAAAATCCGTGCTCGGAAGCTTTACGACCAGGTGCTGACCAAGTTCGACGGGTGTCTTCTGATGGACGATGAAACCTATGTCAAGGCTGACCTCGGGCAAATCCCAGGTCAAAAATTTTACTTGGCAACGGCTCGGGGGGATGTTCCAGCAAAATTTAAATTTGTTTTTGCCGACAAATTTGCACGAAAATTCATGATTTGGCAGGGCATTTGCAGCTGTGGCAAAAAAAAACGAAAGTTTTCGTTACAAATAAGACAATGACGTCGGAACTTTACCAAAAAGAGTGTCTCCAAAAACGAATTTCGCCGTTCATTCGATCCCACGACCATCCCGTAATGTTTTGGCCAGATTTGGCAAGCTGTCATTACAGCAAAGTCGTTCAAGAATGGTATGCAGAGAAAGGGGTCCAGGTTGTTCCGAAAAACCTTAACCCACCCAACTGCCCCCAGTTCCGCCCTATTGAGAAATACTGGGCAATCATGAAGAGGAGACTCAAGGCAAAGGGAAAGGTTGTCAAAGACATCAATCAGATGAAGACCTGGTGGAATAAGATAGCTAAAACGATGGACGAAGAAGGTGTGCGCCGCCTAATGAGCCGTGTTACTGGAAAAAATCGAGAATTCCTTCAAAACCGTGACGAATAATTTTATCCGTATTTTTTCTTAAAAGTGTGAAAAAAAAAACGCTACATTTGTATACAAAAAGATGTTGAATTCAATAATAAATAACTGAAATACAGGCAATTGTTTTTCTTCCAATTCTATCTGAAGCAAGCTTTAAAACCAGCAAATGCTTCGAAGAGGAAGCGCTGGTGAAAGCGCTATGCCGCTTGGACAGAAGCCCAGTGGAGGAATGTAGTCTGTTCAGATGAATCTTCTTTCACGCTCTTCCCAACAACCGGGTGGGTGTACGTGTGGCGTTCTCCGGGAGAGGAGTACGACAAAGATTGCTTGCTTCCCACTGTAAAGCATGATGGGGGATCGGTTATGGTCTGGAGCGCCATTTCCTGGCATGGAGTTGGTCCAATTGTCGCCGTAAAAGGCAAAATGATGGCTGAACACTAAAGGACCACATGGACTAGCAGGTATTTCAAGTGTTGGTGACAATGAATTTAATCATTTTTAAATTACTGCTAGTTGCTTCCCATGATGCGATCCACATTCCCAGAGGGGACACGCGTCTTCCAGGATGACAACGCTCCAATCCATACAGCGGAATCCATTATAAAGTGGTATGAGGACCAAGGAAATGATTTCGATCACCTTGAGTGGCCTGCTCAGTCACCGGACATTGACATCATTGAACCATTGTGGTCGACATTGGAAGCAAGGATTCGGAATTGAATTGGATTTCCCACCCCCTTCGTCCTTGAAGGAATTTGAGAAAACTTTGATCGACGAGTGCTATGAAATACCACTGGACGTCTTTCAAACCCTCAACAGCTCAATTCCCAGACGTGGATTGAAGCCGTCTTGGAAGCGGATGGAGGACCAACTCGCTGCTAGCTCTTCCCTATACTCAATCGAATTATTGCTTGCTTATCCGAACCAAAGCTAAATCAATTGATCCTCAGAGGTACCAGGAATCAGGATTAGGCTAGCCAGTGTATCTTATCGTCCCTATTTTGTGGCAAAATCGAAAATGATCCTTACTCCAGGTTCTCCCAAAAATGTTCCAGGACTGGTTCATGTAGCCAATGGCTTTCTCAAGTCTATCAAAATCATATTTATGAAAAATCATGAAGATAGAGCTGCCGCACGGCATATTTTGGGATAAATGCCTAACTGGTTCCTTCTACAGATTCCCTCGAGAACTTTCCGGTGGTTCCGGGAGTGGCCAATATGGTCAAGGATCCACGTTAAGTTTATAATAGGATGTATGATGAAAAACCAAGAAGAAAGAGGTGTCACAAGGCATGTTTTGAGTAAAATAAAGAGTTAACCGCATCCAGAACCCTTTATCAGAACCTGTTCCACGGAAATGACCATATCTCGATCAATTTAGGGCCATTCTTGTATCCAACATTTCATTCGCTTGGTAAATATTTTGTTTCTTTGTGTGTTTACTAAAAAAATGTTTGATTACGGCATCTTGTACAAAATCTCATCACAAATTCAACATGTAAGATGGCCGCTCCGGAAACCCGGAACAACTCCGGTGTCCGGAGGACATGGCCAAATATGTCTTGGCCAATACAAAGATTCGAAATTGCATCAATTTTCCAGTCGAATGGTTTTTGGCAAAAATAAAAAAGATAATATTTCATGAAGTTAGAGCACTTCAAAGTTGATCAAAAATTTGCCTGTCCCGATCATTTTGTCTATCCCCTGTATACTCAACAAACAATTTGAGCTGTTTGAAAGCTATGCCTAAGTTATAACCCTAAATAGGAATGTGATTTACCACTTCGCGAACGACACCACCGACTAAATCCTATTATTTTCACTTACAGTTTTGTTTATTTTTTTCCGGCAATGTTTTCCGTTTTCTGCAATAATTTTCTTCCATTTAGTCACTTATGTTAATATCCCATCATCATCATCATCTTCATCGCAATAGTTTAAAGTTCATGTTCCACTGTCTGCCAGCCAGTTGGCTCGAATAACTTATTTCTTGCCCGATTGATGTTCCGTTGCTTTCCTGTTCTGCTGTTCTAAATAGTCACTCGGGTTCAATCGTCATTGTAAATGTATATTTATCCTGTTTGCCTAAATCTTTGCCAACTCTAACTCTTTAGTATTCATGGTTTCTACCGTTTGCCTCGCTCTAAATAACTCATCATTCCCGTATCTCTTCTCCGTACCAACTAGTTTACAGTAGTTTAAGTTAGTGTTAATATTAGTTTCGCTACGGATTACACCCCTCCTTGCCTCCCGTCAGATTCCGGCCGACGAGGCTGCGGGTTTTCCTTATTTTTGTATTTGTTTTTTTTTTTCATTTTTAAAGTTTTATTTGGTGGATCAAATTTCCGATAACGACTTTTACTGTGTGGTCACACGAATTAGGCTAAATTTTCAACTTGTATTCACTTGCACCTATGCCATTGAAATCACATTTATAAGTATGACACCTTGTTGTATTGTTTGTTTGTTTTTTATTTTCGCGGAGAGTTGGTTTTTGTTTTCACCAGAAACATCAATTTTTTGTTCAGCTTTGGGGTTTTTCCTCGCAGTAGTTTCCGCGAGAATTATGACACATTCCTAAAGGGGGTTTCAGAAGACAGTTTTGTTTCAGTGTATTTTTTTTGTCGTTCAAAGAGGGGAGTTGGTCCATTAATAAGTGTGTTACATTCCAGGAAATGGAAAAATTTCCAGCAAGGGTTTTGGATCTTCGTCTAAATTTATATGGTGGGTTATTTTGCTTCGTTCCAGGAACTGGGAGGGGGGGATATAAAGGGCACAGTTCAGTTTGTTTTCTAATGTTTGTTTTACGTGGCACATTGTCATCAGTTCTAATTTGACTACGATTCTTCTGTTGCATGCTAATTTGTAGTTATTTTGAAGAGGAAACACTTGCGTTCACCCGGTTTCAGGAGTTTTGCAAATAAATAGTCAAGAAACTCTTAGTTTACAGATTTGTGTTGTTTGTTTTCGCACCATTTTGATACATTGTTTAATCGATTAACGTTAGTCTTTTTCGCACTGCTTTAGCAGTTTTGCTTAAAATTTAAATACATACTTCCAGAGTGTGACGAGCTAACATCTAAGATTCAACTACTTGCTTCCGCTTACGGTGCTACTGTTGTTTGTTAACTAAAGCCTAACCTCTAAAGTTTTGTTTGTTTGTTTGCGGTTTTTGTTAAGAGACATTGACACCAAAAAGGAGGGGTTCGATATTCGACTGTCACATTTATTCGCTTTAATAGAGTGCGGCGTCGCCATCTTTCGATCGCCGACACGCACACAGAAGCCCGATGAATAGTTTTCAGTTGTTGTGCTAGTTCTAATACATGTTGCCTCGGTTAATGTTTAAGGTGTGAGTGATTTGCATTTCATAATTGAATTCAATTTATTTATAATGTCGCCTGCAACATGAATTTTTAATCATATCTAGTCGGTAGTAGTCAGTAAGTGATTTAAAATATCTTGTTATGTTTGCGCTTGGAGCATGCTAGAGCACCACCATTTTGTTTGTTTGTTTTGTTTTGTTTTCTTTTCTCTGCTTAGGTCGATAGACTACAGTCAGGCACGATCTAGAACTGAATGTAACTGCTGTCACTGTCAGTTTGACACAGCAGGATCGCACTTGAGACTACGGCAAATGTAGGGGTGTTCTTAACGACATTAGAGATACTTTTACCAGGGGGAACAAGTTCGGCGGACTGTTTTGTGTATGTCACTCGATTGCACTAAGTATTGTAGGTTATCTGGCTTTCGAGGCGAAAGCTAAGAAAGATCAATTTAATGCACTGGTTAGTTTTGCATTTTAATGCGATCGTTTCTCTCGGTGTAGCAATGGAGGCTAAGAGAGCGACAGATGGGTGCATAAATTCGGATTCTCTCTGTTCGGTTTGGCGTTTTTCTATGTAGGTGTCGTATTTTCGATTTGCTAAAATTGGCGTCAGTAAAAATTTTCATTTATGAACAGTAGAAAGTGATATGTTCGCTTTTTATGGTTGGGTTTTCGCTCTAGATTAGTTTAGTTAATAGTGGTTGGAAAGTTGAAAGTGGGAGTATTACAATTGGGGTTCCAGTTGTTTGTTCTGGTACGACGTTCGTTCTAGTGTTTGTTTTGGTCGAGTAGATTTGTATCCTCTTCCTACAGGGTGCGGCAGAAAATAATGCGAAAATGTTCAAACTTGAGTATTGGGCTAATTCGTGTAGCTAGTGACTAATTTCTGTCGGAAGTGTATTTGTTTAAGTTTACTTTCAAGTGCTGCATCCAAACATTCTATTTGTTTTATTGCAAATTCGTCAAAATGTTCGCGAAAGAAGTGATCACCAGTTTGTTGCTTGCCCAGAAGAAGCCGAAAGAGATTGCCAAGGTGGTAGAGTGCCATTTGGCAACAGTTTACCGCATAAAATATTCTCTGCAGGATGGTCCTAAGCAGCGGAAGCCGAGAAGTGGACGTCCGCGCTTTGCACGCACGCCGAACGTGATCAAATCGGTCAGTGCAAAAATTGCTCGCAACCCGGTGCGTTCCATAAGAAAACTTGCAAAGGAAGCCAATATTTCGGAGAGTCATCAAAGAAGACTGCCTGCATCTTCCAGAGCCAGAGTGAAACGCCACTTGATTACGGACCGGGTCAAGGAACTACGAGTTTTCAGCTTCGATGCTATGGCCAACAGCCGCACGGATCAGTTCATTTCACCGCAGAAAATGGAGAACGGTCCGGAAAAAGAGAAATTCAAATTTCAAACCAAACAACCGGCTGGTGTCATGATGTTTGGCTTGGTGGCGTCCAACGCACAGTGGGAAAGAAAGTGCCCGAAACGCGAAAGAATTCTATATCTCAGCTCGGAGTGGAACGATTTTTGTAAGTGTTACCTTAACTCAAAAGGAAATTTTCTAAAAAATCAAATGGACGTGGTCTCATTGGCCGCACGGAAATGCTTAGGGAGCAAATGAGCTCATTTTACCCTGGTTTTCCTAATATATCTTTGTTGTTCAGGAATTTCTTTGCTGGGTGTGGCTCATAATAAACAAAATGACGCTAATCCTATGTAAAATTTCCAGAAAAATCAATTGAAGTAGGTTTCGTTCGCCGCACGGCTCTGTGAATGAAGATATGGAGGATTTTACCCTGATTCCCCTAATATTTTCATGTTTTTCACAATTTACTTTGCTCGGTGGGACTCAAGATCAATAAAATAATGCTATTTCTTGTAAAATTTTCTCGAAAATCGATTGAAATTGGTTTCATTTACCACACGGCTCTGTAAACGTAGATATGGCTGATTTTATCCAGATTCCCCTAATAGTTTTGTGTTTATAATAAATTTCTTTGGTCGGAGTTGCTCAAGATCAAGAAATAAAGACTAATCCTTTGTAAAATTGGCTGAGAATTCGATTGGAATTGGTTTCGTTCACCACACAGTTCTGTGAATGAAGATATGGTTGATTTTACCCCGATTCCCCTAATATTTTTGTGTTATTAGGAGATTGCTTTGTTCGGTGTGACTCAAGAACCACAAAATAAATCTAGTCCTATGTAAAATTGCCTGAAAAATCGATTGGAGTTGATTTCATTAACAGCATGGCTCTGTGAATGAAGATATGGCTGGTTTTACCCTCATTTCCGTAATATTTTTGTGAAATTCAGAAATTTATTTGTTCGGTGAGTTTCTACAGCAACAAAATAAGGCCAGTCTTATGTAAAATATTTTCCAGAATCGAATGAAGTTTGTTTCATTCGCCACGGTGACGTTTGAGCGGTGCCTTGTTTACTAATAATGTTTTTTTCTTTATATCGAAAAAATAGGGGAAATCAGGATAATATGTGTCATATCTTAGTTCTAAGAGCCATGCGGTGAACCAAATTAACATCAATCGATTGTCCAGAATATTTTACATTGGACTAGCATAGTTTTGTTGATCTTGAGTTACACCGTTCAAACAAACTTCTGAATTTCAAAAAAAGTATCAGGGGAATCAGGGTAAAATGTGTCATATCTTCATTCACAGAGTGGTGAACTAATTCCAATCAAGTCTCCAGGAAATTTATATGGGACTAACCTTATTTTGTTGCTTTAGAAAAAAAACCAAACAAAAAATTTTGTGAAAAAAAACGAAAATGTTAGGGGAGTCAGGGTAAAATAAGCCATATCTTCATTCACAGAGCCGTGCGCTTGATGAAACCAACTCCAATCAATTTTTTAGGCAATTTTAAGTAGGACTAGTTTTATTTTGTTTATCTTGAGTCACACCGAACAAAGCAATCTCTTAATAACACAAAAATATTTGGGGAATCGAGGTAAAATCACCCATATATTCGTTCACAGAGCTGTGCGGTGAACGAAACCAATTCCAATCGATTTCTCAGCAAATTTTACAAGAGACTAGGCTTAATTTATTGATCTTGAGTAACTTCGACCAAAGACATTTATGGTAAACACAAAACAGTTAGGGGAATTAGGGTAAAACCAGCCATATCTACGTTCACAGAGCCGTGAGGTAAATGAAAATAATTTTAATCGATTCTCCAGAGAATTTTATAATGAAATAGCTTTATTTTATTGATCTTGAGTCAAACCGAGCAAAGAAAATAGTGAAAAACATGAAAATATGAGGGGAATCAGCGTAAAATCAGCCATATATACGTTCAGCAGCCGTGCGATGAACAAAACTAGCTTAAGTTGATTCTACAGGAAATTTTACATGGAACTAGCCTTATTTTGTTGTTCTTTAATCACATTGAGCAAAGAAATTTCTGAAAAACAACAATATTAGGGGAATCAGGGTAAAATCCTCCATATCTTCATTCACAGAGCCGTGCGGTGAACGAAACCTACTTCAGTAGGTTCTCCTGGAAATTTTACATACGACTAGCATCATTTTGTTGATCTTGAGTTACACCGAGCAAAGAAATATCTGAACAACAAGGAAATATTAGGAGAACCGGGGTAAAATAAGCTCATTTGCTCCCTAGGCAGTTTTGTGCGGTCAATGAGACCACGTTCTTTCGATTCCTTGGAAATATTCCTTTAAGTTAAGGTAACATTTATAGAAATCGTTCCACTCCGAGCTGAAATATAGAATTCTTTCGCGTTTTGGGCACTTTTTTTCCCACTGTGCAACGGTTTGAAAATGGCACCTGTTTTTATTGATGCTGGAGTAAAAATCAATACCGAAGTGCATATCGGTATTTTAAAGGACCAAGTGCTTCCCTGGGTGAAGGCCAACTTCTTCAAGGACCAAAACGTTGTCCTGCAGCAGGATGGAGCGCCGTGTCACATGTCCAATCGTACCCAACAATGGTTGAACGATAACATGAAGTTTTGGCCGAAGGATTTGTGGCCCCCTAGCAGTCCAGATCTTAATCCGTTCGATTATTCGATTTGAGCATATGTTGAAGCACGAACCTGCAAAACATTACACCCTAGTGTGAAACCCCTAAAGTCAACCATAACACGCACATGGCAGTCAATGTCGGAGGACTACGCCCGAAAGGCATGCTCTGGCCGCCAACGTCGGCTCGACTATGTTATTAATAAAAATGGAGGACACTTTGAATAAATTTGTTTAAAAAGACTTTTTAAAGAAATGGGATTTGAAAGAAAAACAACATATTTTCGCATTATTTTCTGCCGCACCCTGTAATCAAATCATTTTCCCGAGGATACACTCTGATTAAATAGAATGAAAAGTTAAAGTCCCACTGCAGGACGTAGAAGAAACGTAAAACCATTCACGGCAACCTGGCTTCCTGTTCGCACCCTCACTTCACCCGCTTTCAGACACTCTCGGCCGGTGGAAGCGTCCGTTCGCAGCACTTGCAAATCAACGAGCTCATCCGTTCGGTCAGACAGGCCCAGTAGCTGACCAGGACCGAAGTATGTTTGGATGAAATCGACTCCGATTCCGCATATGGTGCCCGTTGGTAGCCTCCCGTGGAACTGTTGCCGCCGCCGCCACCTCCGCCAGAACCGTCCTGCGATGATTGACGTCGGTTGAACGGTTGCAAAGACCGCGGTGGATTGCTCCCCCCGGAACTACTGCTCGCCGGCAGCAGCTGATGAGACTGCCTTGACGAAAGCGGCGGTGTCGGAGAATCCGTCTGTAGTGAGCTCGATGCCAACAGGATTCCCTGAAGTGAAGGTTCGTACGGGTGTTGTCAAATGGTTTCGCTGATGCTGCCCCCACTTTTAGTAGCGTCATCTAATGGAGGTTGTCGCAAGCCACCACCTCCTCCACCAGCTCCGGAGCTGATGGTCGTGTCGTTCGCTTCCTCGTTCAACGATTTGTTCAACGAAAACGTCAAACTTTTGTGACTTCCTCCGCAACTGGATCCTCCTCCACCGGCAGTACTGCCACTTAAACTCCGACAGCAATTTCTACCGATAGGCACGTCCAAACTGTACGCTCGATTGCGAGCCA
The DNA here is from genome assembly GCA_034211315.2 of Aedes japonicus. Classification (NCBI taxonomy): domain Eukaryota; kingdom Metazoa; phylum Arthropoda; class Insecta; order Diptera; family Culicidae; genus Aedes; species Aedes japonicus. Next base: position 144,238 of record JASCZW010000109.1, on the reverse strand, counting down.
TGTTGATCGAACTAATAATATCACTGTTCCGATGTTGCATAAGAATAGGCGATATCGATTTGGGTTGATTTAGGATCACTCCAGCGGCACAACAGTACTCTCCTACTACCTCTCCTCCGCCGCAAATCGCAACTGACCCACCCACGTCTACAGTCTTTGATTTTTCCAACAGTCGAGACTTCTTTGTCAAACATCCACCGCCGAGGCCACTCTTACTACCCGATCCATCTACCGGATGAGAATCACTAGAATCGTCCGTACCTTCCCCAGCCTTCGACGAGGCTGTCGCAGCCAACGCTTGCAGCTTCTTCGAATCCTTGGAGTCAAAATTAAAGCTCAATCTTCCAGTCAGTTGTCTCAGTCTTGATATGATTGATTTTGACGTCGTTCCGTTCGATCCATTGACCGTTCCGTTTCCTCCCTTCGCAGCGGTGGACCCGCTTGTCCCATAACTTCCCGCACTTCCACCTCCACTGCCATTGGTGTTGTTATTGCTAACATTCCGAACCTTATCCAGCTTCTGCTGTTGGCACCAGTTCATCTTCTTGCCAATATTCTTGTTATTGTTGCTACTATTGTTGTTGTTGTTCAAGTTTGCAAACAACTTCCCAGAACTCGCCGCCGCAGCCGTCGATGGCACGCTTATGTTCATGTTCTCACAGTCTTGAACCGCCCGCAGCTGATGCAAAGCAGCCGCCGCCTGCTGATAGTGATGGTGATGATGAAAATGCGCATGATGACTAGATTGAAATGGCCCCTGTTGTTGTGGTTGTTGTTGCTGCTGTTGATAATGTTGTTGCTGCAGTTGCTGTACCAACTGCTGCTGCTCATTACTACTGTTCAAACTGGTACTGCGGTCCGACGAAGAATACATTCCACCTGTAGACTCGTGCTCCAAGCTCCGATGTTGCCGTTGATGGTAGTAAACACTATTATCGGACGCCACGGTCTGTATCTGGATGCCGTCGGACATTCGACGACTGTTACTGTACTGGTCTAAGCTAATGGCACGATTTGAACCAAAATACGTTCGATTAGTATGCTGAATGTTGCCGTGGGAGCCACGAATGCGCGTACCTGTCGTGTAGTACTCGCCGATCATTGACGGGCGCTTCTCGCGGCTCCCCTTGCGAGAGCTCGGGTGCGATTGCTTGCGATGGCTACTCTCGGTGTCCACCTTGAAGCGGGATGTTTTCTCCGCAACCTGCAAAACGAACGCCAAAAAAATCTCCAATTAGCATGTTCTAAGGAAAACAACACAAATCCAACACTCAATCGAGAGCACGAACCCTGACTTGGAAGGCGTTGAAAGTTCTTTCTCTTATTCACCGAAAATCTATCAATCGAACGGGATTAGTATGTCAAAAAGCATTATCTTGATCGCGGAAAAGCCGTGAAACCTACGGAACAGACTCACCTTCAAGCGGAGATAGCATTTGATAACGATCGGATAGAATTCCCTCACCAGCAGATCACTATCGAGAGTGTGCAAGGACAGATTTCTTAAGGCCTAGGCGTAGAAATGAATAAATTTCCTTTGATATCGTCTAGTTTCTAAAGCCAATTCATTGGAGGAACCGAAGCAACTGCGGAGGCCTCCACGGAAAATCTAAATAATTCTAGGAATCGCCTATCGCACCGAGTGCCTACTGTTGACCTCACCTAACCTCAAAACGTACCCCTAAACACCTCGGTAAAATCCAAACACCCCACCCCCCATACTCACATCGACTTCGGTGGCCGTCTCCGAGTCTCCGCTCTCGCTACCCTCCGGGAGATCGTGCAGTTCGGCTGTAATTAAAATAGGCTCATCAACAGATGTTCTAGAGGCGGATTTTTGCGAGGGGATACTACGTCTCGATTTCACGCTGATGCCGCTCTGCGACCGTGGCAGCTGGGGCGATCCGGTCGAACTGGTTCCCAAGCCTCCGCTGCCCATTCCTCCACCTCCTCCTCCTCCACTTCCTGTACCAACTCCCCCGCCCGTAGTCGTGCTGCTGGCACCCGTTCCACCCGTACCCGTTCCCGTCGTCGCCGTGCTATTATTCTCCGACGATTGCTCCGCTTCGGCAATCGAACGGCGTGCCCTGGTAGCCACATCGTTCAGTTTCCTACGAAATATCCACAGATTAGCCCACAGTCACACAACCCACAAATCCAGTGACGGCAACTCACTTGTAGTAATCCAACGCAACCCGCACGGGAGTGATGATCAGATCGGTCAACTCCGGCAGCAGTTCGCCAAGGGCTTCGAACAGCGGCAGCAACACCAGACCGATGAACCGTACCTGGCTGCCCGGTTTGCTGACCTTGTCCGGATCCATGAACGGCGTCACCGGAAGACCTTCCGACTTTTCGGCGGCACTTTGGGCGAAGAATTCCTGCAGCAGCCGATCCAGCCACGGTTCGGCCACGTCCATTGGGCGGGCCTCGTTCGAGATGTCCGCCACCTTTATTAGCACCATGCATAGCTGAAAGTGGAGGAGTTTCTTGAATCGATTTTCTTTTTGTATGAAGGGAATTGAGTCTTACCAAATTAGTATGAACCTTATTGTTATAGTCAAAAATGGGGGTAGCCTCTATGAACTGCGTAAGGATTTCATTGTGACGGGCCATGTCCGTGGCCAGGATACAACGGATGATGCCTTCGCGGACGTCTCTGGAAAGAGGAAAATCGAGTGAGATTAAGTTTGGTGAGGTAGTTTAGTCACTTAAAAAATGCAACCCTACTCATGAAAGCAATCGTGATAGGTTCCATCTTCCAGCACAGCCTCCAACATCGGAATTCCCCAAACCAAACGGAGGCACAAATTGATCCGCATGTTTTGATAGATGGTAGGGACTACTCAGATATTACAGAATCTCAGATACTCAGATACTCAGAAGCTATCGAGGTGCCAACATCAATTCAGACCACTGTCGGTTAGTAGGCACAACTACTTTCGATAGTAGTTTACAACTTTCAGTACCGATGACCACCATGGTACAATCTCAAGCGACAGAAGCAACCTGACGCAATCGCTCGAGACTGCTCTATCGCAAGAGGGTGAGCTCGACGAAGCCGCTCCCGATGCATTTTGGAACACCGTGAAATCAGATATCAGCAGCTTAGCGGAGAACGTCTTAGAATACGTGGAACGAAATCGACAGACCGATGTCAGCAGGTGTTGGGACAGAAGAACGCAGCGCGGGCACTTATGTTGCGTCAAGCTACCCGTCAGAGTGTGTAAGGCAGCAATATGCAGTCAACCCGACAGCAAAAGAAGGAGGAGTTCAAGAAGTTAGAACAGCTGCACGGCTGTTAGAACAGCTGTTAGAAATTAGAACAGCGGAACACGACTCTAAGCAAATCCAATCAAATTATATGCTTTTCCGATGATGTGGATATTAGCGGCAGAACATTTGAGGCGGTCTCGGAGCAGCACACCAGACTCAAGCGCGAGGCAGCGAAGATTGTGTAGAATATAAATACATCCAAAGCGAAGTTCGTGATAGTAATCGGAACCTTCGAACTCATCTCCTCATCAGTAGTCGATGAATTTGTCTATTTCGGTTTACTTTTTACTGCAGATAACTAAAACAGCCGTGAGATCCAAACAAGCAACTGTGGAAAATAAGACTTAGTTCCCATACGAAGTGTATCCTGTACAAAACGCTAATAGGACCTGATGTTCTGCACGGGCATAAGACGTGGACAATGTAGGCGGAAAACTTGCAAACACTCGGAGTTTTCGAGTGACGGATTTGAAGACCCATCTATGGTGGAGTGCAACACGGAATCTGTGGCCAGTATTCGTAAGGAGGTCAAATCCGGACGCACACTTTGGGCAGGACATGTTGCCAGACTGCCGAATAACTATCCTGGAGAAGGAGGGGCACAACGAGCAAGATGGTTAGACCAGGTGCTTGGGCTTAACATGTATCTTCAATATGTAAAAACAGGTGATCCCAAACAAAGGCAATCGTGGCGCCGGTTTTGGCCGAATATAGGTCAAATAAGGAAAAGGTTGGAATGCGCTGACCTGATACTCGTTTTTTTGAAAACCGACAAATCTTCCGCACTTCCACGACAAATCACTGGAATTTTGGATAAAACGGTTGAGTTAGCCGCAGGGTTTATTTTGGTAAAACACTGGCCAGACTGAGCAGTTATAACATGTTAGAACATGTAAATATCTTGACGAAAAATTTCTTGTTGAAATTATTTGACAACCGTCATAACTCTGTAGTCTGAAGAAGGCATAAACGATATGCTGAATTCTTAAAGATTGTAGACAAAAATGTAACTCCTCTCATAGGCTAAACGCCCTTGTGCAACACATGCGCCATCTTTCTTACACACTTCCATCCACTCTTTCGTCAAATCCTTGTCATTTTTAAAGACCATCACTGTTTTCCGGAGCTTCACAATCGCCCAGAATTTTTCTTTTGGGCAAAATTTTGACGAGTTTGGCGGAAGTGCCTTCTTCGGCACACAAACAAGATCGTTGGTTTTGTACCACTCCATCACCGGTTTTGTGTAACCCAGCCAAAAAAGAGTGTTACCTTCGTATAACCGAATGAAGGCTAGCAGGCGCTTCTGGAAGCATAATTCTTTGTATATTTGCCGTTGATGGTGCGGATCATTATGTACAGCTTGCTGAATTGGCCGCACTCACAGATCAATTTACCATTCTTATTTAGCATTTCAAGCTCTTTGCTTTCATAATTCACTTATTGCTTGTGTACAATTTACAAATGACTACGCCAATATTTCGTTCATTTCTTGATTGATTTTTGTTGTTGAGATTTTTGTGCCTATCAACTAGAGGTTTTTACGACTGCCATATTATTTACCCAAGTATTCAAAATTTTACCAATGAAAGATGATTATAATTCGCGTACGCATTCATCAATCGGCTTGAAATTTTTTAAAGAATATTGCGTTCCGGCAAGTATCAAGAAATTCCCTATCATGGATAATGTTTTGATTCTCGAACATGAAATTCCGAAATAACACCCATGTAACCAATAAGCATTTGCATAAGTATGTAGTAAATCAACCCTAAATTTGCAGATGCTGCAAACATTATGTTAGAATTATATCAGGCATCTTAAACAATCTTTTAAGACCACTCCCACGCTATTTTGATCAGACTATGCTTTACGGCAAGGGTAGACGTCAAATGAAAATTTGATAACGGGTGGCAACTAAAATTTTGGAATTTCGTTCTCAAGCTGTCAAAAAAAGACAAACATAGTTGAAAAAGATCTGATTTATTCAAATAAAAGATACATTGTCCATTGTTGAAAAAAAATTAGTGAACATTTGAAAACGGTCCGTAATCGGATGTTCGGCGAAGCTTCCGTTTGATGTCGGAACAGGAGCGTTGTACGGCCTCCATGTCAACTTTGCGAATGCATCTCTTGATTCTACCAATCAACTGTTTGCAATTCGTGGCTCTCCAGTTATTTTTGTACACCAAGGAACTCAAAACCCCGAAGAAATCTTCGATTGGGCGACACTGAGGCTGATTTGTCGGGTTGGGGTTTTTCAGGGGTATTCAGGAACGATTGTGTTTTTATGGCGTAATGCGATGACGCTTTATCCGGCCAAAAGACGTATTGTCCATCAGCATGATGTTTTTGTAGAAACGGGATCAAAATTTTCTTCAAACATTCTTTCTGGTACACATCTTGATTGATTGCCAAACCAGAGGGCTTGAACCATGGCTTAGAAATGCCTTTCTCGGAAATGGCAATGTACAGCATCACTTTCTGTTCAAACTTATATTTTATGTTCGGAGGTGTAGTAAAACTATCCGTTGAATAGTATCGATCGTTTCCGGGAATCTGCGTCTTCGAAAGAGGGAAGTAGCTTTCGTCGTCCAAAACAAAACTTTTTCCGGAATAATTTTTAATCAACCAACGGCATTTCAGCGTTGAAATCTGTGCATCAGTATATTCCGGGGCTCGTGTCTTCTTTCGGCACTTTATTCCGACTCTTTTCAATGTTTTGCAGATGTACTGGTGAAAACAGTTGAACTTTTTTGCGGCATCCCGTTGGATCAGTGAATCCTTGTTGTTGAAGGCACGAGAAAGAGAACGAAGTCCTTTTGCGTCCATAATTTTGGCTGGTCTTCCACTACCTTGCTTGCGAGCAGTTGTTGGGGATCTTAGGATATGGTTTACAGAGGAAGTCGCAACATTTTCGCTTTTAAAATGTTGTACCGTATACGTTTTGCCGAGATTTCTGTGCAGTTCGTAGAACTGTACAACGCGCTCGCGAAATAATTCTTGTTTCGACGGCATTTTGAGCAAAACTGAGCAAGCATAAACAAAACAGAAAATACTAGCAGAAAGAGGAGAGAAAGAGCTAACGCATACACACTCTTATTTCTCTCTGAGCTCGTTTGTTGTTGAGCATAGAGGCCTCGAAAAAATTCCAATATTTGAATTGCCACCCGTTTATACCTTAAAAAGTTTGAACGCTAATAGCTTGATCGTTTCTTGATAGGGTTTCGAGATTTTTGCTTCAATCAATTGTAGTTTTTCGCGACAGTCAACTATAAAATATATCATTAATTATTGACTTTGAATTCCCAAACAGACCCTGAACAATCTATAACGCGATGAGGATAATGGTCTCCAGCTGTTCAATCATATCAACATAATCACTACAGCTAGCACAATCGTAACCAGTTCTGCATACCAACATTCAAACCAAACGTCCCTTTTCAGGATCGCCAAGTAATTTCTATGATTCACAGGATGTTCTAACATATGTACTTACTCACTTACTTATACTATCTCAAAGTCCCATTAGAAGAGTACCTGCGATGCAATGTTTCGCTACGAACCTAACGAAACTAATCGAATGGTTTAAAATAGTCTACGTCAACCGGACGTGTGTTAAACACAACCCCACTGTTTTTTTACAATGTTTTTTTTTCGAAATTAGGTTGTTAAATTAAGACCGTTCACACCAAAAATTATTTTAGAAATACAACAGCAAGTCTATGATTCATATTATTTATTTCATTTTATAGATTACTGTGATACTTAGCACAACTGCCTTTTAAATTTATGCAGTTGGATCGTTGATATCTCTCCACCGAGCTTTTTCGAGGTTTCCCTTGACCATTGACCAGTATGTTTCAATCGGGCGGAGCTGTGGACAATTTGGTGGATTACAATCCTTGGGAACGTAAATTACGTTATTTTGCTCATACCAACTGATTGTATCTTTAGCGTTCCCTGCCTTTCGATTCAGAAAGGTGTATGGGCGCGTTCTGTCGAGTTGGTCGTGGCAGATCTTATGTGTGAATCGGCTGCCCCATCAACGTTGAATGGACAGCTTGTAATGATAACTTGAAGATGCGATGAGGGATCATTGCCCTGATATTCCCAAATGTAGCACATTGTAGAATGTTTCTTGTCTTATATAACCAAACATGATGGAACGAGTACTCATCGGGAATGATTTCTCATTTGCATCCGTCGAACAATTCTGAACCGCCGTTGTGAGAATATCATCATGAAAATCTCACATGCGCATAGCGTGTTATCAACCACTAATGCATTTTTCTGTTCTGTTCCCTATCCTATGACTGCGAGCAATACAAAAAATCCTAAAGTCAACTCTTCAAAAGGTAGGGGTAGACCTTCGACAACACAGAGCAATAAGTAAAGAACGCAAGCTGAACAATGCATTAGGTCCTAAGTAACATTGAGAGACTCTCTTCGGTGACTTTCTCTTTCGTTAAAAGTCTGTCTATTAAAGGATTTGCAGATGCTGTTGACGTATTGGACCCATAATTACACTTTATATTACCGTACTGTGTGTTGAAAACATTTGAACATGTTTTTACATAGCCGTAGGAACGCAAAGAGAATGTCGATGAAGAGAGTCTCTCTGTTACTAAGGACCTTACGCATTGATCAGCTTGAACGGTATAAACCCTAACCAATTTTACTTTCAGCCAAATTTTCTAACACAAGCAATCAAATGACCACTACAAAATATGCTAAATATCCACGACCTAATATATGTAACGGGCAAAGGGAGGGACCATGAGGGCACCAAAGTGAAACTATTTCGATAAGGAGCATGGAAATGCCTCCTCCCTATTGTTAACATTTCGCGGAACGAGGGCGGCTCTTCGACCCCATCTGTTGGGTTTATTCTGTCAATCGAGGGCTCGATTCGAAAACTGTGGGTGTGAATTTGCTTTTGGAAGGAGATTTTTTTCCCTATATTCGCGGGTTTCACGTAAGTGTATCTGCTTACGGGCCCACCCAAACGTTTTTGGCCCCGCATACAGGAGCTTGATGATCACAAACAACAATATAATCCTGATCAAATCGTTTTTCAGATTATTCCACTGCTATGGAAAGTTTCCTTGCTACAATAGATGGTAGTATCTCAGAACAAGGATTGAGTCGCATGTTTTTTTAGGAAAGGTAAGAGATTTCTGCCCCCAGGAATATTGCTTGCCAGATTAGATATTTTTCAGGGAATTTGGTTTTCCGTTTCAGATGTTCAGGGGCATCTTTCAGTTGCAGTGTAAAATTCCGTTCCCGAGAGATATTTGAATTTTTTGAAGCAGTACAACACAATGGAATTTTGTGAGAAGTTATTCATAAAGCTTTCTGGAGCGTGTTTTTACCGATTTCTGTTGCGTACGATCTGGGTATGTTTGAGCTTTGAATGATCAAAACCAACCTTAGACTTCACTTTTTGCACAAAACCGGTTGACACTTGCACTTTTTTCGCAACTGTCCGTGTTGACACCTTCGAATTTGCCTGAAAAGCAGTAAGGACTCTTTTCTCCTTCCTTGTGTTGCTTTGTCCATGTTCACCACCACTTTAAGCTTTTCTTTAGACAGTAAGACTCTCTTTATAACGTTCAATAACATCTACATCAGTTGATTTTGGCACATCTGGGAACGTCCATTAATTACGTCATGCAAAAGTTGACTTTTTATAACCTCCCCCCTCCCCCTTGTCACGTTTTTTATATGGACCTTCAAATTTTTTTTATGGATGGTCACGTTTTCTCAACCCCCCCCCCCTCTACTGCGTGACATAATTAATGGACCTTCCCTTTAATGTTTTTGCGATGAATCGAGCAATAGAATTGGGATTTTCCAAATATTTGTGCAAGATAGATTTACTGCGTGCTAGTTCAGACGGCGCCACCTTTTATACATAATGCGCTTTTGTAAACAATGTGTGTGATTCACGTTTGTCTATGTATTGGTTATGTGCATTACAAGTTTCATACCATTTCGTAGTGATTTGACTAGAAACAGGATAGATACTTTGTCCGGATTTTGGTGTGAACGGTCTTTATTATATATATATATATATATATATATATATATATATATATATATATATATATATATATATATATATATATATATATATATATATATGTATATTTATATATTTTAAAGATTTTGAGAGTGTTAGTGTTACCAACAGTCTGAATTATGCATATTTGAGTTTATTGGTTTGATCAAGATCGACATTTCGAGAGATAAAAAATATTAGAAATTTAATAATATTTTATTAGTAGTTTAGTTTTTTTTCGTAAATTTTTTTTAGGATTGTGCTTTCCACTGGAGACCGCAGTTGTAAACACTGATGGTCATTAGCAAACGTCGATTGAGCATAGCTTTTAAATTGAGGAAGAGTCAATACATTCACGATGAACGAAGTTTCACCACATAAGTATTCTACATAACATTAACGAACTCCAGTACTTTAATAAAATTTAGATAACGCGGCCGAACAGTAGTGGTCTGAAACATTATGCATGGTCGATAAAAAGATGGACTTCGGTAGCTCTTGTTTGGCCTAAGCTTCTTCGTTTTGGCCTCGAAATTATTTTTTCGGTCACAGCTGATGGACATTGGGAATGTTGGTCTTCAATACAACGTTTAACTTCAGCTGGTACATCTGTTCCAGTGATCTCTTCGCAAATTGGGCCTTGGCCAGGTCCGTCCAAAAGACCAAATTCTTCTTCGTTTGACATTCCTTGATGAAGGGCAACTTAAGGGAATGAATTTTGTACTGTATATTTTCTCGTTCTAAATCCTTCTGCACCATATTTAAGGCATGACAAGCCAAAATAATATCAATCTATTTCACCTTACCGTAATAGACCATACATCCTTAGAGCGGAATATTTGCGAAATGGTCCAGGTAATAAATCTACATGCAAACTTGAGCAAAGTAGAATTTTCGACAATTCCTACATTATCATTTCAAACATAGGGGGATGTACCTGGTAGTTTTTTCTCTGCACAACAGTGTTGCTACTGTTGACGATACATAGGAGTATTCGACATCTGGTGGCAGGATAATCGCATAGAGAATCACAAAAACAGTCCATTTTTTTTCCAATGTACACATTAATTGCTACATAATACGAAAGACCGCAAAAACATGTGCAAATTTCAAAAGGCCAACACTCCTTAAAAAATAATAGATTTTCCATAAAGTTTGAGACAGTTGTTAAACAGAACAAGTAAATGAATGAAGATCTCAATCCCAAAGTATTAGCCGAGGCGTCCACTGATGAGGCGGAGGTGTGGCATTTGCTAGCATGTCAAAACCTCTTGTCGACATTCGCCTCAAGCCACAAGGGTTTTACTCGATGTTTTTACATTTCTTGTGATGCTACATGATGGCCACAGTAGTAGGCGCTTCCTCTTAGAGAATATGAGTTTACCTTATTTTTGCGAAATAACCATTCCTCATCTTGCTCACGAATAGTTAAAATACTGCACTCCAAATACTCAAATGTTCAACAAAATCCTAAATACAGACAAATACAGACATTTTTTTAATAATCTTTAAAGACGTTTTGAAAAACTATCTGGCAACTCTGCAGCCGAATCACGCTCGGCTCAAACGGACTTCGGCTCACGTCAGTCAAACGGACTTTACCATGCGCTAGTCTTGGCTATCGATCGCGAATAAAATTTTCTCAGTATTAAGGATACCGTTAACCTATTTGCACGAATCCTAGAGGGTTTGAGCTGTTTAGTGGAATACCTGTAACTAGAAATTAGAAGAAGAATTAGTATCTTCCTGTCAGTCGAGTTATTAGTACGAGACACTGAAGAAGTCTGCACATTGTAGACGAAATACGCGTATCTGTCGAAGATAAGCAAAGGTAGTTGGAATTAAATGGAAGATACTAATTCTTCTTCTAATTTCTATTTGCACGACCTTTTGTTCGAGCAACATTCCGATCCTTTGGTCAACCAGCTTGTTTTCCGCTCAAAGGTTTTGGAAAAATCAGATCCCTCCCCTGGAGGGTCTCGATTATCGTGAGATAGTATCCCCAGCAGGAGAAAATAGCATGTGAATACCTAATTTTGATTTTGATAACTGGCCTTGGTATAAAAGAGCTCAGATTAAGAGGTAAAATACCTAAGCAAAATACCTAAGAATTGCAAGCAAAATATCTCTCGAATACCAAAACTTGTTATTTTGGATACCTGGGAATACCTTAGAGGTACTGTTTCGGTATTGTCTTACCTCATTTTGGTATTCACAAAACATTGTGGGACAATTTTATGGTATTATCCTCAGGTATTTTACCTCTTAATCTGAGCTCATAAATACCAAGGCTAGTTATCTAGTTATTCGGTTCTGCTCGGGATGTGAGATAGTATGTTCAGCAAAGTTGTAGAAATTGTAATTATAAAAAGATTTTTGGAACATATTTTTTTCTAGCTTCAAAGCCTACTGTGATAATTCAGAATTTTAGTAAATAATCGTTTGTCGACTCAAAGTCAATTGTTTTTTCTTTTACCGGCTTGCTATGTTCTACAAAGTTGTTTGTTTTGACATTTGCTACAATTTTGCTGAATACACCATAGCTGTATTTCCTCTTGTTTTCGTGTTACAGTAAATTTTCAGTTAAATATACACCATACTATAGACCTTACATAATGGCGAACCAGCCCAGGAGGCTGAAAGCCACAATAATAAAGAAATAAAAAAAAATATAGACCTTACAACTTAAAATGGCGCACTTGAAAAATATATAGCATACCATCTCTTGATTCAGCGCATCTTAGAGTACGTTTAAGAAGAATTTGGGAGAGATGATATTTTTCTATCTTTTTCAAAGCTACTTTCTGTAACATACAGTTTTCAATAAAAACATACATAAGGAGCTTAACTAGAATCAAAACACATAGAAATCATGGCTATCTCTGTTCAGTATATGACAACTACTACGTGTTTTCAGAGGAAAAGGCCCAATAGGATAATAGTTAATTTTTATTCAGTTTCGAGCTTCTTCAGGTAAATCAAACTGTGTTTCACCACGAGTTGTCGCATGAAAACGTCATCCAAGTTGACAATACGGTTGAACTTCCTGGCATGCCGTTCCCGAAATTTTCTTCGTTTCCTTGGCTTCCTCACTCAGTATCCCTAAAGGCAGTGCAGCAGTCCTGATAATATCGCTACCGTGTAAGAGTAGCTCCCATAAGCACATCCCAAGTAACATTGCCAATACCATCCAGTTTTATTAAGTTTTACTAAAGTTTTATAAAAGCCACAAGAAATCAATTCGGTTTTATTATGGCAGCAAGAGATGCCAAAAGGTTTCAAATTTTAGTCAGGTTTATAAGAACCTACACGGCTTTTTTACAACGATCTTAAAACCTTGACTTCTAAAATTCCTTTTACTCCTATTAAAGGTTTTATTTTGACCTTGTAAACTCATCAAATGCTGTTTTGAAATGCCGTTTTAGAACTCAGTCATTTTATCTTATTATGGTCAGTTGAAAAAGCATTTTAAAACCATTTTGCCTTCAGTAAATGCATTAAACGGCTAATTGGCATTGAGGAAAGCTACCAAGCGACCAGATAGTTTTATAGTAGCCATTGTTAAGAAAAATAGGCTTTTTGGCAAAACTGTGATTCTTGCAATCGCCATATTGAAATATATGAAATAATTGAAATGTGGAAAAATAAATACACCAAATTTTAAATGTAATACAATTGAACTGTAGATCTGAGACAAATTTCGTTATTCGATCAGATAACCTTATTGAATTCCTTCAATTTTCAGAAGTTTCTTGATTAATTTATCGAATATATTTCTTTCAATTTTGTTTTTGTTGGTGTAAACTCGCATAATTTCCGAGGCGCATTTATTTTCAGCTCTTATCGTGCCAATATTCACCATAAAATTAATTGCGCATATGATTTTGAGCATGATACGCTATAAAAAAAACCCAATTTGTTTCATATATTTAGCTATCAAACATAATTTCCCGCAACACTGGAGCTGGAAATGCTTGAGAATCGACCAAAGCAGAAAAAAAACAACCACATTATCGCCGTGAAGTTTGACAGCTGTGGCCATTCGGCCCTATACTGGTTTTGATGGCGGCCAATAGGTTTTATGATGGTTCTCAAGTGGTCATAAGATCTTTCACTAGAACATTTTCAAAATCTTTATGGTCTTGGAAAGGTTTTATTGATTTGTTTTCACAACCGTCTATAGAGTGGGCCACTTCGTACACATTTCGGCTTTAAAGAAGCATAGAGGAGGTGTTGGTGGACAAAACAGTTTTGAATGTAGTTTCATCAACAAAGTCGGGAGGAGTGCTATACGGCTGGAATAGAACTGAAATTGTTACTTGGGATCACAAAGGCTTTGAAGCTTAAAAAAAAATGTTGTACAAAGCTTTTTATAATTACAATTCCTACAACTTTGCTGAACATACTATCCCAGTTAATTTTTATTCAGTTTCGAGCTTCTTCAGGTAAATCAAACTGTGTTTCACCACGAGTTGTCGCATGAAAACGTCATCCAAGTTGACAATACGGTTGAACTTCCTGGCATGCCGTTCCCGAAATTTCCTTATGCACTTATTCTTCGTTTCCTTGGCATCCTCACTCAGTATCCCTAAAGGCAGTGCAGCAATCCTAATAATATCGCTACCGTGTAATAGTAGCTTATGCGATGTAGGAGAAAGCACATACCAATCGTACAACTCACTCGCCTCAATTCGGAATAATCACAGTAGGGTTTGAAGCTAGAAAAATAATAATGTGTTATGCAAAACTTTTTATAAATACAATTTCTCCAACTTTGCTGAACATACTATCTCACGATATTTGCTCATAAAAAAGTTAGGGTATACGCCTTTCTTGCGTTTAATGCAATAAAAAATCAATTTCATATTGTAGTACAACAAGTTTGCAACAAGTTCTTAGAAGTAATCAACGCTCTAAAACCACAAATTTCCATTGAAAACCTCATGTCCGCCTTAAGTCGCTTACTGGACCACTGTGCATTGGTAGATGGCCTACCTTGGAAGTGGCGCGTAAGCCATTTTTAGTGTCCACGGGAAACTCGCAAGGCTGACGGGTGACAAGATTTTGCCCCACCATTGAGCAAAAACCGTCCAACGGCACTTAGGTGAAATGGTGGAGCGCCTTCTTTGCTCAAAAGCACAGCCTACTATCAACAAAAACTGTTCGATTATGGCACCTGTGCTTATTCAGAATATAAATGGGTCCTCCCTTACGTCAGTCGGTTGAAGCGCAGCTACAAAGCAATACCATACTGGAGGTGGCTGGGTTCGATTCCCGGTCTGGTCTAGGAATTTTTCGTCTCCCTGGGCATAGGGTATGATTGTACTTGCCACACAATCATACTAATGCAAAAATGGTATCGGCATCGAAAGCTCTCAATGGAAGTGCAATTTAGAACACAAAGTTGAGAGCAAGCAATAAGCGAATTGTGAAAGCAATAAGCTTGAAATGCTAAAGGGGAAAAAGAAGCTAAATCAGAACCGCGCCAAAAATGAAGCGCAATACCGAACGGGCGCTGTAAGCAGATGCAAGAACTTCTGAACCGGGTTTGTATGCAAATTCGCATGGTAGAAGTTAACGAAACAGACGTTGGTTGGAACACAATTTTTGGAACTCGATGAAACATGAGTGTAGAATAAATGTGATGACAGTTTTGAAGAGATATTTTGTAGCAAATTTAAAAGGGAATTACAATAACTTGACATACTCCAAAGCAGAGATTTAGAGATACTTAGTTTTATACAGAAAATTGTCATTTTATAATTCCGTTAATTAAGAATAAAATCACATGCCGCTGATAAAAAGAGTAGAACTGCTTTCCAGCTTCAAGAACACCAACAATTGATGTGAAATTGAAAACATCGGATCACCCATTGTTATTCAAGCGCCTCCACGACGTTGGCAATTTCCTCCAAGAAAAACGGCCAATAAGACTAACTATCATCACCTGGTGTCACCACGAAAACAACTTAATCACAAACTGATTAAGCTGGCTTGGGTCTATTAATATCAGCAGCTATGGTTACCATAAAGCTATTTAAATAACTTTCCACGGTGGAGCTTTTTTTTCTAATAAAGTCTCTGCTATAATTAGCTGGTTATTAACTTTGCTTCGTCTTTGCGGTTGCATTTTTTTTTTCTCTCTCGCTGGCGCCAATCCGTGCAAGGCCATGAAAAGGCATATGACGGCTATGGTGGCTGATTTAGACATTAATTGCAACTTGGCTCCAACTTTCTCCCGGTTGCGAAGCAAATGAGTTACCTCCCCCCTCCATATTTCGCCTCATGAGTTAATTTAAAGTTTTTTTTTTCTTTTTCAATCGCGTCTCACAAATTAAGATAAAGTATACCCCGAAAATAGAACGTTGCAAATGAACCTACTTGTACAGGTCCTTGTCCATGTTGCGGAAAATGTTACAATCCGGATGCTCCAGCAGGCGAAAAGCGATCGAACAGTGGTGATTCTCCAGGGGAGAAATGTCATTGTATCTGAAAATAGAGAGCAAGAAAAATGTAGAACCATTAGTCAGTAAAACGATCAGGCCCCGGATTCGAAGGACGGGCAGGAGGCTGACGGGGCTGACCCTAATTGGGGCAAAAGTCGCCATTTCACATTCGGGTTGATTGCAACATGACGATATGGGTGTTCGGTTTTTTTTCATGCTGCTATGCTGTTATGAATTGTTGTGCCTTGTTTTGCTCGTTGCTCCCGAGTGAGCGAGCGAATAAGTGATAAATGGGGAGCAATAAAAGTGCTGGGTCAGCATCCGAATACCGGGGGAACGGGGGGGGGGGGCGTCAACCACAATCAGAGAATAATATTTTATACGTCGACGTGTGGTGAGGTCTTCGCTTATCATTGAATTGACCGGTAGTAGTTGAGGTTGTAAATTTATGCTTCAAATTGAACGACCACAAGATTAATGGAGCCGGAAACCGAATCGATCTGTGGAGGTGGGGGTTAATTGCGGGTGCCAATTATGAGCAGTTTATCAGCGGGGCTTTGTGGTATTTCAAGAGATATTGGCAGAAAGTTTTCCATGTGTTATGGCCGCTCAATCCGGGCACTTCAGGATATTTGCGGTAACCTATGCTGAACTCGAGGCGTGATGGAGAGAATATTTCATGTTGATGCTGTAAATTATATTCGCTTTCTCTAGATTTTTTCCCCCTTGATTATCGAGATTTTCAGCCCTGGGTTTGTTTATCTCCCGTCGTTTGTTTATCTTCCACTCAAATACTTTTTAGGTATTTTTCGTAACTTGTCGTTGGGTGAGATTCAAACCTCGCGACTTTAGCGTGATAATCACTCTCCGGAACGCTCTCAATAAAACTTTTTCTAGATAGTAAGAGGATTAAGATGAGATGTACATAAAATAGATAAAAAAAATCTTTAGTTAAAAAATAATCAGGGATTCGGATGCTCCAGGATAGTGATGCAATCTCTCTACAAAAAAAAGGAACAATGGTTTATATTCTCCGACAGGAGGTCCCTATATGACCCCCATCGCATACAACAAGCCGTTTTTTGATCCCTTGAGGATATTAAAAAAAAAACCTACAAGGTACAGCCCAATGGGGTTGCACGCAAAGGTGACGTAGGACTACGAAGCAATGTGCAATCTAGATCGCTTGATTGTTCAAACGTTTCGTTCCAAATCTAATTTCCATACACTATGCATTTCGCAACTACAACCTTAATTATTTGATATAGACTGTCTTGATATTTACACTCATACATCTTGCTTTCATTGGAAATAATATAAATGACATATGATATCAAGATATTCTATATCTCTATATTATAAGTCATTAAGAACACATTTATCAGGTGGATGGTTTTAATCAGCTCCAACTGCATACGGTTTCTTCTATGCCTATGTGTATACAAAACTGCCAAATGTGCCAATGTCATCCAATCGATCATCCCGAAACCCAGCCTCATCACTCCCAAAGACATGGCAACTTTCATTCCCAGTTGTTAAAATTTTAGATGAGATAGTAAAATGTAGATTAGACTTTTTAATCTATCTTTTTATCATTAACTAGCTGAACCCGGTGCGTGCGATGCTACGCTTGCAACTAAATGAAATAGAATGAGTTGTTTTTTGAAAAAGCAGGGGTTAAAACTTCTATCAAAACATGCTTCTTATCCGAGAAATACACGTTTTGTATTTAAGTAACCTGGATAATTCTCATTTTCGGTAGAAATTTGTGTTTCATTTGTATGGGAGTCCTTCCTTCCAAAGGGGGGGTGGTTTCTCAAAACACCATTCAATCATTGCCTTCAAAACCCCCCACATGCCAAATTTGATTCCATTTGCTTGATTAGTTCTCCAGTTATACACAAATTTGAGTTTCATTTGTATGAAAGCACCCTCCCTCTTTCAGAAAGAGGAGGGGTCTTGAACCACCATAGAAACCTTCTTGCCTTCAAAACTCCTCACATGGCAAATTTGATTCGATTTACTTGATTAGTTCTCGAGTTATGAAGAAACTTGTGTCTCATTTATATGAGAGCCCCCCTTCTTGAGAAAATAGGTGCCTCAAACAATCATAAGAACCTTCCCCAGCCCCAAAAACCCCTTCATACAAATTTTCACGTTGGTCGGTTCAGAACTTTCCGAGTCTATAGGGGTCTGACAGACAGACAGACAGAAATTCATTTTTATGATTATAGAAATCTAGCCTCCAAAACCCCCATATGCTTAATGTGGTTTTATTTACTTGATTAGTTCTCCAGTTATGCAGAAAGTTGCGTTTAATCTGTATGGAAGACCCTCCCCCCTTCAAATGAGGAGGGGTATTGATTGAACTGCCATAGAAACATTTCCAGCCTCCAAGAACCTCCACATACCAAATTTGGTTTCATTTGCTTCATTGGCTCTCGAGTTATGCTAAAAATTATGTTTCATTTTTGTAAGAGTCTCCCCTTTCAGAAGGCGGAGGGGTCTCAAAATACCTTAGAAACATTTATTTCCTTCAAAAACCTCCAGATGCAGAATTTGGTTCCATTTGCATGATTTGTTCTCGAGTTATGCAGAAATTCGTGTTTCATTTGTATGAGAGACCCCTCTTTCTGTGAGCGGAGGAGTCACAAACCACAATAGAAACATTTTTTGCCTTCAAGTACCTCCACCTGCCAATTGTGGTTTCATTTACTTGATTAGTTCTTGAGTTATGCTGAAATTTGTGTTGCATTTGTATGGAAACCTCCCTCCCGCCCTCTTCCAGATGGCGAAGGGGTCTCAAACTACCAAAGAAACATTTCTCTCCCCTAAAAACCTCCACTTGCCAAATTTGGTTCCATTTACTTGATTAGTTCTCGAGTAATGCAAAAACTTGTGTTCTAATTGTATGGGAGCCCCCCCTCATCCCTACCAGAGAGAGAGGAGGGGTCTCAAACTATCATGGAAACATTTATTGCTTTTAAAATCCCCGCAAGCCAAATTTGGTTCCATTTGCTTTATTAGATCTAGAGTTATGCAGAAATTTCAGTTTCATTTGTATCACAGCCCCCCTTCTAGGAGAGGTGAGGGGTCTCAAACTAACATAGAAACATTTTTCTCCTCCAGAAAACCCCACATGCCAAATTTGGTTCCATTTGCTTGATTTGTTCTTGAGATATGCAGAAACTTCTGTTTCATTTGTACGAAAGCCTCCCTTTCTAGAGAGGAGAGGGGTCTCTGACTACCATAGAAACATTGCTTGCCTCCAAAAACTTCCGCATGCTAAATTTGGGTTTCTTTGCTTGATCAGTTCTCGAGTTATGCAGAAATTTGTGCTTCACTTGTATGGGAGCCCCCCTTTCCAGAGAAGGGAGGGGTTTCAAACCATCATAAGAACCTTCCGGTGTCCAAGACGAATCCTACAAAGCTTGCAAAACGGTCCTTCCGCTCGCGAGTTAAATCGTGACAAAGGAAACCCCAACTCATTTTTATTTATATAGATTTCCAATCAAACTAAAATCGGTGCAAAATTATTGTTGATATTATTGTCATCAACAATTCAACATAATAATAATATGTTGAGTTTGTGTCTTATAACCCCTTCAAATTACGTTTGCTCACTCACAGCAAATCCTTAATAATACGACCTGAAATAGACTAGTGACTTCATCAGAGATTTTTCATTAGGGCCTTACTAACAAACGTAAACATTGGCTTCTTCCTTAAATTTCTCGTGGCACAAACACTCAAAAAAATCTTCACGTTGTTTTACGTGAAATTTCATGTAGCTTCCACCTGAACACGTAACCAAATCTTCTTCAGTAAAATCAGGTAAGCATTACGTGCCAGTGAATTGTACGTGAAAAATCACGGAACATTTATGTGATTTTCACGTAGAATTTGAGTTCACGTGGAAATCACGTAGCTCTTTCGTGAATTCCACGTATTTATGACTCGTTTTGGTAGTGGACGAAAATTACGTGCGTTTAACGTGGAAACAACGTATCGATTTTTTTGAGTGAAGGCTTCCCATGTAAGCCTCCAATTCCATCAGATAGGTGAACTCTTCCTCTTCGAAATGAGCGTGGTGGATTGATTGGGCGAGGTATTAATGACGAGAAATTCCGGGAAAAGGCCATTGTTTACGTTTGGCAGTTGGGCTCTAATGAAAAATCTTTGTCGAATTGTTTTCAAACTTCACCACCCTCGATAGTCCAAATCACAGTGACGTCACACCTCATATTTGACAGGTACTGTCGCACTAGTGTTCAGAAATTCGTGTGTGAGAAAAAAGGACGGAGAACACGACGGCTATTTCTATCACTTATACTGAGCATGAGCATGAGCATATTGATCACCCGTGGTTTGCTACTTCGTTATTGATCGAGACCAGCTAAAATTGCACAGAGAACCAACAGAATGTCACCTGGGAGTAGTGAATCATTCTCAATGTGCAATTCCTGGTGGTCTCAGTTTTTGGATCAATACCGACGCTGACCACGCCCGTGTAGATCAATTAGGGAAGGGAAGGAATGTTAGTCGGATACTTGTTGCTGCAAGAGGCCGTATTTACTACTGCACCCCCACAAGTATCTCAGGGAAGGAGTTTGTTAGAGGGAAAGGGTTTGTTCGTAGGTCCATCTTGGTAAATGGTGATTATAAGTCCGTTTTTTAATTGTTTAGTCGTTTTCGATTTACTCTCCTATCAGCCGGCTGACTAGAGATGTGGAATGAACTTATTTAAGTTTGAATGCTGATTTAAACCAACAGTAACGATGCTATTGGGGACACGCGTGTGGTTTGTTTCAATGTAAAACACATATATTAGTTCACTTTGTTTGCGCTGTCTGTGGAATGCACGCTGCATGCAAGCAGAAAACAATTATATGATCCAAAGAAAACAATTTTTTTGTTATAAGTTATATTGTCCAATTGTGACACTATCTCCTCTTGCATTCGAATCCGGAACTACATTTTACTTCATTACTCTGAAACACAATTGATGATCGCACGCGGAGCTTTGAACGGCTAGGATTACCTTCCGCGGAAGCTACCATTTGAACCATATTTTTATTCTTGTGAGTCTTACCGCGTCTTACCACTTTTTGTATGTCTTAAGCAAGCATCACACCAGTGATGCCACTGGCAATAATAAATGTACAATCAACCCCGCCGCCAGGAAACTCGGCCGAACTGGAGCAGAGTCGGAGCGTCCGCGGGCAAGTCGTACGACAGATTTGGCAAACCGTCTCACAAACCCGTCGCACAACCCGCCCTAAGACGCCCCGACCCCACGTCAACCCGACCAAATCCCCCGGGGGCGGAGCCAATGCCGCACTACACGTCAGAGCGTGTGTGGGGCCCCTGATGTTCATAGCACAGACACTGACAAATGGTTCGCACCCACCTCACACAAACCTATAAATATTCACAAACATCTTAAACATTCACACTCACTATTTTATCTTGAGTATTTAATCTATATATAAAGATTTAAAATTCTTGGACTCTTGTATGTGTGCGTGTAAAGGCCACGCAAACGCCTTTTCAACCGCAGAACAGAAGGAAGAAGAACACTTTTTCAAAATCTTGCTTTGCGATAGAATCTCTAGTGTATTACTTCTCAAGGCTAATAAAACTGGTCATAGTACAGTGATAAAATGGAAAACCGCTCTCAACTTGTTTATTGCCCCCTGTCAGAAGGTGGAGTTTGGTTTCAGCGTATACCAGGTGACGGTAATTGCCTCTACGGGAGTCTAGTGCATCAGCTTTGGCGAATTAGCCCTACGAATCCTAAGTTTCCAGAGGCAAGTTACAAGATGAGGACTGATTTGGTCGAGTTCATCATGAACAATTTGCCGCGATACTGGGATCATTTACTGTCTTTCGCTGAAGACCTCATTAAGACCGATTGCTTGGATGACTATGATCGACTCCGGAAATATGTAGCTTTGCTGGCCCACGATGGTACATGGGGTGGAGAGGAATCACTATCCGCAGCTTGTGAATTATTTGCTGTCAACATAATTGTATGGCAAAAGTGTATTGGCCGGTCCATCACGTATTTCTCTAGCGTGGCATCGAATAAGACCATATCCTTGATTTATACGGGTGCACATTATGATAGTGTTTTGTGGACGACTCAGGTTGCGTTAGGAAATGGGGCAGACGTGCTCTTGGAGGCAAGAGGAGGAGAGATCCTGAAGGTGACACCCTTTTCTGGATGTCCAAGTTCCTTGTATCGGGCTTTCCTACACCAACTCCATATCTCACCTGATAATGACGCCCTCGATACTTTGCAGGTTTCACTTCAGAATTTCTGTAAATCAGCTGAAAATCTCGCTATGTAACAATGTAACACATTAGCTTTACCAGTTAATTTACTCCCTAATGCTCAATTTGTAATTTACCTCAATTTACCAGTGTGGCGTGGATATCAGCGATCAATTTTTGAAGACAGCCCGGTGAATGTTCTGCAGATCTTGGTGTCTTTATTTGGTGTATGGGCTAGAATTCTCCAGGGCGAGTACGATGAGGAAGTGATTGAGTTTTCGCCTGCTACATACCCCTCGTTGTTAACAATTCTGCAAAAAAACGATGGTCCAACTGTTGCTTACTACAGTGTTCATGATGTTGCGGGAGCCCCCGACCATGATCGATGCGATACAGACAGGTCGACTCTCGCCAACGTGGATCGACTTCCACGAACCCAGCAATTCTGTTTTGATGCGCCCTCACAGTTGCACTCAATTACTTCAGGCACCCGACTTCCAGATTCTTCACTTAAGCGTTCCAGTTCGTCTTATGATAAACCTGCACCTAACGTCCAGTTCGATGTTCACTCCTTTACACCTTCATATGATAGTGTGCCCCGTCTACACGACTCGAATACTGTCTCTAGAATCTCCACTTTCGATTATCCGGATCCTTTATTTTTGGCTCGAAAGATCGCTCGAAATGAGACTACAGAGTCACAAGAGACAATTCGTACTCCTTTGTCCATCGATCCGAAGTACGGATTGCGCTTTGCATCGCTTAATGTGAATGGTTGTCGAGTCGAGTCAAAACGTATATTGGTGGATATGTTCTTGTTATCCTATGGAGTTCACGTTGCAGTTCTTCAGGAGGTTAACTTAGATTGTCAGCGGGTTGATACCCCGAACTTTCATTGGTATCTTGGTGCTCTGAGCAACAGTCGAAAACGTGGACTTGCCATACTGATACGACCTGGATTGCCCTTGAAAGTGAAAGAGAGTCGTAATTACGGATCAAACGTGCAGCGCGTTGATGTAGTTTATCTGGTATGATTATTAATTTTTCCCTTTTAATAAATAATTCAATCGGCTACAGTATTTTGATCTGGTGATAAGTATTTGAAATCGATTACAGGTTACATCCACTAATTTTGAGCTATGCATTGTCAATGTACATGGTCCTAACAGAAATTCAGATCGATTTTTCGCAAAGCTTGGGGCTTTGGTAGGTGGCTTGAAGAGTTCGAGTCGTCTCTTGATTGCTGGAGACTTCAACTCTCATCTAACAAACAAGAATCTTTCCAAGGAGGAATCTCTCCTTATCGGAAATTATGCTGGACACGCTCAATTTAACGATAACGGTTCACAGATGAGGCTTTTCATCACCTTGCATAACCTGGCCGTCCGTACCACCCAGGCCAATGCCAATTCCAGCTTTATTACCACCTGGTCTAATGGTCGAATTTGTAGCCAAGTTGATCATTTCTTGACTCACCTTCGGTCAAGCTTATTTCTAAATCGTATGCAATGTGTTCAGCCTAAATCATTCTCAACGGACCATAGGATTATCATCTGCAGTATTGTTGAACGGCGTACCTCTTCTAAGCCAATACCTGTGCAAACACAATTTAATGGCTCTTCAAGATTAAATGTTGATGTTTCATTGTTGCAAAACAAAGCCACGCAGAAGAAGTTCAGAGAGCATTTGGCCAAAAGTTGCGCTGTGACTGAATCTGAGGCGTCGGTAGAGGAGCGATGGTCCAGGCTTAAGAGTAATATACATCAGAGTGCGACTGCAGTTTTGAAGAAACGCTCTCGCATCCCAGCAGATCGGGCCTGTCGCTTAGCCCTCGCTCAAGTAAAGCGATGTACGTTTTGGGTATATAGATCACTGCATCCAAAGTGGAAGTACCGACTAGTTGAGGCTAAGGATGATTTGAAGAAACGGTTGCGAGAGTTCGAGGAGAAAGAGATCGAGAGGTTTTTCATAGGCCTTCATAAATATCCGGCGGGAGAGAGAATAAACCGGACTTACCGCTACCTGAAAAGGTACAAAAAGAAGAAGAGCTCATCATGTAGGCCTCATTCCAACATCAGGATTTCCGATTGGGCGACACACTAAACTGGACCCTCGTTGATTCCAGATTTGCTACCTGAATCCCCGAATGATGTTTTGTGCGATCCTCCAACGCTACATGATGTTGAAAGATTAGTAGGGCAGCTGAAAAACGGAAAGACCCAGAAGTAGATGGGATGCATGCTGAATTTTTCAAGTATTCCGATGAAAATACGATTTCGGAGCTGCATCAGTTATTGTCCCGAGTTTGGACTGGAAATTGTATCCCTGAAGAATGGAGGCACACAATAGTTGTTCCCATTCCAAAGAAGAAGGGACCGAAGACCGTTGACGACTACAGGAGAATTTGCTTGAGCAGTACAGCATATAAGGTCTATGCTTTATGGATGTTGGAGAAGCTGCACTGCCGTTCTACGCATAACTGTCCCATGTTGCAAAAGTTGCAGTTGAGAAAAAAGCGTTTTAAGTTTTGCGTCACTATTGTATAGGGCTGGTAAGATTCGTGGTAAAACCCACAAATTTATGAGTGGCATTTGAAGATGTGGCTAAGTTTTGATGTAATCTGTGGTATTACAAATAATAAGATTATTTTTGTATGTAAAATACGAGGTAAAATATTCAGTGGGACTGATATGCGTAGAATTTTGCCTTGCAGCTGAAAATTCTAGGCATATCAGTCCCACTGCATGATGTATTGATGGATCGTTGGCGATAGAATTTACGTTTTCAAATACACATGCCATGTGCATTATTGTTTATGCTCTTACCATGATTCTGATTATTTTCTATCACCATTTTATCATTAAAAACACAGTTCTATCAAATGCAAATGGTGGCTTATATAGACAATTTAATGTCAATGTTTTCATGTCAAAGTCATTGTTTAAGTTTACATATAAGCCCCTTAGCAATGCTGAGCGTCGAGTAGTTCCTACAAAGAATGTTGTGAACTTAAATCAATTTTGTTTTCGAAGATCTCTTAAGAAATGTCGTAGTGGGACTTTTATGCCTATAATTTCAACATGGGACAATCTAACTTGATGTTTTTATGATACAAACTCAGAACAAAGTATATAATGTTTTGTTTGTATCCAATAGTATAGTTAAAAAACTAAGCATATATTGAAAAAGCTGCAATTTGACCAAAAGCAACATGGGACAGTTATGCTTAGAACGGCAGTGCAGTACCAAGTAGGGCCAATTGGTACTCATCAGGCTGCCTTTCTCCCAGAGCGGTCCACCATGGATCATCTGCATGTTTTGCAGAGAGTTCTACAGGAAAATTGGAATGGTGGAAACTCTCTTGTTGTGATGTCACTTGATATAGAGGAAGCTTTTGACCGTGTATCGCTGATTTCGTTGCCGTCCATCCTTAGAGGTTGCATATCTTAAGGAGTGTATCGAAAAGTAGTTATAAACTTCCAAATAATAAAATAGGCATGAAAACATGGTTAAAATTAACATACTATTTCAGTTTATTATAGCTTAACATGTTTACAAAAGATCCAAACGAAAAAACTAGTCATCATGTTCATTTCTGTAGAATGCCCGTACCTTTGATTTGACACCTGCCATCAAATTCTGCACAGTGACCTTTGTCCACTTCCTGGATGCCGCTGCCCAATTTTTCTTAAAATCGGTCATGTTTTGGGACACTGTACCATCCTTCTTAAATATACGCTTGACTATTGCCCAATAGCGTTCGATCGGTCGCAACTGGGGACAGTTTGGTGGGTTGATGTCTTTTTCTACGAACTTGATGTTATTCTCCGTCAGCCACTGTAGAGTGGATTTGGCGTAATGTGCCGATGCCAAATCTGGCCAGAAGAGAGGAGGGGACTGGTGCTTTCTATACAATGGTAGCAACCTGTTCTTCAAACATTCCTTTGATAAATCTCAGCATTTATAGTTCCTTTTGTATAGAAAATTGAAGAACGCAAGCCACATGTGCAAATAGCTTGCCAAATGAGCACCTTCTGACCGAATTTCTCCATCGCAACAGTCGTATCTGCGGTTGGCACACGTTCCCCAACAGATTTAGTATAAAACTGCGGCACCGGTAGCGTTCTTGAATCTTCTTTAACGTATGTTTCGTCATCCATCAAAAATGCACTGGTCGACATTGTCCAAAATGCAGCTGTACAGCTTTCGAGCCCTGGTTTTGGCACTGAGACTTTTGTTCCGGAGTTTGTTTGGGCACTCTCTGCTTTTTGTACGTCTTCAAGTCATTCCTGCGCTTGATTCGTTGAATCATTCCGATGCTGGTCCTGAACTTCTTGGCTGAGATCGCGAGTAGAGGCAGATTTGTTCCGTTGAATATAATCCACAACTTTTTGGTCCAAATCGGGGTTGCTGGAGCCGGGTTTCCGGCCACTTCTTGGTAAATCCTTGAGGGAGCACTCCTTACCAAACTTTTCGATGATGCGTTTTACACTTGCCGGGTGAACATTTACTCTTTTCGCAATCTGGTTGTAAGTAACACCCTTTTCGGTGCACCAAGTGTGCAGAATTTTCTTTTTAGTCTCAAATTCAATTCGCGACATTTTGAATACAACTTTATCAACGGAAATGAATGAACCGAATAATCATTTTTGACATGTAAACAAAGCAAATGGCGCTTACACGCTAAAAATATATACAGTAGTTTATGCGTAATAACGCATCGAATGTTTATAACTACTTTTCGATACACTCCTTAATCAATTCAACTTATGTGACATACTGAATGATTCTATATTTTTAGGAAAAGGTGTTTCATCGAAGTTCATAAACCGCATACTCAATTGTTTCCAGGGTGAGCAGCAGCAGACGCTTTGGCAAGGCCAACTATCCAGACCAGTTGGTCGCGTACGAGGGATCAAGCAGGGATGCCCTTTATCTCCATTTATTTTTAACCTAATAATGGAGGCAGTGCTGGAGTCGGTGGAAGATGAAGTCCCTGGCCTAAGGTTGAATCAGACGGATCGTTTAAGCTATCCAATGATTCTTGCGTTTGCCGACGATTTGCTGATCATTGCACGTAGAATTGAGGATGTTGAACTGGTTCTGCTTAAGTTGAAGGAGTATTTGCATTATGTTGGATTGAATTTGAATGTCGATAAATGTAAGGTGCTGATACGCAATCCCAATGAAGCTGCAGTCGCTGACATCAACATTTTGGGCCGCTCCTACAAAACATTGGAACCACTGCGGTATTTGGGGGTGTATATGACTGCTCGCCTGGAAAGACCGATGACGACAAGAACGCGATGTAGGACTGCGGTAGCTGTGTCAAAGGTGGTTATGAATTTCCTTAAGCAGTACAAATTCTTCTGGGCTTTGGGCCGTGTAATCTACGAGTCCGTTATTGCACCGTCTATGCTATACGGGACCCAAGTAGCAGTACTCACCAAGTACAGTAGAAAGTCGATACGCGGTTACGAAAGACAAATAGTGGAAACGATGTCACAGCTATGTCGTGATTTTTCTGATTCTACTTTGGAGAACTCCGTCAATTTATCTATCACTTATACTCTCATGGTGAAAAGTGAGGTTAGCTTTTTCCGTGCAATAGGCTATAGTAGGCTGTGCGACTGAAATACTTTGACGTGTATTAATTCCTCTGTGATTTCATGATGAACGAAAAACAATTATTGAAGTTTATTAAAAAATTTCCATGTTTTTCGCTATGAATGAAGATTAGAAATTTTAACTCGAGGTTGTGTGTTATCATTGGAGACGAAATCCCGCCATTCAATGAAGCTAACGTGCGATAGAAGGAGCTTCGTGGTCAGTCCGGGGGAATTACTCTGGGAAGTATAGTTCAGCACCTCAATTGCACTACCGGTTCTCGATGCTCGATTAAATAACAAAACGAGATTTTTTCTTAAGCCCGGGTGAGTTGTTTCATTTTTGTCTCACATTTTTTTTTTAATTTTTACGAGAAGAGATTTTGTTTATGATATTATTTACTTTAGGTAAGAGTAAAGGTTCGTTTTCGAGTTTTGTGCGTTGTCCTCGCTAGTTATATGTCATTGTTAATGCATGGACTACGGATGCATGAATGGACTATGAGTTCAGCCCTACATGCTCGTTTGTAGTTACTCAAAACTGAGTAGAAAACTGCCCTTGCGCTGAACTGACCAGCTTGACGTGCCGCAAGGGCTCAGTCTGGCCCAAGTCATGGATGACAATTATACCTTCCTTGATGAAAATCGTCAGCTCGAGATCAACGTAGGGTTAAAAATTTTCCCGACAGTCTACAGTGAGTTTATTAACCCTATTTTTAACAAACCACTAGACAGAAATCCTAATATGTATTGCTTACTGTACAAGTCCTGTAATAAGCGCCTTCATACAACGGAATAGTGAGGATTACAGGTATATTCAGTTTGATCTTGCCATCGGGAGGAATTGTACGCCATGGTAAGTCCTGCATTGGTGGTGGGCTCCTATCACATCACATCGCATCACAGTCTTCTTGTTTTCGCCATCATGGAAATTGTCACTTTATGAACTAAATTACAATAATTCAATGGAATGTGTTCCGCACTTGAGAACCACTGTAATAAACCAGTTACGGTTAACTCAAGGTTTCTGCACTATAGTTATATGAGGAACATTTAATGCGCCTTTGAATTATTTATCTAAGAGTTAAAAGTTTTAAATGTTGGATATTGGAAATGAAATCGTACAGGAAAACATGTCAGTTAGTAATATGACCTATTTATAAATGGATGGACGCTTGGATCAACAATTTCAATCATTTCCAGTGTGTGGTTTAAACTTTCTTATGGTGAAATCACAATTGATATCCGAAATCAATAATTTTTGTTTTGTTTTCAATTCGAACGGAAGCATTCACTCGTTAATTAAATTGTTTGAAAAGATAATGAACATCAAATCAAATTTGGTCTCATTATCCTTCCGCCGAGAGTTGATATTCCATACTTGCCAAAGGTACGGTCCTCGAATTTGCCTCCCTTCCACGAAGTCCACCCAATATTCTAACGCTATCGTTAATAACCCACAGTATTTGCACCCCGTGACCGCGACCACGGCCCGATTGGCTCCAGTTCGATGATCGCAATTATTCACTGCCCTCGCCCTCCCCTCGGTTCTGCAACGTGTTCGGTTTAGCTTTTCACACGTGCCATCTGATACTAATGAAGCACCCGTGACGACGTGACGCACCAACGGTTTCAGCTGACTCTTTCGCACGGATCCTAACCCGGACCCGGATTGATGTCCTTTCATCCTGAGAATTTCACTTTTTCGCTGACTTTTCCGACCGATGGCGTTTTTCCACACCACATTTGGCAAAATGAACTTTTAGCCCGAAAAACCAGAGCTTACATGGTACGTGAGATTTTCCCGCTTCCCCGAATCTGAGCCAGTAGAAGTAGAAACCAAATCAAAGGAACGGGAGCATGCGAGGCAGAATATAAAATTGCTGAATTTGCTCTTTGATCTGTGGCTCCTGGGCAAACAGAACAGAAAAAAGAACCTCTGGCGTAGGTACTTGAACAAGGAGGCAAGTTGTTGTTTTTCATTCGTAAATTTGAATCTTACCTCAGAGCGAGCTCGGTCCTGGCGTTGATCTGATAGATGTTGTTATAGCCGGGATGGTCCAGGTCGTGGCAGATGCAGGATACCAGTAGGATCAGCACCTCCTGCTCGCCCAGCCGCTGCACCAGATTCGTGTGCCAAGTGATGGCGTACATCTGAAAGAAGCAACAATATGCAATGATGAAGTTCTTAGTAAACAAATGTAGCGATTAAGGCGGGAGATTAAAAAAGTTTGGCTCGTGCCGGTCTGCACTGGCGCTAGCTGCTCGGCAGTTGTGTCTACAGATTCGGTGATAGTGCAGCGATGAACACTCTGACGAGGCGATTCAATTTGAGTAGATACTTCCTGAGAAGCTCCGACTATGGCGCAAACAATACTACATTAGAGGGGTGTTTTTTTTTCGAACGGAAATTAGACAATTTCGCACTGGACATAGGTTAATCAGTGCCGTTCACAATGTTGTGCTGAAGGGGGTATAAAACTCACTCACCCGGAGAGGAAAGTATCAGTCAAACATATGTTTCATCCGAGAACAGTTTTGAAAGCAACTGCACAAGTTCTCTATACAAGCAAAGCATTTCAATACAAAATGAAGATTGTTGCATTTTTCGTTATCTTGGCTGCTTGCTGTTTGCTGGAAGTGGCTTTTGCTGGTAAGAGTCGTAACGTGGTGTGCGTTTAAATGGAATACTTATTGCCTATATTCGATTGTAGCCCCAAGCCAGGAGCTGAGGAGAGTGGAAAAACGAAACGCTCAGGAGCAGGAACCAGCCACTTCCGATGAGGAAAAGCCGTCGGAAGATTCGGAAAGCGGAACTGCTGATGAGAAACCGGAGGAAGAAGCTGAGGGGGGTGAAGCTGATGAGGGTGATGAAAATCAGGAAGAACATGGTGAGCATTGCGAACACCACCATCACCATCATGAGGAAGAAGATAAGTCCGAAGATGAACAAGGTCAGACAGGTATCGAAGAGCCTGCCAAATCAAATAAGTGAACATAAATTACCTAGGACTGTTAGTGGATATTGTTGATAATGTTTTGTGACGTTCAAAATAATCTATTACATAAAATATTAAAATAATAAAGGCAATAATCGAAGATCAGAGGGGTATTTTAGCATACACACAGATAAGCCTTACTGCGGTTCTCACTGCACCTGTGACACCGGTAATACAGACAGTTTATCCCATTTGATTTGCACGTAAATTGTTTCACCGTGAAGTGACACCCGTACACTCCCGTTTCATTTTACTCTTTTTTTGAGTACAATTGTATACTATATATTTTTCTCTCGCGGAAATGTTACTCAAATCTTGTAAAAAGTGGATCTGCCGAAAAATTGTGTTGATCGTCTTTTTAACGAAAATTGAGTGACATTTCCTTAAGAGAAAAAGAGATAGTATACAATTGTACTCAAAAATTGAGTAAAATGGAACGGGAGTGTAGTAGATGAGACGCAATGAGGTGTATACAGGTGGTGAAAAGCAAGGTGTATGTCGGTTTTAGTAAAGAAAAATGTGTAAACAATCCATGATTTAGGGTAGTGACGTAAAACTCCAAAAACGAGAGAATGATAACAAAGCAAGTTAAGTTTTAGTCCGCATCCTTTGATGCACAAAAAAGCATTTTCAGCCGAAACCTTTTAAAAACTATACAATTTACCGAAAACAAAGATTCCACCTGGTGGTTTGCTGCTGTTGTAAATTGGTGTTTTTGGAGATTTACGCCACGCATGTTTACAAAAAAACACGCTGTGCATCATCCCACGAACACAATGACAGTATTTTGCATTACACTAATACAACTTAACCACTTCTTCTCCACCTGTATAGCCCTCATTGCACGAGACGAACGAATCACAATCTTTGCATGATTGAATAGTGTTGCTAATAGTAAAAGGAACGAAGTTGGCGTGCTTGATAAGATCTCTCATACAGATAAAGAAATTCACCCGTCCTTTTTCAGAGAAAAGTAGCCTGTTAGTTGAAATGATCAAGAACACATTTAACAATCGCAGACAGCTTCTAAATATAGACACTGTATATAGACCGGACAACGCAAAATCATACAATCTGCCAACCCTGAAAAATGTCATAAATTTGAGCAATTGATCTGGCAACACTTATATTTGTACAAACTTGAAGTAAACAGCGCAATAGGCTAAAAAAAAGATACGGTTTCGATGTTGGTAGTTGAAACATTCTTAATTTATTGTTTTATTTAGAAATTCGAGTGGTAGAATAACGTCACTTGAAGTGCTCAAATGCAGTGATTAGTAGCTCAAAAACAAATTACCTCATTATCAAGCTCATCGCATATCCAAAGTTTACATAGATTCTGTTGTTTGAATTATGTTTGATTGATGTTCTTCCCTAGTTTTGATCAAATTTTTCATGCGCCGGGTCGGGTCCTGTTGCAGTTCATCGTAGATTGCGTTCAAGTATCATCCGATGCTGAGGGCCAGCAGGCTGCAAGAGGTTTTCCGGTATAAACTTCAAGTTTTTCCGCTGGCCATTTTCTGGTACTCGTAATAACCTCAAATAAAGGGCCATAGCCTCGCCAACAGCTAAAATGGGTTGTATAGAGAAATAATTTTGTTCATGTTTACACCCAAAATAAACCAGCAAGATTGTAATGCAATTTCGCATGATTTAGTTTCATTTCTCGTAATGTATTGTAACTTGGAGAAAAAATGCAACATTGGTCGCGGGCAAAAAAGCAACACATCAATTCGTTTAGAAAATTTCAATATGTGCGTGAGGTTGTGCAGTTGATAAGTAGTAGTAAATTCAATGGCTCACAAAAAAAAAACTCGATCCGCAACTGAGATTTGAACCGCGGCCGTCAGCGTGACGGCTCTTCATTGTAACCATCCAGTCATCATAACAAGTTGAGGTGAACGGAATAAAAGCCCCACAGTTGCGTCGGTTGTCGAGGCACTCAACGTTACAACAATGAAGCAAATGTCGGTCGCATACACTTACATGGCTTCGTTTATTTCATAAAATGCATGGTGACTTGATGAGAGGGAGACGGGAGTGTGATGACGAGTGAAAATAAAAATAGAACACTTGACAGCGGAATAGCAACAGTGGCAAATGGCGTAGCGGCATTCTGTGTCATTGTCTCACCCATATTGAGAAGTTCTTGACGGTTGAACAAAAACCCAACAGTTGCTGCGACTGTCGAGGCACTAAGCACACAGCGGTAACCGCTTGCAAACACTTGCATGGCTTTGTTTATACCATAAAAAGCTTTGTGGATCATGATGGGCAAAATTGCCTTTCCAGAATCATGTGGATTTCTCAAGATATGATTGCAGAAACTGCAATTGCATTTTTTGCTACAATTTCAACTTTTGGGTCTAGTAATCCAAACGGCAAAAAATAATACACCGAAATACTTACATTTATTGACTATGGAAGTAGAAAATCCCTTATTTGTGCATAATTGGCTTTTGTCAAAACAATATTTGATCACAATACTTGCTCCTTTTAAGGTAATCAAAAGTTGACAGTCTGTTTGGCTGCATAAGACAATTGTTGTCCGGTCTATATACAGTGTCTATACTCCTAAAGCGTGCTCGGAAATATTTTTTGGAACTTTGTCGCGTCAGTAGTCTGAGTTAACGTAAGAATTTCTTCCAGTGTATGGTTTAGCTGACAGTGGATCCTTCTACATTTGCGTCGAGGTGCACGGAAGATGAAAAGTACTGAATATTTGACTTTAAACTACTTAAATATAAGTGAATGCGTTATAGTATCTTATTAGGTGGAATCTATGTGCTCTGTTGGTTAATTTTAAATCAATGGTTGCGTAATGTATACATTACAAACATGTTGGTAAAAAAGAACTTACTGAGTTTTATTTTTTTAGCTTGTATTGAGTAAAAACAACTGAACAAATTGTTCGAAGCCTGGAAGGAAGTGGCTGCCAATATGAAGCGACGAAGTGCAACGCTTCGTTAGGTGTGTTGTTTTCCTAGAGGACGCAGGATCTCGCTTGTCGATGGCAACAAGGGTGCACCCAGCTGGTAAATGTGAGTACCTCAGAAGAAATCCGAATCGGCTTTTGTAAACAAACACTTCAATCGCTGATTTCTCGTGAAAATTAGTTCAATCTCCAAAACATTATCTACCAAATCAAAGAGGAATCATTCCTCTACTTGATTGTTGTGATAGTTTTTGAAGCTGAGCTTATGTTCGCGAGAAATCAGCGAATGCAGTGTTTGTTTACATGAGCAGATTCTTCCTTATCACGAAGTTTCTTGGAAATTCCTTGTATTGCGTCAGCAGTTGAACGCTGGAAAATCCGTCTATCAAAAATATTTTTTTTTTCATTTCATCTGAACGTTAAACCTAACGTCGGAGGGAATGCGTTGGAATCGATGCACTATGTTACTTGTAATGAATTAAACTTCAATAACAAATAGTAGCACGATTATCTTTTTTTTAAATCTGATCGAAACAGCAATAAATTTAACCAATGTTTGCTTTATATGGTCTGGTTCATGGGGATACTTTTTACAAATTTTACAGTATCCGGTTATTTTTTACTGCACTTTCAACAACTAATTTCGGTAAAATTTGACAAGTTCCGGTAATTTTACCGAAATCAGCTGTTGAGCTGTTCCGGGAATACTGTGAAGTTTCACCGAAATCCGGTAAATCGGATTACCGAACGTTCAGCTGTTGAAAGTTCGGTAAAAACTTACCGAATACTGTAAAATTTTCTAAGTGTGTAGTAAGTTAATTTTACCCATCGCTGGCTTTTTCAGGATAGTTTCAATTTACCTACTTGATAGTTTACCTCCGTTGATCTTAAATTAGGTAAACCTAAGTTTACCTTAATTTACCTTAGTGAACGTTAGTTTACGGTTGCTTAAAAAAACCAATTTTAGGTAGTTTTTCAGTTCTGTGCGACTTACTTTCAAATTTAAGTTAGTCTTGACAACAAAAGCTTCGAAATTTAATTTTGAACAAGTGGTTAGAAAATCCTAATCGTTCACAAAAGAACAATCGTGAATTCAGTCGGGTTGACGCAAACAAACGGTGTCGAATGTACCGCATTTTTCTTTTTTCAGCATTTTTCTACAAACCAAAACGGTTCAAAGGAAGGCAAACTGAGCAATCGAAAAGGGGAACACTCAACGGACAAGAAACAAGAAACAAGTGGTAAAAGTGTACAAGAAGAAGCCCAGATTTGTTGCAAAAAAAAAATGTAGCTAAGTCAACTGTGCAGGACATTAAAGTGAAATGTGGACTGAGGTCATTAGAAGCCTAGAAGGCACGGTTGTCAGCCATAATGCGCCTTTTTATTTCTCTGCAGATATACGAATTCGTCTACTACCTCGATTTCATCACCGTCGATCTGAACTCGTGCTAGGAGGCTAACATTGTCTTCTCATGAGCCTCTTCCCTTCACTCGTTGCTTTGATCAACCGCGTCAGTTTTTCCCGACATCCATATTCGTGTATGATTTGCCATATCTGGTCTCGATCGATTGTATCATACGCTGATTTGAAATCGATGAAAAGATGATGTGTGGGCACGTTGTATTCGCGACATTTCTGCAGCACTTGCCGTATCACAAAAATCTGGTCCGTAGTAGCGCGGGCACCCATGAATCCCGCTTGGTATTGCCCCACGCACTCCTTTGCAATTGGTGACAGGCTGCGGTATAACATTTGGGAGAACAACTTGTAGGCAGCGCTCAGTAGCGTGATCGCACGATAATTGCAGCAATCCAGCTTGTCGCCCTTTTTATAGATGGGACACACTATTCCCTCCATCCAATTCTCCGGTAAACATTCCTCCTTCCAAATCTTGGTAATTGCCCAATGCAGCGCTCTTTCAATAGCTCGCTTGGGAGTTGGTCAACACCAGCGGCTTTGTTGTTTTTCAACCGACCAATTTCCTCCTCAACTTCCTGAAGGGTTGGAGTCGGGGTCCTGTCATCTTCTGCGCGTGTTCCTAGATTTATTACCGAGCCACTTTCGTTTGCTGTAACATTACCGTTCAGGTGCTCGCTGAAGTACTGCTTCCACCTTTCAATCACCTCACACTCTCCTGTGGGAAGGTTGCCATCCAAGTCTCTGCACGTATCAGCTTGTGGTACGTAGCCGCCTTTGCGCGAGCTGTTCAACTTCTCATAGAATTTGAGTGTGTCGTTAGCACGGTACAGTGCTTCCATTTCTTCGCGGTCTCGATCTTCCCTCTGGCGCTTTTTCGTTCGAAGAATAGAATTTTGTCTGTTCCGTGCCTGTCTATACCGTTTCACTCTCGTACGGTGTTACAGCATTCTCGCCCGTGCTCAAGAGTAGCAGTCTACCTGAGCGTTCATGTCACCAATGATGACTTTTACGTCCCGCTGCGGGCAGCCATTATGCACTTGCTCTAGCTGCGCGTAGAACGCTTCTTTTTCGTCATCGGGTCTCCCGTCGATTGGCAGTGTACGTTGATGATGCTGTAGTTGAAGAATCGACCCTTGATCCTCAGCTTGCACATTCTAGCGTTGATCGGACACCATCCAATCACGCGTTGATGCATTTTGCCCAGCACTACAAAGCCGGTGCCCAGCTCGTTTGTGGTTCCACAGCTCTGGTAGAAAGTAGCCGCACGATGCCCGCTTTTCCATACCTTCTGTCCTGTCCAGCAAATCTCCTGCAGTGCTACGACTTCGAAGTTACGTGGTTGAAGTTCGTCATAGATTATCCTATCGCAGTCAGGGAAGCAGAGCAATTTGCATTTCCATATTCCGAGTTTCCAATCGTAGCCTTCAATTCGTCACCTAGGTATTTGCCGATTGTTCCGGTCCGTATTAACTTCTGTATTATTTGTAACATTGATTTTTTAAGAGTGGCTAGTCAGGCCTTCCCCAACCCCCTATCTCACTGGGGGACCATCGTGCACAGCACTGTTTAGAGTCCCACGCTGGCACGATGATCAGCCGCTCCTAACATGGAGAACAGACGCTGTTTTGAGCCGTCCCTAACATGAAGAACAGACGCTCAGATAGACCGCATCCTTTGAAGAGGGCAGAAACGGCGACTTATATCCAGACCATTGAACCACAAGCTCGAGGAATCATTTGGAATGATGGAATGTAACCACCATCCAAGAGAATTACTTGTCCAATCGTTTTGCCAACTTTGACGAGAACTCTGACGTACTAATGGGAAAAATTCATCATGTGAAATTCTTCTGAGCATGAGCATGAGCATGATTGACTGCTTGCGGTTGCTACTCTGTTATTGCCAGATCGGCTGTTATTACACAGAAAACCAACAGATGATGTTTGGGACTAACAGTCATCCTTAATGTGTAAAAACTGGCGATCTAGAATTAAAAAAGCAATGCCAGCGCTGCACAGTAGTCGGAAAAGCCATTTTTCACGGCGAAATTAATAACTCCTAGGGGTTGCCTTTTGAAAACTTGGTGTCTTCTACAAAGTTGATCCTAGGAATGTTTGCCATCTTGTGGTGAGAGTTTTTTAGTTCGGAACTTCGCCGCTAGGGCGGCGCTGTTGCTAATTTTTCAAGGAAGCAGTATAGAAGGTTGATGTCAAAGGAATTTTGTAGAAAATATAATTTCAAGCAACTTTGCTGAAAAAATCTATCACCTAGCTCTTCATTTGACAAAGCTAGAGCAATTTTGCTGCTTTAAATTAGGGTGTACCTGAAAAAAAAAACAGTTTTTTCGTTCTAACTTTTTTATTTAAATTTTTTTGAAAAAGTTGTAGGGAAAATTGTGACGCATATTTTTGCTCAACAAAGTATTTGGGTATAACTTAATATAAAAAAAAGTTATGGATAATTTTAATGATAATGTCGCGCGTCACTAAACCGTTCGTTTTTTCAATTTTTTGAGCGTTTAGATGAAAATTGCCCAGTTTTTTTCCACTCCCTGTTTCCTTAGATACTAAGGAGCATGTGAGTCTTAGAATGAGTGCAGGAATCAGCGGGGATGGGTTTTAAAATCATTAAATAACGATGTATTTATTATGAAATTAATTTGCTTCAAAAAACTAACAATTATAAATTTAATTCACTTCAAAAGTTGTTGTACTTCTCTTGAAAGCTCTTTGTGGTGTTTTGGATTGGTAGATTTGAAGGAAGAAAACACTGCATCTCCAGTTAGCAGTAATCTGTTGAACAAATCCGTCATCGTAGCTTCGGTAGAAAATTTGCGGGTCCTGTGTTCTCGAAACGATCGGATATTTTTATTCCGTGCTTCCAAGGCTTCCTCTGAATAAACTTCCATGGGCAACTCCATTGATGCCATGACATCAGCTCCGTGAATCAGGATAAAATGCACTGAAGCAGGCATGTAGTACCATCGATATTTATCCTCAAACATTTGGGCTGTTTCCAACGCGTAGACCTTAAACTTATTGGCATCTACTTCCTTGCCCGAAGCAATGCAGTTTGGATGAAAAACGTTCAATCAGTTCTTTGTTGAATCCTGTGATAGCTGACACTACGGAAGGGTTTTCGAAAAAAATTTCGGGCTGTGTTCCCAACATTTGTTGAGCCCGCACCCTGTTTCACAACATCCACCAGAATTCTTAATTCTTTCATTAGCCCATTTTGAATTTGTGTCTTCCTCTCCATATACGCTGATTTATTGGCACTCCATTTCTTGATGGTAAGACACATGCAAAACGCATTCAAAAAATCGAATGCGTGCGTGAAGAACAGATATGCCATATTTAAATACAGCCGTATTCACTGGTCTGTTAACTGACAGTCATTACCGTTGGAGTGGCCCCACAAGCACAACATGTTGCCATCGAAGAAGTATCAGTCAATATGTTCCTGGCTTTTCCATCGATCATTGTCATGGAAAGACGATGATGGATTCTCAGCGTTTTCCCATTTCCTGAAACTACGGTAGATGGTAGCAAAGAATCTATTTGATCAGCGAAATACTTTTCTTCTTCCTTCAAACTTTCTTTCGTCTCCTTGAGGAACTGTATGTGGAGCGGTTGACAGAAACGTGTTGATGACGGTACCGGGTTCATCCAAATGACTTGAGAGTCTGCAGCATCGCCGCAAACTTTCAGCTGAACCGGACCAATTTCAGTAAGCAAAATTGACGAATGTTGCTCAAGCTCGTCAGGAAGTTTTAACTTGTGCTGGGGATGACCACCGCTACCATCGCTGCCCCATTTATGTGCAAGTCTGAGGTCTGTTTTTGCCAAATCATTCAGTAATCCCTTGCTATTCAATACTTCCATAATTCGGGATGCATTATGATTCAAAAGATCCTGAAGCCTCACTTCCGCGCTCGTTCCACTGACTTTAACGGAATCCGGTGACGGGTATGCCTTCTGTTTAGCGTCAAGGACCGCATCATAAGATGGAAAAACATCCGCATGATGTTCTTTCGCCACGGATCCCACCAAGAAATACTGAGCCTTACTGAGATCTGCTTCAATGATTAAGGATTAACCCTTTTCAGGGCTTACCTTAACAGGTAAGGTGTATGCTCCAGACCTATTGTAAGCATCCAGAATGTCTGCTGCCGTTCGAGGACTGTTGCTCAAAATTTGAAGCAATTTTGCAACCTGTCCATCACCTTCAGATCGAAATTGCGTAGCAGCGGCATATAAAAGTTCAACGGCAGAGTGTTTCTCTCGAAGTGGCACTGTTTTTCTCCTTTTCGAACGCGTTATCGAATCTTCTAACGATTTCGACGGACGACCTATGCACACCCGCTTCTTTACCTTCTCAATGTGTGGGATCTTAAAAACAATCTCACCATTCAACCAATCGCCGTAACGGGATAAAAACATGGAAAGAGTCTTACTACATTTGTCCCATCGTTCATAGAACTTGGAACAAAACCGGGAGACTTCGCTCCGAACTACCGGAGCGCCTTGATCGTGAAGTTCTGCAGGACAATCTTGATGGAGTTGAACCAACATACGGGATGTCAAACCACTTTTCTGCTTGTCTCTAGGCATTTCAGTTGACTCCCGGAGGATGTCAAACAAACGCCTTTTTGAAACAGAAAAAAGTTTCATACTGCTGGCTGCAAAAAAAAAAAAAAACAACCACAAAATAAGCTTTTATAATTGTTTTCCTATAATTTTAACACTGGGTTATTTTAGTTACCTGGATTGTAAACAAATACTTTAAATTTCATAGAATCACTTTCAATGTTGTACAGTCACACGACAGTACACGCGCTGAACTGCTGTCACAGTCTGAGCGTGTGGTACAACACGAGCGCACTGGTTTAGCAGAAATAAAAATGGCCGCCAAGTTGCGCGTCGCTCAACAGTTCGTTTTTTCAATTTTTTGAGAGTTTAGGCGAGAATAGGCCAGATTTTTTTTCACTCCCTGTCTCCTTAGATACTAAGGAACATGTGAGTTACTGAATGAGTGCGGGAGTTAGCGGGGATGGGTTTTAAAATCACTAAATAACCGGGAAATGAGGAAAACATTACTACATAGACTTTGCCGCTTCTGATCTCCGTAAATCTTATCAAATGCAATTTCAAACGTAATGTGAATGAGAAAGTATACCTTTTTGAACAGTTTGAGAGCATTTAAACATTTCTTACTATGTTAAATTGCATGGTAGTAGACCTAGTAAAACATCATTAAAAAAATGCAATGTTCCTTGCGCATGTGCAACCTTGCGCAACTTTTCTAAGTGAAATACTAGTTCGAAAGTAATGTTAATTCAAACATCAGGATTTGTTTATAGATGGTATAAACTATGTAGAAAACATTTCTGGTGGTTATTGATTTGTTTCATCAATCTGAAAGAATGACTTTTGTCCGGCTTTATTAATTTTCCGACCACTGTGCGCTGGCCGCATCCATGCAGGTCAAATAAAGATAGGGTAGGAGTATGTTGGCGTGATACTCGCTTTGATGGAAGCCGAGAACACCTCTGCACTTCTACGAGAACTCACTGGGATGTTGGATATATGAGGAAGGGTTAGCAGCACGGTTCGTTTTGGTAAACGGAACGCTGAATTTAGGTAGGGTTATCATTTTGATAACCATAAGATTTTAGACGTTGTTTCCGGTTTATTCTCCAGACATCCGGTTGACCAGAGATGTACAGTATAATTATCAAAAAAATTGATTCCGATTTAAAACAACAGAAAATATGAATGCTATTAGGGTCAAGCACAAGTGTGTGTGGTTTACAGTACTGGAATATAAAAATGTCACGAAATAAAGCTTTTAGTTTAAGAATGGCAAGCGTAAAAAGAAAAATAAAGCAAGAAAAAATTAAAGTTGAAATCAAGTTTAGTGAATTCGTGTATAACTCGTGACGTGCAAACGAAACCTAATGTAAACGGAACAGGAAAGACGAGAATATTTTTAACGCGACGTAAATTATATCGAACTATCAAACGTTCAGCCGTTGAAAGTCCGGCAAAAAAAAACCACCGAACACTGCAAATAAAAATTAAGTGTGTGTGTACAATCCAACACTCATTGGCCGGCAATGGTATTATGGATGAAATCTGTTTACAACAATCTCTCAAGTGACCATCGGAAGCAGCTTTAATCCGAGAGCTAGAAAGTGATAGCTCTACTGCTGATCAAGCGATCCATTTCAGAACGTCTGGAGAGTCACGCCCATTGCAAGGCCACTTTCACATACAACAAGCCCCGCATGTAAACATTACCGATATCATTTTGATAAGGGCACTGCAACACACTTCCAAATTTGAAAATGTTAAATTTCCAAACCAGGCACGTATTTGGTTTTATTTAAAAATAAGGTTATTGTTATATAGTTATAGTCAGACACATCTCACCCATGGCCGCTGCCTTAATTACACTCGCTTGTTCATTCGTGAACATGAAAATTCTCGACGTTGATTTGTAATTAGCTTCATACACTCGTGACAAAATAAGCGCAAAACCAACGATAAGCAAACCACACAACTACGTGGTGAACGCATCTGAAATCATGTGGCAGCCTTTCACGCACGCATGCGCATTGTTTTCCTGCACTGCTTCTGTTAAGCAAATGGCCGTTTTTTACATGCACTGGTCTTCTTTTTTTCACTTCACACTGCCAATAATAAAATCTCCGCTATGAGGCGACTCTATAACGAACTTCAAAACTGCCAATACCTATCGATTTACTCGCGACAAAGCGGACAAACACTCAAACTTAATCATTCATGTCCGGATGTCCCAATACTACCTCTAATAAATAAAACTAAGCTGATGTAACTCTTCTTCCGGGTGCGGGGGCGAAGCACAAAAATCCAAAAAATGTGAAAACACTACCGGCACTCACACATTCCGGGAGGGAATCGATTGTATTCACTACGTCTTTCCCAAAGCACGCCTATATTTAATGAATTCACTATTAGTTAGAGTTATTGTTTGAATTTTGTTCGCGAAAACGACGCAGCAAAAACAAAACTCGTCAGTTTAGAAGCACGGCTTGCTGCGATCAAATTCATCATGTGAAATTCTTCTTTCAAAAATCTCGTCTTCTTGTGCGCCCATCATTGTCTGGAATTGAGCAATGTGAGGGGACCCATACAAAGATAATGATCTTTCGATCAACGCCTCAATAGAACGGAGAATATCCGAGAAGATGAAATAACGGTCTATGGGCATGTCGTAAATTATCCCCAATGCGAAAGTTTGAAAAAATGCGTTCCCAAAGACTTATAGTCTTCTTTGCTCAATTAGCCGGCGCCCAGTAGCTTCAAATCGTCGTGAAATATGGCTCCAACGGAAGATTTCGAAATTTTCAATGATTTCGTCAACTTTCGGATGAAAATCGAAGAATTTCGCTTGATTCGTCGCCGGATAATCTCGCGCGCTTGTGGAGTCCGAACGGTGCATTTTTCCTCTCCAAACTGTTGGTATCGTTTTGTTGCGTTAGATTTTGCCATATTCAAGGACTTTGCAATCATTGAAACAGCTTTTCCTTTTTGAAAAAGTTCAACAACTTCTGCGCGCAACTCATTCGGCTTCATTTTGAATGAATTAGAAATCACAACTGTACCAAACTTACTGCGAATAAAGATAATGGGTCAAGATGTTAAACCATGTAGGTATGCTTAGTTTAATCCGCTCGGTTGTGTTGAGGCATGCCGACAAAGTATGTACGGATAATTTTGCAGACACCCGGTTCATTCTGCAACAGGCGAACTTTTCTGATCAAGCGGGTCATTATCGCCAACGTTCGTTATTTTGGACTACTGAACATAGCATAAACTAATCTGTAAATGGTGTTGTTAGTAGGGATCGTTCGAAGGGGACTGAGGAAAGGAGTATTTAGTTTAAAGAGTTTTTCCTCACTCAAAACCACTGTAACTCCTTCAAACTAGTTTAGGACGGCAAATTGAAATTTAATTTAAAACCAGCTCATCTGACCTTCCAATTCGAAACAATGATTGTCATTTTTTCATGATCAACTATTCTATGAATCATCATTGGCGGATATGCAATCAAACAACATTGTTTACGAATGGAAGATCTCTAGTATCATATTGAATGGGAAAACAGAGGAGCTTAAGTGTTTGCCTTATTCGAAAAGAAAAAAGAAGTACATACCGCAAACATCCAATGTAAATATTGTTTGACAATTTGACTAACATATTAGCACCTTCCACCAAGCTACAATTTTACAGTTTCACACGTTTATTGATCATCGCCTACGTCGCCTTGTCATACCACTAAGATTAAGATAAATCCCAGTTGGTTTCCAGCGAAGCCTAGCTTCCGTCATGCAACTCTCACATTGATTGTTCTACGTCACAGACGAGTCGCCAAACACGTGGGAAAGTGCAATATGACGGGATTTCCAGACTAGTCAACATGATTCAATCCAAACCCAGCCACTAACTGCCAATGCATTAGTGCAATACTAGCAAAATAGTGTCATTTTAATTGAAGTTCATTCATTCAATCAAATCCGAGCAATGATTGTTCCGAAAATAAAGCAGTGATTTTTCAACCAAGCAAGCGAGGTTCTCCTATAGAGGTACTTCATTGTTGACATTTGAACCCAAATTTGGAAGCCCCGAAAAGCGGAGACCTTCATCTCTCGTTGTTGTTGTTGTTGTTGGCGTTGTTGTTTGCATGCCAACTACTAGGCACTGGTCCCAGCTTAGCACTTAGCACAATGAAGGTGGCACTTTTTGGTGACGTCAGCCAGCGCCGTCCGATTGCGATTCACGCAACAAGTCAACGGGCACGTCGAGAGGAATTCGCCATCTCCGCCTCAGTCAAGTTCCAGCCGGTGCCACGTTTAGTTCATGATCGTCGTGTCTCGACTGAATCCGCGCGCGCGTAGTTCGTACATAGGGCAGGCATACCGTAGTAAAAGCAACTACAAAAACAACAACAACAACAACTAGGCAGTGTGGCAGTGAAGGCAAGATCACCGGATCAGCGAAGCAGAAACAACCACAACAGGCAACGCTAACCAAACATGCGGACCGGTTTGTGCGCCATCGTGAGGCTTACGGCCGGCTGCTGGTGCCTCAGTTTGGCATTGTTGTCATTTTCGGCGGTGGTCACGGCACAGTTCTTCGACGACGACGACTTTGATGGTGAGAGATTTAAATTTTGGTGGATAAGGCGATAGACTGGTTCGGAAATCTGCGCAGGGCATGCTTCGATTGGACGTGCTTCGGTCCGGTTGGATAAACGTGTTTGCGCTGTTGTAGGAAATGCCGCAATCGTGATGGTGATTGAATCTTCTGGGATGTACGAAACAAGATACTTGTGGTGATGGATGATGCTAAGGTTT
This sequence comes from Aedes japonicus, assembly GCA_034211315.2. Lineage (NCBI taxonomy): Eukaryota > Metazoa > Arthropoda > Insecta > Diptera > Culicidae > Aedes > Aedes japonicus. Next base: position 99,819 of record JASCZW010000109.1, on the reverse strand, counting down.
TTTTTTTAAATTTATTTCAAGTGCAGGTTTCATTAAGTCAGATAGCAAATAGTGTGAATGTTTAGTCATCTTGATTAGGATCAGCGATCATGATTGGGAGGTCGCTTCTGACTTATTACCGAAATTAGGTGGCCAATGTCTGGAAAGTGATAATGAGATAGGAAAACTTCAGTGCGGAAACATGGTTGATGAATTGAATTTGCTTTGAAGGTCAACTGTTAGCAAAATCATTACTAAACAAGGAACGTTTCTTATGCGACGTCGAAACAGGAATTCTGAATAAATTTTAACGTGGACTACGTCTTTGCTTTCGTTATTGGGGTACACTTTACGAGCACAAAAAAATGAGCACTTCGCGAAAAACGGTCAGCGTTTGTTCGTTAGTAACTCATTCATTCCTCGTTAATTTTCTTGAATTATTAGTTGAATGCAAGGGGCAAGACAGCTCCTTATCGCGAGCAACTTCAGAGTTGCTTTTGAGGTACCCCGAGTAACTCACGTTGCTCAGCAAGCGAGCACTGTCATTCCCAAGTAACAATTCTAGTTTTATTCCAGCCGTATGGCACTCTTCCGGCTTTGTTAATAAAACTACATTCAAAATTATTTTGTCTACCAACATTTCCTCTATGCATCTTCGAAGCTGAAATTTTTACAAAGTGGCACACTCTATAGACGTCAAATTAATAAAAACTTTAGAAGATTTTTAAAATGGTCTAGTGAAACCACTTGAGAACCTTCATAAAATCTATTGGCTGCCATGAAACCAACATAGGGTCAAATGGCCACAGCTGTCAAACCTCACTGTGATATCATGGTTTGTTTTTGTTGTTCGGCTTTGTTCGATTCTCTGCTCTTCTGATTCATTTAACAGTAAATAATATCTAACAAAAAAGTTCTTGAGTTGCGGGAAATGTTATGTGAAAGCAAAATATCCAATTTTTTTGAAGCGTATCATGCTCCAGATCACATGCGCATTAAATTTCAAACGCGCCTAGGAAATTATGCGAGTTTCAACAACAAAATTAAAATTAAAAAATATATATTCGATAAATGAATCATGAAAATTGATGGAATTCAATAAGGTTATACAAAAGAATGCCGAAATCGGTCTCCAATGTACTGTTCATTTGTATTACATTTGAAATTTTGTTTGTTTATTTTTCCACATTTCAGTATGGCGATTGTAAGAAATTCGCAATGACTACTATAAAAATTATTACATCAATTAGTGACTTCCATCAATGCCAATTTGTCGTTTAATGCATTTACAGGAGGTAAAATGGGTTTTACCTCCTGTAAATGCATTAAACGACTTGTTACTTGGGATTTGCTTTCTCTCTGTTTTTGAACAGTAGCTGTCAAACAAACCGCACGCTAGTACATGAGCTGTCGTGTGTGAACACAAGCCATTTCCAATGTTTTTATTTTTCTCTATTCAACTCTGATTTTCTGATTCTGATTTGCTCGTTCAATTTGATATCGTTTTTACTTCTATTCGTGAGAGCTTTTTCATGGAGAAATTATTTTAATGTCTCCAAACAAGTTCTACGTTGAAAGAGATGGTCAGACTGTCAACTGATGCTGTGGAACAAGGCCAGGGACCTATTAATTAATACTAGAATCTCATGGTCGTAGAATAGGATTCGCCGTCGTTCCGTCTTCTTCTGCCATAAGTTTTTCCAAACAAAGTCAAACTTTTTGAAACCATGGCAACCGACAAGAAGCGATGAAGGTTGATTCAATTTTTAAGCTACACTCAGTTCTCAGCAAAAAAAACAACTCGAAGCATAAGTTTTGCTTACCAAAATGAATGGCCATGAAATTACGTAGAATACCCTACTAATGTATACTTTGACAATTAATCAGTTATTTTTAGTTGAAACTTTCACTCACACTATAAACAATGTATAGACCGTATGTGATCGAAATTTCATGTTGATCAAGCTTATAAATTTGAAGTTTTCATTACATATGAAAAAAGTCATTTTGGACATACCAATTTCAAAATCCGTATTTCTCTGAAAAATTTGATAACATATTTTAAATTTCACAACAGCTCAAAAATACATAGGAAATAATGTGACGAAATTTGAATTGTTTCGCGTATCAAAGTGGTTTGACTACAGCTGGCGTCAAAGTTGACGCACCAACATGAGTATTTCCCTTTTTCACCTGATATTGACCGTGCTGAAATATCGGTGCAAAAAAAGCCGAGGTGAATTTTCTAATAATACTGTATAACACTGTATACGTAGTTTTTTCAATCCAATTGATGCTGGATGCCATATTTTGAAGTACTTCGTGAGTTACACTAGTTATTTTGGCTATTTCAGGCGTAACAAATCCTGTGTCTTATAAAAATAGAGTTATTACAATTGACGAATACAGGTAGAAAAAAGAAGAAGACACCGAGTGGTGATAAATCTGACAGCTTCCATGTTAAAGTATAGGACGAACATTTTAAAATGCTTCTAAAAAATTCAAATGAAATTATATTTAAAAGCGGTTTGTTGTATGATGGAAGACAAATCCAAATCTAATCAATAAAGACATTTTCATCAAAATAACAGTAAAACAAAAACAATGCCCTTCGTGTATAGTTCTGGATTTCTCTTACATCATACAAAAAACCACGCTTAATTAGAATTTCATTTGAACTTTTTAGAAGCTTTTTAAAATGTTCGTCTCATACCTTAACAAGGGAGCTGTCAGATTTATCACCACTCGGTGTCTTTTCTTTTTTTTAACCTGGATTCGCTAATAAAGCTGTCCAAAGTGAAAAACGTGATTCAGTTTAAGATTCAGTCGATCAAAAGTTTTCAACATGGGACGACTGTCATGGCTATGCTTTTCAAGGCCTCTAAAGTTTTCGGGATTGTTGTGCCACTTCATCACAAGTAACAATTCCAGTTTTATCGTGGTTTTAAAGCACTCTAAAAGGCTAAATCATGGCCTTCAGAACCCTCATAAAACCAAAATTGTTACTTGGGCATCTCTGCATGGTGATGGATTTTGTTTATTGTTTTTGACAGAAAACAAATTCTAGAGCTGCGGTGAACAAACTGGTTGCATCGTTTAAGGAATTGAATCAATTTTTTTTATATTATAGGAATAAAAACACTTTGTCGGAGCGCATCGGGTTTAAATGCAAATGAGTAGCTTTTACTCAGATTGTTTAATCAGCTTAAATTAGATATTTAGTAATGTTTACATTAGTTTTGACAAGTGATCTAAGGGTAGTTTCACTTTTAACGAAACTGATTCGTTTTCTACTCAGTTTCAAGAAAATACAAACATGGTAGCTTGTTCACTTTCGTCGTCACTGTATTCTGCATCAATTTTGTGGACTGTTCTACGGATTTGTGAGTCTCCATACATCTGTTGAAGTTGTGGATCGGCTGCATCAATCCGGTGATTTAGTCGAATTAGCTGTTGGAGATCTTTTACTTCAACTAATGAAATTTTGGTCGATAGTGTTGGCGCATATTGTCTCATACGACTTCAAATTACAACTGTTTCGATAGAGGGCGGGACAATATCCGATCCAACCTTTGCATTTCGGATATGAATGTCCTGGTCCATATTTCGAGGTCCTGGGACATATTTCGGGTTTCCTAATCTGTAAGCGATCGATGTCTCAAATTGTTGCCACGCCAGCAACATATGTACATCTCTTAAAAGAATTTCACGGGAAATGCCTTCACGGTCCGATAGTTTCTTGAATTTGTATAAAAAACTATAAGGGACAGCCCAATGGGGTTGTACGCAAAGTTGACGTAGGACTACGTAACTATTTCGAAATAATCTACATATATATCTATGCATATACATGTACATCATATCGTGATATGACTACCAACTGGATCATACATATTTCCCTTCAGATTTGCCACGAGCTTGGCACGACTGCATTAAAAAGCCACTTGCTTGCGACAGCCGCTGAGTCTTCATTCTAGCTGGTTGCTCGCCCGCGTAATTTTCTGCAGGGTACTTGCAACCGTCAGCTGTCAGAGCAGTACTGGCCCATTGCCGCTCTGCACAGCTCCATGGCTGCCGAGCGAATGAAGAAAATTTGAAGGTGTCCCTGTTTTATATCGTGCACTGCTGCATGTGAGACGTTCCTTACTTAAATCTGAAGTCTGTGATAGCAAAGTACTGTGTATTTGGTAAATTTCCTCTGAAAAATCGGCATTATAAGACATCACCTTTTATTTGCGTTAATGTCAATAGTTGAATGTTAAAAATCAATAGTTTTTAATATTTAAATCGAAGCGTAGAAAATGTTCCGATCGATTGGTGCAAACATTTTGAAAATCAATCGTGGAATGACTTAGTTATTAACGTTCAAAACCTATATATTTTTCGTGACGCTCCAAATTTTCGCAATTCGAAAGTGTACCCCAGTATTGAAAACACAGACGTAGTCCTACGTCAAAATTCTCTACCGAAACCGATCTCTGATCCCCGGCAAATCGAAGCTTCCATACAAGTCTGATATACTTGTCTGTTATTTCTAGGATGCCTATCGGTTTCCCGTAACCGATAATTCTCGCATCCAAGGTAGGACCCATCATTCAGGTAACTTCTAATCGATTCTGTGTACCTGCCATGCATATATTCTTCCCGACCCAAGTGTTCCCTACTGTGCCCTACTATTGATTCTGTTTGTGTGATGTTGAAGCCTCGAGATTTCATATTACTGTTCAACCGCTATGTATGGTTCATTGCTATTGTCGTTGATAGGTTGTGGCTGTCCAAACGTCTTTCGCTTTGCCGGGTCTGATTGCTGAGGAATTGGTGGCGTTGGTGAGGCTGGGTAACTGTAATCTATGGTGAATGAATGATTCAACTTGCTACTTCTAGTCTGTGACTGAATGGCTTCCAACAGTTTAATGGTTGATTCTTTCAACATCCTGTGCATTTCATCTCATTCTGCACGACTAACTGTAATTTCAAAGGAGTTCGCTGTATTTATACTCGACTCCTTAGAAATGGTTCCCGTCTTGTTCAAATGATTTTGCGTCCATTGCGGACCATTGCTGTTTCACCAGAAAATATCTCGTGATCCTTCGTATAAAGGCAGTTACTTCCGTCAGCAAAGTTGTTCAACAGCCAAGGCCTTCAGAATGGTAAACTTAAAAGTTCAGAATTATCTCACTACGCAGCGCTAGTATGCATGTAAACATTCTTTATAACCAGAATCTCGAGATCCTTGACATCTAGCAAGTCGGCGTCTTCGACAAAGATGTATGGTTGAGTGAGGCCTTTCAGATGGTGTTAACATTAGTTCAGAACTCGTCCGCTACGTGTCACTTGCATACATATGAACTTTGTGTTTTATCTGTACTTTGATATCTAGATCGTTTAAAAATTTACTGTTTTCTGGAAAGTTGGTTGTAAAATTATGAGCTCGACTCAACAGTTCAGAATTATCTTACTCCATGGCGCTTGTGTGCTTGGAATCTTACTGTATATTTTGGATCTTGAGATTTTTGAAATATAGCAAGATGGCATCTTCAAAAAAGATATTCGAGGGTTCAGTGCTTTTTAAATGGTGTACACATTAGATCAGAGCTTCGGAGCAGACGAATACATGGTTGCTATCGTGAACACTCGAATCAATCAACTACAGCCAATTCGGCGTGTATTCAAATCCCCTAGAAGAACGAATTCTGTAATGAATTATTCTTAATACATTTATAATTAACGTACCTCTCAGCCAGTGCAAAAAACGAAACATTGTTGGATGCTGATGTGCTGAATCAATTTGAAACAGCACAAGGTTTCCCCTTATTATTCTCTGTTCTCCTGTGCTTCTGTTTCGAAAAAAAAATACTTCGAGAAACGTCATAACAACAAAAATCAAGAGCTCTAAATCACACATAAGGTACAACAAATACGCTGATGACGTCACTACAATAACCAGTTGGGAAAATAATTCGCGTGCAATATAGAGAACGGTGAATTAATGTCAATAGATCTCTATCACTTGCTGTACAGAACCACGATTCGCAAAGTAGCAAAAGCTGCTAGTGTTTTTATGTATCTTATGAAATCTTATATTTGGCAATACTCCGTTCTGGCTTGAACGTTTTTCTGCGCTTTTGAATTAATTTTTCAACCCTCTTTTTCATTGGCAGAATTCCCTAAAACGTTATATGAAATATATGTAGCTCATATCCACGACTATGTCAAAATATCAAATCTACACAAGTTCAATACACTAGTCGCTGATCAAGAAAGTTAGAGTCAAATTAACATTCATGAATTTCAAACCCATTTTGAACAAAACCATTACCTTTGACAAACCGTTGGTTTTAACATTCTAGAACGTACCTCTCATTTTAAAGGTCTGCCCATTGAGTTTGCGTTTGCGTGTATTGGACAGTTCTACCATAAGTGTTCTGTGAATCTTACGTTTCCAATCACGGAGATAACTTAGTATTTAGACACCACTGTTACTAGGAACTGGGAAGGACGGCAAATAGTAGATAAAACACGCAAATATTTTAAAGAATAAGCAGTTATAATGTAAGTGAACAGAAATAACTTAACTCACATAAAAGATTTTAATGAGGAGATTTCCTTGGAAGGTTCAAAATAATTAGAAGAACTATTTTTCTCATAGTGCTAATTATCAATTCCAATGTTAAGGGACTATACTACTGATTTTTTTTTTAAATTTATGCAGACTTCTGCATGTCTTATCGTCGTAGGAGTACTACTAGTACGAGTCTTCCGTTTAACATCTGCCATAAGATTTTGTACAGTCTTCTTGTACAAATTTATTCGCAGCAGAACACCAGTTTGTCTTGAACCGTCTCTCGCTCACAACAGCTTTTTGAGTCTTCTAAGGTTCCGCTTGACGATGGCCCAATATTGCTCGATTGGGCGGAACTCTGACGTGTTGGGATAGTTCTTGTACTTGGGCACCACTTGAACGTTGTTGGCAGCATACCACTCCATGGCTGTTTTCCGTAATGGCAAGATGCCAATTCCGGCCAAAATAGAACGGAACAATTGTGTCGTGCAGTAGATGTTTTTGTAGGCATTCGCTCAGTTAAATTTCCTGGTTGACGGTTCAGGTCGCAATGTAAACGTTGCCCTTCAAGTCACAGGTACAGATGGCCTGCCGCACCAGATATTTCTTCGTGAACTTTGACAGTTTAATGTGCTTGAAATTATCTGCCACCTTTCCCCGTCCGGTTGCCGTATACAATTCCTGTCCAGGAAGCGGTTCAAAGTCTGCCTTGACTTTAGTTTCATCGTCCATCCGTCAACATACAACTTTCACGATCGTGCTTTGGCAGACGTGTTTTGTTTATCGTCGCGGTTTGGATTCACCACTTTCTTGTATGTCGACAATCCAGCTCGTTTTTCAGCTCTATCTAAGGTTGAATGCGCCACTCAAATTTTGGAAATACTTTAATACCTTAGTCAAAGTCTATTTTAGATCAAATCATTAATAATATCTATTAATTATTATTTTATATATTCATTATACGAGGAACAAACTCTCGTGTAAGTACCTTGCTACTACAACCAAGCAGGTCTAAAATTGTTGTCTAAGCTTGGAGCAGATTAAATTATTTTCCGTGTAAAATGTGTGATCTCAACCGCAAGATGTCGAGACTAAGAGCACTCAAACCTGATCATTATTTATCGTTCAAGATATACTTCCGTTCTGTACTGAAAGCGAAGACAACTAAAACCAAGACACACAAGTGTCAAATTTTCCCATATACACGCTTATCTCAGTTAACACAAATATGGGTGAAGAATACTGATAATCGCGAAAAGTGCACATACCCAATTATGGGTACGTTACTACTTACCCATATTTCAGTATTTTTTCCATACTAATTTACTCAAATATGGGTAAAGGTAAAGTTAACTTCACATATTGCAGCGCCCCAGATGATTCTCAGAAACGTTATCGTGAGTGTTTATGTGTGTAAACAGACAAAAGTTACCTGCATTTCATGTTAAACGCATCAGGCTTAGCAAAAAACAAAAAGCTCGGAACCACTTCCCGCTGCTATTACACTCAGTAGCAAAAATAAAGCCGAGCAAAATTCTGCTTCCAAAAAACGCCTTGTTCAATCTTCTTTAACTTTGTCAATTATCAATATATTTGACTGAAATTTTGACAATACTATACCAAATGTTTTGACCTTATGTGGCCAAAATTTTATGTTGATGAAGTTTATAAATTTGAAGTTATCATAACATATGTGAAAAAAGTCATTTTTGGGTATACCAAATTCAAAAATCCATATTTCTGTGAAAATTTTAGGTATAAGATGCTAACTAAATTTTTCACAGACATACGGATTTTTGAAATTTATATATCCAAAAATGACTTTTTTCACATATGTTATGATAACTTCAAATTTATAAACTTCATCAACATAAGGTCGAAACATTGCACAGTGGGCAAAAATGGAACCAAAATCCCATTACTTTAGACGGCGCAGGGTTGGAGTCCTGAAAAATAGCTTTTATATGGGAAAAAAAATGCGAGAAATCAAATGGTGTTGGTTTCATTTAGGGTTGACCACAGTAATTGTCCCATTTTGCCCATTTCTCCCCTCATTTTGGATGCAAATTAGGTTTATTACCCAAAAACATAACTTGGTGCTATTATATTGCATCCAAATGCACTGAAATTTTGCATAAAAACCTAAAAAACTGAATGGAATAGATTTCACTTCGATCGGATGGCAGAAAGTTGTTCATATTGCCAATTTAACCCGATTCTCCCCTCATACTTGAATAAACTCATATATCATGCAGTTCTGAAGATCAGCGCTAGTAATATTACTCTCACTTGCGCTGTACTTATGTAAAAATGTCCGGAAAATCTAATGGAGAGGGTTTCGTTTACGGTTGATCTCAGTAAAGGGTCCAGTTTACCCGATTTCCCTCTATAATTTTATAACCTCATATACCATGCCGTTTTGAAAATCGGCGCTTGTAATATTGCTCTCACTTGCACTGATTTTACGTAAAAATGTCCGGAGAATCGAATGGTGATGGTTTCGTTTAGGGTTGACTTCAGTAAGTTGTTCATTTTACCCGAATTCCCCTCATAATTTAATAATATCATTGAAATCATGCTGTTTTGAAGATCGGCGCTAGTAATATTGCTCTCACTTGCACTGTACTTATTTAAAAATGTCCGGAGAATCGAATGATGATGGTTTCGTTTAGGGTTTACTTCAGTAAATTGTCCATTTTACCCGATATCCCTGCGTACTTGAAAAACCTCATATACCATGTTGTTTTGAAAATCGGCGTTAATAATATTACTCATACTTGCACTGTTCTTACGTAAAAATGTCTGGAAAATCGAATGGTGATAGTTTCGTTTAGGGTTGACCTCTGAAAATTGTCCATTTTACCCGATTTCCGTCATACAGGGATAATCTCATAAACCAACTCGAGGATGCGTTTGAGGTGAGCGTGAATCGACCAAAAATTGGAGAAGGCGGTAGCAGCAACACAGGCAACAAGGCGCGACGTCTTTTAACAGATCCGTAAAAGTTTGCCGAAATTCTCGGTAATTCAAAACAACTAGGCCAATCATGTGAGGTTGATTAGCAGCTTAGCCATTTCTTCAAAGCAGCTCGATGCTCCAAAGGTCAAGCAGTTGTACTAAAAAATGAAAGATCTCATCATGACAGAATTCAACTATGTGAAACGACTACCTTCATCTTGTAAATAATAAAGCGACCGTAGATACTGACGACAGCTATACATATTTTGATGGAAGCGAAGACGTTGTAGAGCAAACTTTTGTAGTCGATTTACATTAGAATGAATTTGGATAAAATGGAAAACTTACTGTGGTCAACCCTATGCGAAACCATCACCATTCGATTCTCCGGACATTTTTACATAAGTACAGTGCAAGTAAGAGTAATATTACTAGCGCTGATCTTCAGAACTGCATGGTATATGAGTTTATTCAAGTATGAGAGGAGAATGGGGTTAAATTGGCAATATGGACAACTTTCTGCCATCCGATCAAAGTGAAATCTATTCCATTCAGTTTTTCAGGTTTTTCTGCAAATTTTCAGTGCATTTGGATGCAATATAATAGCACCAAGTTCTGTTTTTGGGTAATAAACCTAATTTGCATCCAAACTGAGGGGAGAAATGGACAAAATGGGACACTTACTATGGTCAACCCTAAATGAAACCAAGACCATTTGATTTCTCGCATTTTTTCCCATAAGAAAAGCTATTTTTCAGGACTCCAACCCTGCGCCGTCTATATTAATGGGATTTTGGTTCCATTTTTGCCCACTGTACATTGGTTATAGTGTTGTCAAAATTTCAGCCAAATATATTAATAATTGACAAAGTTACAGAAGGTTGAACAACGCGTTTTTTGGAAGCAAAATTTTGCTCGGCATTTTTTTTGCTACTGAGTGTATTTTGAACAGCTTCAAACAAATGCTGCAATCATTTTGGAGCAAAATGTTAAAAAAAAAAAAAGAAATTGTAATGTCACTGCTTCTGTTTGATAAAAGATGCCACCACTTCATATGCAAGTGGCTTGTCGATAACGTCGTTAACGCATAAACGAATGGTAAACGTTGGGTTAAATTATGATTCAGGGTTGCCATTTTTAATATAAAAAAAAACAACAAAATTCATTAGATTGAATTTTATTCAGTTTTCATTAAAAAATTTGGATAAACGTCTGTGCACTTATAGGAACTTTGCGCACTGTATGGGTCTCTTAGAAGTACAAAAATGGTCATCTGCATAATTTTCCAAGTCAAGTTAACAAAAATAGACTCCTCTGGATACTCAAAGTTGCACACAATATTGCGGAATATAATTAGCTAAATAGTACTACCTATTGCTTGAGTACCTTTTAATATATTCAGGTTTCCTTCGATTGGGTTGGTGTAATATAATTGCTTTTCACTTTCTATTTATTTCTATTTATTAATTTCGTCAACCGCTCTTCGACTACGATCGTAGATCTTCTTACATATCGCCTGGAAATAAAATAATGTCCTAAGTTACAACCTGAAATTGTTAAATCAACTGATTCACAATGCAACTTATAGAGAGACATCATGCGTTTGAATTCAATTACAGCACAAACTGCATAACTGCTTAACCATTTGAGTTACATCTAAAACTCATCCACCGCCCTAATGAACCAGTCTAAGCCCCCCTGACTAAACCGTTACCTTCACTTCGACTGTTTATAATCTGTCTCTCTTACGTTCCTTTTTAGTTACAACGACTAGCGAAAAGACAATGCTCGATGGTAACCTCGATGAAGACACCAACACCATCAACAACAACAACAACAACAACAACAGCAGCATGCGATGTTGGAGTTGCGTCGCCAAATTCCGCACCTGGGCCGACTGCCAAAATCTAGACGAAATGGAATACTGCGAGAACCCGGATGTGACCACCTGCATGAAGAGTTCGATCCGGATCGAGGGACTGCTGGGCCGGGACACCCGCTACCACCGGTTGGCCGGGTGCGGTCTGAACGAAACGGCCCTCCGGGAACACTTTTTCGAATTTTTCGAAATCACCCTCGACGATAGCGAAGGAGTCACGCTGGACGAGTTCACCACCTGCGAAGGATCGTTGTGCAACGTTATGGACGAAGAAGCACTGACCCGTGGCAAGTGGCGTACGGTTCACGGGAATGCGATCACCACCGGGGCGGCGGTTGCGGGTGGAGGCCTGGCTCCGACGATCGCTCTGCTGATTAGCGTTGCCGTAGCGATAAGTTCATTCGTGTAATAGTACAATAAATCAACCATTGTCGACATACAACAAAAAAACGGTTGCGATGTGTAGTTATGCCTAATTTCCCCTGCAAATCCAGTTAAGCGATTCAGAAGCGTTTCCCATAACAATCTATTAGGAATTCAGTTTTAATTGTTTGCTCCCTCCCTACTCCAGAGGCACGAATGCGTTGACGAACCGGTTTTCCATCGACAGCTATTAATCTTGGTGTGCGGCTGATCTGTCGCTGTTTGTAATGCGTGTGTTGGCGAATTGACAAGGTCTTTTGTTCTAAGCAGCCAACGTGACAACTATAATATCGATCGTGGCGATGTCATACACTACATTCACCGCCTGTCACGGGTGTGGAGTTAATTACTTTCCGATGCTCATCAGCCAATGTGACTCAGGCGAGTGCGCATGACGCAGCAAGTTGGGTTTTCGAAATTTGTTAGCTGAGGCGGATTCATGCCCAGTGGAATCACTTACGGCCGCAGGTTGTGGCGCAATAATGAAGGGGGAAAAAAAGAGCAAAGTCAAAATTTAAATTCAAGTTAGGCAATATTTCTGCGAGTCATGAGATCGATGGAGCTTTCACGGCTCGCTACCGGTGTGAAGCAAAGCGAAACATCGCGATCGAAGTAAATACTGGTGGCGTTTTGTTTTTTTTTCGTTTTGGTTGCGGAGTTCTTCCTGATCCCAGGGCGGCTCAGGCGAGGATGATTTTAACGAGGAAATACGAACGATCATCTTGAGCTTGATAGATTGGAAAAGAAAGCACTTCGATGGTGTTAAATAACAAAATTGATTTCGACGCAAAAACATTCGACTTATTTTGAATTGCCATTCGACATTGGTGGTGGATGAGTTAACGTTATTTTGGTAGTCGGTCGATAGGTTAATAATATGGTTTGCTCGGGTTAAGAAGACTACCTGGTAGCAAGTTTCAAAACATCCATGAACGGTGCCACAGAACGAAGATGATGTACTCAATTTGCTTTGCAAAACTTCATACGAATGTTCAGTTTTCTGTAAGCAGACAAATATTATCGTCCGTCCGTTAGATAGAATCATCCGTTATCGCAACCAAGTATATTAGTTGAATGTTAGCTACCCCCATTTGGGAGACTCATGGATAATTCGACCGTAAATTGAATCTGTTGGAAAAGTACAGTAGCCCCGGGCATGATCCAAAAACGCACACATTTCCCGCTATCGTTGAGATCGTGGATTGAATTTTGACTAAAACCGCTATTTCGAAGGCCAGTCAGCCCAACAATCGAAACGATTAGTGTGTGCTGCTTAACGTATACCTCCAGGCGTATAACAGAGCGACGTGCTTGAGCTTGGAGCTGAGGTTGGAAAGGTTTGCTAAATACTGGTTGGTAGTTTTTATTTTTCTACTAGCTGACCCGGCGAACTTTGTTCCGCTTTATCCGATTTTTTGATTTACATAATTCCGAACATTTATGATTTACGTTTTTTTTAAGTAACTTCAAGCCCGGCTTTGCTTGTTTGTCACCTCAATTTTAGTATTGTTCATTCGCGATCGATAACAGATTACGAAATTCAAATCATCGACATCCTTATTTTTCGCTGCCAAAATTGCACGTGCACTCAACCAATCATGGTTCTTATAATTCTGGACAATGTTTGGGAAAACACTCTTAATGAGCTCCTTTTCCGTCGTTGTGAAATGACAGAAATTCGGCAGGAACGGCAACTGGTACTTCTGCATTGCCAATCGCCAACAATTGATTCGAGAAAATCTCGGTAGACGGGTTGTTTTGCAAGGCAACTCGCATATTTGTCGTCAATAGTAGCATATCGCTACAAATATGAAAGCTTAAGGCAAGCGTTGATTTCATACGCTGCTTTCATCGGCTACCAAATTGAATGCAGTACCTAACCGATTGCACAAATATTTATCTCCGAAATCATCTAAATCACGCTGAGCTTCACTTGAGTGATCGTTCACGAATAGTGCACTCTATTCCAGTCTAATAATTAACGCTCAAAAAGTTACTGGAATGCAGCATCAACTGTACCAACAGCAGAATAATAAACAAATAAACAAATATCTCGGTAACATAATTGGCCATTGCCCCCGGAATACCAATGGTCGTCTTTCAAACCCTCTACAGCTCCATTCCCAGGCGGATTGAAGCCATCCTGGAAGCGGATGGAGGATCAACCCTCTACCAATAAAACCCACTCTTCCCTACACTCATTCGAATTATAGCTTGCTTACCCGAACCAAAGCTAAATCAATTGACCCTCAGAGGTATCAGGAAGCTAGATCAGGCTAGCTAATGTAGCCAATGGCTTTTTCAAGTCTATCAAAATCATAATTATTAAAAATCATGAACATAGAGCTGCCGCATGGCATGTTTTGGAGTAGAACCATAAATGGCCTCTACTACAGGTTCCCCCGTGGACGTTTCGATGGTGCCGAGAGTGGTCAATGTATCCAATAGCCTTCTGAAGTTTATCAATATCATATTTATGAAAAATCATGAAGACAGAGCTGCCGCATGTCTTGTTTTGGGATAAATGCCCAACTGGTCCCTACTACAGGTTCCTCCGGGGACGTTCTGGTGGTTCCGTGAATGGCCAATATGGCTAAGGATCCACTTAAAGTTTATAATAAGGTTTGTGATGAAAAACCAAGGAGAAATAGCTGTCACATGGCATGTTTTGAGTAAAATAAGGAGTTAACCGCATCCACGACCCTTTATCAGAACCTGTTTCAAGGAAATGGCCATATCTTAGTCAATTTAAGGCCGAGTCTTGTAATCGACATTTCGTTCGCTTAGTAAAATTTTTATCTTTACGTGTGTTAACTTAAAAAATTGATGTAGAAGGAGATGTTCGCTCATCACCATGAGTGAACAACAATTTTTTTGGCTAGAATGAAAGATATGAAGAGAAAGTTTTGATAGTTCCGCTAGTGTGCGGCAGGCTTGGAAATATAACAGATGTTTTAGGAAAATTAAGCGAAAAGGGCATGTGTACAGTGGTACTCGAACCAACGACATTTTTGCCTAACATCCCACTGCGGGGTAGGTCGAAGCACGGACTAAGTCCGCCACTTCAACAGGCAAAAATGTCCGTTTGGAAGACGCTCATGTACCACTGTGGCTTGTATAGTTATTCTAGTGATCTATTGTGTGCACTCTGTTTACTGATGCGCACATGGGAGAGGAACTCTCTCCTTTTTTGGGTTCGAATCAAAAACAAACAAAATGGCAAAAATGTCGTTGGTTCGAGTACCACTGTACACATACCCTTTTCGCTCAATTTTCCTAAAACATCTGTTAAATTTCCAAGCCTGCCGCACACTAGCGGAACTATCAAAACTTTCTCTTCATATCTTTCATTCTAGCCGAAAACATTGTTGTTCACTCTTGGTGCCTCATGGTGATGAGCGAACATCTCCTTCTACATCATAATCGTTACTCCTCGCACGGAGAATATATAACATAACAATTAATGTATAAAAAAATTGTTTGACAGTGGCATGTCGTACAAAATCTCATCAGCCTCTCTGGAAACCCAGAACAACTCCGGTATCCGGGGACCATGGCAGATTATGTTGCCAAGATATAAAACTACATTAATTTTCCAGTCGAATGCTACTTGGCGAAATTTAATCGGATAATATTTCATGAAGTTAGAGCACTCCAAGTTGGTTAAAACATGTGCCTGTCCCGATCATTTTGTCTATCCCCTGTATGTACATATTGAAAATCTATCATTTTCAAAGTTTTCATTTTTCCTATAAATTTGTCCAACTTTCTTTTTTTATAAATGTTTCTTGGGCGTAGCCGAACAGAACACAAAAAAGGCAACTTAAATCGAACGATCCGTTCTCGAGTTATGTGCGATCTCGTTGAATATCATAATAATAACTTATTTTGTTATCACTAAGAACAACTTAATAACAAATCCTGTATTGTAACAAATTATGTTATGAATTTTTTTTTTTTTTTTTTTTTTATCCCCATAGGATTGCAATGATCGGGGTTGGTTTTTGAAAATTCTCAAGTGATTATGCCGGAAGGATTAGTCTATGGTGACCAAATAAACACCGGGCTTTCGAAATCAGCTCACATAATCTTCTTGAAAATTTTTGGGATTCAGTATCAGTCAGTGTATGCGTTTTGTTGTTCAGGTATTTGTTAAAGTCCGTGTTTTTGTACTTTGTCCGTGTCATTACATTGTTAGTGATATTCGTGTCACGTGCGCAATATAATGTAGTACAGGCATAGACTAACTCAGTTGGTACAGGTGTGACAATGTAATAGCTATCTCCCTTATTCTACATTCCCAAATGGAACAAAGTATTTGACGTTAGACTCATCGGGAAAATAACCTGCTCTGTTGGACATGGGTATTTGTAGGCGGTCTTTTAATATAAAGTTATGTTTGTATGTATGATGTGTATGTAGTTTTGGAAATATTAACTGATTTACTTACCCACTCTGTTGTTATTACTTTTGATTTGTTGGGAACATACCGCCTTAGATGATACTCGCATGCATGTGCTTCGTCCACGTAGGTCTTTCTTGGGCGGGTACTTGGTCTTGTTCCAACCAGAGGCCGAGATGCCTGACTGTCCATGAGACTCCGGATTGCTTCCACTGTGACCCTACCAGGCTCATTTTGTTTCTTTTTATGTTCTAGAAATATACAAACAAATTCGCTCCTCTGCCAAAAACGGCCAAACCAAATGTAGAATCTGTGTGGTGATGCTTTCCAGAAAATTGCAGACCCATATTAAAACTCAGTTATAATAAAAGTATTAAAATAAATAGACGATTCTTTGAAAAGTAGTAATATTATTGAAATTATACAGATTCTATATGAAAATGAGGAAAGGTGTCAAATTAAAAGTTAAAATGCTACTACTAGTGGGTTCAAATGCACTTCTGGTCCACATCACCCCTGGAAACACTGGTTTGCATCTTTCCCGTTTGGGTAAAGATCCAGATAAGCCCTGGAACCTGGTAGTTTTCAAGCTACCACAAGGTTTTTCCAGTGCCCAGGGAGTAACAAATTATGTTATAAATTATGTTATGAATTTGAAATCAAATTTGAAAAATTTGAAATCAAATTTGAAAAATTTGAAAATTGTCTTGCTAATAAATGAAAAAAATATGTTGGTTTAAAGCAAAATTTCTTGTTCAAATATGTTGGAGAAATTTATAGTTTTACAATTCAACTTATAACGTTCATAAAAAATAGTGTGTTCAAAATGATAACATATGATAAAAAAAATTGTCAATGGTGATAACTGAATTTGTTATGCGATAACAGCGGAAATCAAAACGATAACTTGGATAACAGAACTTGTTACTTATATGATATAAGCTTGTTATTTTCCTTTGCTTTGGGATGCCACTCTGTTTTATTATTTTTTTTATTTTTTTTTTGGACATGGCGCTAAGTCACCAGTCTGAGTTCAAGTAGTCATACCTTACATAATACACCGGGGAATAGCTGAATAGGCTTCGCAACATTTCTACCAATGGGGGTTTTGAATTTTGCGGGATACACTATTAGTGCACACTAGAGGTGTACAATAATATTGCATCGTTGCCTATGGGATTGAAGTCGGGTGGGAGAATTGTTCGGGTCCTCCCTTAGCTTAATCAGTAAAGTCGCAGGTACAAAGCAACACCATGCTGAAGGTGTTGATTCCTGGTATGGTCTAGGAATTTTTCGTTAGGGAAAATTCCTCGACTCCCTGGGCATGATTGTACTTGCCACACAATCATACCCAGGTAACCAATAAGCAGTTCCAAAGCGTCTTGGAATCTTGGAATCTAATGTTTATTGGTTATCTGGGTAGCAATGCAAAAATTGGCACCTGGCATCGAAAGCTATCAATTAATAACTGTAGAAGTGCAGTTAGAACACTGAGTTGAGAGCAAGCAATAAGCGCATGGTGAAAGCAATAAGCTTAAATTGCTTAAAAAAAGTCAAAAAGAATGAATTGTAGGCCGTATGAAGAAAAATAAATAAATAAAATAAAAGTAAATGACGGTGAAAATCAGTTAGCTTTCGATATGCTGGGAATGGTATCTACCAAAATACCTTTTTAGCTTGAAATTACGTTAGAGCTACTTCTCTCATTCCGCATGTTGACTTAATCTTCCGTTCCGTGGATTGTTTCTGTAGTTCTTGGAAGGATTTTCTATCCAGTTTCGCGTTTTTTTTTAATTCTTAAGCAAAACTTTTTCTTGATGACGAAAGACATCGTCAATACGTACACTAAAATAGCTTTTTTTCTGCAAAACTGTGTAGCTAGAATTATGTAAGCAAAATCGCCTCACCGTAAAAAAACATCGATACATCCCAGGTAACCAATAAGCATTAGCATATGCAGTAAATTAACCCTAAATCTGTATTTCAGATGCTACAAGCATTATATTAGCATTATATCAGCATCTTGAATGCTATCTGTTGTAAAGCTACATTTCAAATGCTATTTGAATGTTTGTAGCCTGTAATAAGCATTTCGAATGCAAAATAGCATTAATGAAGCATCATCATAGCATTGCAGTAAAGCATCCATATATTGGGCCAAAAGTGGCATCTATGCTGCATGTAAGGCGACTTAAATGCTGATAGACTGCCGTAAAGACGCTTTAAAAAAATATTAAATTTCAGGGCTATCGGTGTGTATCATGACCTCTGTGGCATTAACATACAGAGTAGCCTGTCTATAAAATCATGAATTTTCAGCCATCAAACGGTACAAAAATTTGAGATTCTAAAATTTTCAGACCCTACTGGAATCGGTTCCAAAGTATACAGATGAGGCCAAATGTCCTGATATGTCTAATAGACATTGTCTATGGTATGATGTCCTGGGATATCAGTATTCAAAACCATTAATTTTGACCCGTCAAACGGTACGAATACTTGAGGTTCCAAAATTATCCTCTTTGGACCCCACCAGGACTGGTTCCAAAGTATCCGGATATGGCCAAATTCACTGTTAAGTCTATGGCACGATGTTTTCGCATACCAGTATTGAAAACCAAAAATATTGAGCCGTTGAACGGTACAAATACTTGGGGCTCCAAAATTGTCCCCTTTGGACCCTACCGGAACCGGTTCCAGAGTATTTGGAAACGTACTGGTAGGTCTATGGCATGATGTTCTTGGATATCAGTATTCAAAACCATGAATTTTGACACTTCGAACGGTACAAATACTTGGGTTTTGAAAAATTTCCTCTTTGAACCCTATCGGAACTGGTTCCAGGGTATCCGGATGTGGCCAAATTTCCCGAGAGGTCTTTTTAACGATGTTTTTGCATATCAGTATTCAAAACCATGAATTTTGAGTCGTCAAACGGTACATATATGAGGTTCCAAGAATGTTCTCTTCTGATGCATACTGGAACCGTTTATGGGATCCTATGTGCCCAGAATGACCAATTTATAAAATAAACCGGCCAAATTTATAATGTAGAATTCTTAAATTTTTATTTGAGGTAAAGATTTAAAAAATCGGCTCAAAAATAAAGTTTTTGTAACGTGTCAGAGACTTGGGTCATTTTTGACGCTAAATGCACTATGTGTAACTGTTTTTGTAGTGTCACTTCTAGAGGTCGCTGAAAGCAGTAACTGAATTAAATACGTTTGTTAATAAAAGTCATCAAAAATCAGAAAATTTTAGATCCCTAGTTAATTCCGTTTTGACGTTAGAGCTTTCTTGAGAAGTTGATTAGTCAAAAACGACCCCAATGCCGAAGTAAGATGAATGTTGCATATGACAGGAATATAGACTTTTATAATAACGCTCATGTATTTTTGCAGAATTTGCGTCTTAGTGTTTCTGAAGTTCTGGAGTACACTATCAGTCAAGGATCGACTCAGTTCAAAAATTCAGCACCCACTTGAATATTGCATCACCCCAAATAGTATCGACTCACCTAAAACGAGGTAAATTTATTATTTGATATATCTCTATGCTAGATTAACAGCAGTTAGAAGCCTAAGCAAAGTTGTTCTGTATTTCAAGGGTTTCCAAAATGTGGAGAATATAATTCGGATTTCGGTCAACACGTGGCGCTTGTGGGCATGTAAAAGAGAGAATTTTTGTAAGATTGAATATAGTAATTCCAACAACCTTGAAAATTCGAAACTTTAGGAAAGTTATTCAAAGAACTATCGGCAAGTCGAGAGTTATGTTTTGGTCACTTCATAGCGCTTTGGAGTTTGGTCACTACATAGCACTAGTGGGCATGGTATAGAATTTTTGCACGCGTTTATATAGTGATCCAAATCACCATGAAATTTCGAACCTTGAACAAAGTTCTTCAGAAGGTCAAGGACTTTCAGAAGGTGTAGAGTAGTGTGCATGACAACATAGTATTTTAAATGACTTTATATCGTCACTCCGATTCGTGACCTAGAACGATCGTACTTTTAGGAAAGCTGTTTATACGGTAAAGAAGATTCGGGAGATGGATAGTTTGGTTAGTCTGGATTCGACAAGACCTTGAGGTCTGATAAACTTCACCCTGTACAAAGTGTACCAAGTACAAAACGCGGATAAGACCGGTAGTTCTCCACAGGTATGATACGTGGACAATTCTCGGAGAGGACCGGTTAGCACTTGGGGGTTTAGAACGACGCGTTCGTATCTTTGGCGGTGTATGTGAAAATGGCGTATGGAGGAGAAGGATGAACCACAAGCTGGCGCAGCTCAACGACAAACACAGTATCCAGAAAGTCGCTGAAGTTGGAAGGGTACAATGGACGGGACATGTTGTAAGAATGTCTGACAACTACCCTACAATAAAGGTGTTTGCTCGAATCCGACCGGTACAAGACGCAGAAGAGCGCAGCAAGCTGGGTGGATAAACTAAGTGGAGCAAGACCTTGGAAGTGTGGGACATCCGAGGAACTGGAGACAGGCAGCTCTCAACCGAGTTTTATGGAGAAATATCGTGAAGCAGCTGCGGTCCTAATAGCACGTTGGACCAGCATAAGTAAGTAAGTAAAGTTTAGAAGGGTATTCGGTCACTTTTTGGCACTAATAGCCATGGGTAAAAGATAACTCTTGATCTAGTTTATAGGATAATTCTTATCAACAAGAAGGTTCAAACCTTGAACAGAGTTGTTTTGAAGGTCAGGGACTTTCAGAAGGTTGAGAGTATGGTTTGAAATTAAATTACTTTGTGGGGCTTGTGGACATGAAATCGAATTTTGCCAAGACTTTATGTAGCGATCTCGAACCTTTAGGGAAGTTTGCCATAGGTCCAAGGACTATCGGAAAGTCGATAATATGTTTTGGAATTCGGTCACAGTGTTATACAGTGATCCAGACAATCAAGAAAGTTAGAAAGCAAAGTTGATCATATTGCCAAGAACTTCCGAAAGGTGGAAGGTATAGTTTGTAATTCGGTCACTATGTGGCGCAGGCGGACATGTGGAACGATTTTATATGGTGATCCCATCCATCTAGAAAGTTCGAACCTTCGGAAAAGTTGTTCATAAGATCAAAAACTTTGGGATAGTGGAGAGCATGTTTCGAAAATCGGTCACTACGTGGCGCTAGCTGGCATGAACAGCAAAAACGTTTGACCGAGTATATATAATGATCCCGACCACCTAATATTTTCGCACAGCAAAGTTGTTCAGAAGGTCAAGAACTTTTGAGAGGTGGAGAGTATAGTTCACGCTACGCTAGTGAGTGTGGAAAGAGAGAATTTTTTAACTAGTTCATGTAAAGATACTGACCACCTTGAAAATTGTATTGGTCTTTGTATTTGTATTCCACTTTTACTATGAATTTGGGATTATTCGAAACGAAGAACAACTTTCGGAGATTAAAAGAATATTTATCTGGAATTCTGGAAGAATGAATATTTGAGTCTATGCTCTTGCGTTACTCCCTCTTGTTTTGGATAGGCCACTTGCAGTCCGCGAGAAGCATTTAATCATCCTGAAAGGTTTTAAATCACTTTAAAAATGGTCTGAATCAAGGATTTAAAGTTTAGAATCACTTGTGTATAAAGTTAATCACCATTGAATAACTCAAATGTACAGTGAGTTAGTCCGAAAAACATTGGAATCTCTTGAGAATGAAGTGAATCAGTTCTGCAAAGTTTGGATTCATTTCAACACGAAGTGAACCATATGTGCAAAGCGTGAAATCATCAGAATATAATGTGAATCGGTACTGAATAACTTGAATATAAAGTTGGTGAATCATTAAAAAACTGAAAATCGACTCTCAAAATTTGGAAATCGTTTGTATATAACGTAAGTCAGTTCGGCGAAGGAAAGAATGACTTGAAAACGAAATGAATCGAACATTAAAGTTAAAGTCTTCAAATATTAAATCACTTGAAAACATAGTGAGTTACACCTGAAATGTTTGGAGTTACTTGAACATGAAGGTAAACAGCCCAGAAAAGTTTGAAATCACTTTTATATCAGCATTGTATCAATCTTGGGGTCACATTTCTAAATATGAAGTGAATCTACCATAAATCTCTTGAATACTTAGATATTTATTCCTCGAGAATTTGGAATAGAGCCTGAATTGCTTAAAATTACTTGAATATGAAGAATGTTAGTTTCATTTTTCATTTTTCATTTTTCATTTTGCAGCACAGGGTAGGGCAGTAAGAGCGCAAGTCAATCCAAGGCTGATAGAGAAGGAGGGGTAATGGCTGACTCGCCACAGGCAGGCTACATGATCGCCATTGGATAAGGATTAGGTTGGGGGAGGGGTTTTTAGTGTCTTTAGATTGAGATGATTGCGTTGCTACAAAATGGCCTGAAATGTTTAATTTGTATATTAATCGGTACTAGTAGTGAGTGTTTTACCATAAATCTTTTTAAAGCAATTTGTGAATAATATAATTTTGAGTTGGTATATATTTACTTGGTCCTGGCTATACTTCTCTTCCTGTGATCCTGTGTCCTAGGTTGATTTCTAAGTGTTTCCATAGTTGTTTTGTTCTTAGTTTTTCGGTTATCCTATAGGCTGCCATCTTCTTTCCCATTATTGATTTGTCAAATTTGACTAGGGCAGCATTCAACTCTTGAAATCCGGAATGAACACTCGTTGCCTCATGGTGTTACGTTAGCCGCGTGTGTGGGGCTTGAGTTCCATCAGGTACTTGCATTTCATATCCGCTTGCGGCCATGGTGGTTGCGAAACCGCGTGCAGAGAGTGAGTAACATAAAAATGAGAAGAAAAATATTTTAGTGAGATTATTGGTGATATTCTCAGTACGATTTTTTGTTTCCCTGACTAAAAAGTTTGAGTCATTCTAAACTAACCATAAACGAAAAAAAAAACTTGTCTCAACTCTATAGTCTTACAGTCTACTCTACATCTTGGGATTTAGTTGTTATCCCTAATTTAAAATATTTTGAATAAGAACTAATTTGAAACATCTAAGAGAACTGGTCTACCTCCTATCTAGCGGGGTTTTTAAAAAAAAATCCTTTTTATTAATTTATAGTGTGGTATGAGGGATACAATCTCATCGCCTCGCATTGCACCCACCCATAAATTTTAAATTAGAGCGGCCGGTTTGATGTGCCGTGTTTGAAATCTTTGAACTATGCAAACAAGGAGGTAACTAGAAAACGATAGCCCTAGGATATTGTGGATGACTCATTAA
Organism: Aedes japonicus; assembly: GCA_034211315.2. Lineage (NCBI taxonomy): Eukaryota > Metazoa > Arthropoda > Insecta > Diptera > Culicidae > Aedes > Aedes japonicus. The sequence continues at coordinate 76,385 of JASCZW010000109.1, read as the reverse complement.
GTACTGGTACTGATATAAAACACATGGAAAGGTTTATTCTACTGCTTCAAATAGTGTATCGTAAGCGGGCCCTCCGCGTCCTATCTCTAATAAAGCAGTTTGTCCTCGTCCGTCTTAAGTTACACTTTTCTATGACTTTGTGCTTCACTTCGAACAGTAAGATAACTACCCCGATCAAAACATTCACCATTTTCGAAGATGTTGCAATTACATTGACTTATTATACCATTATCAAACCAGGTATTTTGGTTATTCATTAAGAAATTTAAGAGTGAATTGCGGCCAGTATCACACCTGATGTTAGTGCCTTTATATAAACGTTCTACGACGTGGCAGTGAAAAAATGACTAGAATATGTGATACTTTCACTACTGGTCAAATGTTTGGTCTCACATGCATGTTCATAGCATATGATACGCCCTCTCAACGTCAACAAGGTGGAAAATTTAACCCACGAGAGGGACTTGAATATGAAGAATGTTAGTGGAATGAAAAGATTGAAAGCACTTGACATGAAGCTACACAGTCCGAGAATCTGAAATCAGGCACTCAAATATGACGTGAGTGAACATGAGTGAACCGGAGAAGTTTAGAATTACTCAAATATGAAGTTAATCAGTCATCTAAGATTGAAAATACTTTAATATAATAAGTGAATCGGCCGTGCAAGGTATAGAGTTACAATAACATGAAGTGCGTCAATAATTAATTACATGGAGTTTTGGGACAGTGAGGAACGAAAGAAACAAATGGGATTGTCAAAGAATTGAATAGCAAATGGAAGAACAAAATAAAACACATGTGGCATGATGGGAACTGAATTCAGCAGTTCGATTTTTATAACCAATAGCAATCCAAAAAGTCCATCTAGCTGAGCTGTGCTCTTTTTGCTCATAGGTTTGTTGATCTGTGGAGCCCCTACATCCGCTCCGGCCCCAGGACCCTTCAATCCTTAATCTAGCCCTGGAACATGTTAAAGCAGCAGATACCATCGAAAAACTTGCGAAGGACTGGAAAAAAGCGTCTCAAATAGTTGCGAAGGAGTCTGAGCAAAGACTGATGAGCAGCGTGGCACAAGTGCGTTCCTTGGCTTAGAACATTATAGAGAACATTCTAGAAAAATGATTCATGTAACAAAAATAAAATAATATCCATCAAGGCACATGAGATTGATATGAGAACAGTTACCTTAATCCAAATTGTTCATCTGTTGTGAAAAAGGTGAAATTTGCAACTTTTACTACTGATATTTACAAAATTAGTAATTATGTCAATTCCGGTTGCAATGAATTCAGTGGAGGAGCAATGTCTGAAGAAAACGTCATTATTGACAGCGCGTAGCTCTGTCAGACAAAAAAATGCATTAAGCATCGGCCAAACAAACTTTGTATACAATATTAATCATAGTGCTAGCAATGAAATCTCGCCTGCTTTTTAAATAAACCATTTATTTCCCTCGTGCCATCCCAACCGAATGATTCATTCTCTCCGATGCATTCCAGCACTCCATCAATCTGTCAGGCCAACAATGAATAAATCATAACTATAGATAGAAAGAGTGAACAACGCTCAACAAGGATGAGGGGGGTCCATTTTCCTTTTTCATCTGAAAGGACACAAAAAAACAACAACTAATGCAATGATAGATTGAACCGCCAAGAGATGTGATGGTTTGTACGACGACCAACCGGGAAAAGCCATTTCCATCCTGCTGGAGGACTGTAGCAACACTCCTGCATATATTCATGCATACACGCAATCGTAGATAGAGTAAAGTGCACCATTGTATTTCTTTTTCAACCGTCCATTGCCTTCGCCGGGCACTCGTCACTCACTCGGTCTGACTACTTCACAATGGAAAAGTTGATCCAGAAAGCCTGCCACAGACCAAGCAGGTCATGTTTCATAATAAAAGCGAAAAGTTTCACCACGCATTCACTCCATTGAACATGGTAGGAATAATCCCATCCCTTCTGAAAACGCACTAGCCTGATGGGTTTTCTGAATGCAAAACGCAAAATATGAAACCATCGTTCAAACCTTGAAGCTACAGAGCTAAATTTCAATCATCCGAAGAACGCAACCCTGGAACTGCACTTTGGGAAAAGTTCTCCCATTACAATTTAGGTACTCACCATCTGTGCCACGCAGAAACAGTGCCGATAGTTGTGGAACGGGACGTCGTTGTAGTGCTTGTACACCTCGTACAGCCACTCGCGGAGCGTTTCCCGGGGGATCTGAAACTTCTCCAGCAGGTTCAGCTCGACGAACATGGTCTGCATCAGGTGGATCACGTCCCAGTCTTCCCACTCGTAGGAATCGAATGCCGGCAGCCGGAGGGCGGCCTTCACCTCGTCCGGCAGGGTCGTGTCGGCTATCTCCAGGAAGTGCTTCTTCACGTCCGAGTGCTTCGGCAGGCTGGTCTTCCGGTGCGGTGGGCAGCGCGGCCGGCTCGACAGACCTGGAAGGAGGGGGAAATTAGCTAATGGCTGTTGTTGTTGTTGTTGTTGTTAATTGCACGGGAAGTGACTGGAATTTAGTTGAATGGTTCTACTAATGGAATTGAAAATAAAGAGTTTAATTTAGTCGTCTGACAGGAACAGTAGTCGAAAAAACTTACCGCCTACTGATTAGATTCATTAATCAACGCTTGGTACATGTTCGCATATTAATTTCATCGCTTCGCAATTCATCCTCCTCAAATCGTATTTATATATAGGAAGATAAATACAAGAACAGTTACCCTACTAGCAACGCGTATTAAAGGGAATACAAAATCCTTCCAGTAACAAGAGTAGTGAAATTCAAACAGATTCGAAACGCTTCATCATCTCACGAGGGTGATCCCTCGTGAGTGGAAAGTTTGCGTTCTCGGAAGATTCATTTGCATCCCAAACATACGTGAACAGCTTAATCTAGCCGTACTGCTGGAAGGATCCAACGAAAATTCAGTACCTTGCATGATGCAACGCTAAGAGGCTTACAAATTTCCTTACTCCCGTTGTTCACGACGGTAATCAGCTAATTCGTATCCGTTAATGGACTTGCAGCTCCGCAACGTATCAGTTTATTGAAACTTCTCTAAAACTCATCTACAGATTTGCGATTGGATTTCTTTGCATTGAAACAATTCCGCCGATCATTGGATGGCGTAATCCGCTTTCCAAAGTTAGCTTAACTAGATTTGTTACTGAGCTGGCGCTGAAACTATCTCGGTTATCTCACACTCTATCGCTTTGGAAGAAAATGAAATCACTCCTTGTGGCTCGTTTGAATTTTGCTCCAAAAATGTGAGAAATAGTTTTCCCGTGACACATTTGGCAATCACGACAAGGAACATTTGCGGGATGTAAATCACTTCCATGGAAAAGAGATTCACGAAGGGGAAATTTATCAGCAACAGAGTTTGAATGGTTGAAAACATATTATGTTCACACACTCTGTTCGATTAGCTTAAGACCACCTTTCTATGTTTTAGAACGAATTTGCCATTTATTCAGCTATTAAAAGTCCTCTTGGGGTACATGATTTCACAATAATCAACTTAGCGCTATCCTACAAATCTGTTTTTGTGTTGAGTATTTTTATTGATCTTTGCTGTCTATATAATTTAATGACTACTTTAAGACCACACATTCTGCATACCCGTATCCAATGAATCTAACGCTTGCATTAAAAACAAGATACAAAATTCACTGTTTTTTCATGAGAGTGATCAGTCAAAGTCAAAAAGTATTCGACCAACATTGACATCTTATTTGGCTCTTTTGATTGGCTGACAATCAATAAGACGCGGATGTCAGAGGCCAGAGCCGCTTTTCCTTTCTCCGCGACTTGCGTCAACAGGGAGGTGTTCAGAGCGAAGTGCTTATCGGAAGTAGCGGCCTTCATCAAGAAACACTATCCGAAGGAAGACATCGTGTTCTGGCCGGCACTGGCCTCGGCACATTTTTTTTTTTTTGTTGGGGCGTAGAACCACTGCGTCCACTGAGTTGAACTTTTGTGGTATACCCCTGTTTACTGAAGTGACCAGCCTAAGACGCGTCTCCCAGTCAGGCAAAATTGAGTTTATAAAACCCACCACCTTCCCAGGATTTGCAGTTCAAATTTCTTTAGGTTGCATATAGCCACTGTACAGAAATTTAAGTCTGCTCTTGTACAAAGCATCACAACTGCAAAGCAGATGTTCCGATGTTTCACGTTCCATGTTACAGAAACGACAGATATCATTCTGAACCTGGCCAATGTTTTTCAAATGATATCTACTCGGGCAATGTCCGGTTACTAGGCCAGTATAGGTACAAAGAATTCTCTTATTGAGCTCCAGAAGCTTCTTACTAATTGTAACATTTGGAATTATTAACCTTTTTGCTTGAGAACAACCAATTGGTCATCACCGTTTGCTCTTCCCAAGATTTTAATTCCATTTTTATGGCACAGTATGATATACCACAGAATGGTTCTGGGCCAATAAACTGTGCATTTGAACCTTGTTTAGCAAGTTCGTCTGCCCTTTCATTGCCTTCAATGCCACAGTGTCCCGGAACCCAGAATAAATTTACCGAGTTCTCTTGACACACTTTCGCAATGAAAGAATGCATTCGCAGACAAGTTTGGATGTACATTTATAATTACTTAACGCTTTGAGTGCTGCTTGGCTGTCTGTAAAAATACAAAAATTTGCATATCTATATTTTCTCTTCAGACAAACCTTAACCACATTTTATTATAGCAAAGATCTCCGCTTGGAAAAACCGTTGGATAGTTTCCATCGCCACTGAGATTTCTACCCCAGGGCCGGAAGATTCCTGCTCCCGTTTTTGTTCCAATTTTTGAGCCATCTGTGAAGAATTTTATTGAGCCATGATGAACAGTGGGACCTCCGACTTCCCAATCTATACGTGACGTTTCACATATGTTGCAAGGGATGTCATGGTTTTCCACAGGTTTCATCCAGTCTCCATTCATATACATCACTGGCCCATTTGTGAAATGCTTAGGTGACCGACTAAGTCACCAGACATCAAAGTTTTCAACCGTTTAAGTCTAACCATACTCTTTTCCGCTTCTAGTTGCACGTATTCGTGCAAAGGCAGCAGATTTAGCATTGCATTCAACGCATTTGATGGAGTGCTGCGCATCGCTCCCCGTTATAGCAATGGACACTAGCCGTTGAAGTTTTGTAAGCTTTTTCTTGTGCAGTAGCCTTTTTTTGTTTTTGGCCACCACACAAAGAAAGCATACGATAGTTTTGGACTTATTATCGATGTATAAATCCACATTATCATTTTTGGTCTTAGACCCCATTTTTTGCCAAATGTTTTTGAGCAAATCCAGAAAGCACTGGTTGCCTTACCGATCACACACTCAAGATGAGCATTCCAGTTCAGTTTGGCATCCAGTATCACTCCTAAGTATTTAACCTGTTCACTAAGATTAATCTTTAATCCTCCTAGCTGGAACGCTTTTAGACTAAACTTCCTTTTCCTAGTGAAAGGTACAATTACTACTTTTGCTGGATTAATGCTAAGGCCCTCCTTGATACACCAAGACTGGGTAAATTTTAGGGCCCATTGCATTCTTTCTGAAATGATGTTATCAAATTTTCCCCTCACTATAATGACTATATCGTCTGCAAAACCTACAACCTCGAAACCTTTTTCCTCTGAGCTTCTTAGAAGCTCGTCTACAACTAAGGACCACATAAGTGGTGAGAGGACTCCTTGGGGACAACCTTTCGTTGCCCGTATAGTAATAGACGAACTTCCCAGCTCTGAAGTGATTTCTCTTCTTGCGAGCATGGTATGAACCCAATTAATTATGTTCATGCCAAAGTTCCTTTTCCTCATGGCATGAGCCATAGATGAATAGGAAGCGTTGTCGAAAGCTCTTTCAATATCTAAGAAAGAACAAAGTGCTATTTCTTTTACCGATAGAGCTTTTTCTACCTTTGAAACTACACTATGCAGTGCCGTAACTGTTGACTTACCAGACTGGTAAGCAAACTGGAACTCAGATAGTGGATGCTTGCTCATGTAATTTGAATTGATATAATCATTCAACACTTTTTTCCATAGTCTTTAATAGGACTGATGAAAGACTAATGGGTCTGTATGATTTAGGATGCGTCTTGTCTCGCTTTCCTACTTTAGGTATGAAGATAACTTTTACCTGTGTCCATGAAGTTGGAATATGGTTGAGTCTTAAACTTGCCTTAAAAATCTCAATTAATGGCGAGATCAACACTGCTTCGCCGTTTTGAAGTAATGCTGGAAATATCCCGTCCATTCCTGCAGATTTGTAAGGCTGAAAAGATCTCAACGCATTTTCTACCCTGGCTTTCTTAAAGATTTTGTCAGCCAAGTCATTTGCAGCAATTTTCGCTCCAACAGGCATTTGAGATGTCCTTGTAGAACTTTTTTCACCTTCAAGTGATCCATCTCTGATTGGATCTACACACAAAACTGATCCAGGAAAATGTGTTTCCATAATCAGCTTTAACGTTTCACTAGGAGTTTTTGTATAAACTCCATCCTCATTTTTCAGATTCCCAAGTTCAATCGTATGATCCTTTGCAAGAGCCCTCTGAAGTCTTGCGACTTCCGGACTATTGCTTATGTTTTCACACGTTAGAACCCAGGATCTTCTTTTAGACTTTCTTATTTCTTTATTGTACTCAGTAAGGGCACTCCTATAGGGGGTCCAATATGAGGTTCTTTTCGCTTTATTAAACAACCTACGAGATGTTTTACGCAGACGTTCCAACTTAGAGTTCCACCACGGAACATCCCTGTTAGAGGACGATTCCTTGATAGGACAACTAATATGGAAAGAATTTAAAATCGTATCATTTACCTTTCGGCACATTACGGACATTACATTAATCATGAATTAATACGGGAATCAATGGAATTTTGTTTTGTTTGTATGTTTGCTGACGTAGGACTACGTCTTCGTTTTCTACACTGGGCACTATGGTACGAATGGACAAATTTCGCGACAAATATCGATAACTTGAAAACAATTAAGTTGAGACATCATCGTCTTCAGGAGATTTAATTTTAAAAATCAGATCTATCCCTTTGTTTGGGTGGTGACTAGGGTTGTCCTTTTATGTTCATAATAAAAATTTCAACTTTTTATTCTTATGATTTAGAGGATTTTTGCTTCTGGAGAATTGGAGGTATTTTAATTTAATGAAACTTTGCTGAAAAAAATTAACTTCTTTCTCATCTACGTATCGTTTTATAACAGTTTTTCTAACTTTCCTTAGGGTGGGACTTAAAAAAACATTTTTTTTCTGTAACTTTTTTATTTCAATTTGTATTTGAAAATTTTGCAAAAATGACTTTTAGGGTATGAAATGACGCACATTTTGAAGATACAAAATAGTTGCTAGTTATTGTATTAAAAAAGTTGTAGGGGTTGAAGTGTAAAAAATATACGTTTTTGCAAGACATCTTATTCCCTTATTTGCAAATATTTGTAAACACAGAGTACGTGAACTGAAAGTACAAACTTCCATCTACAAGACCTATGCAAAATTGTTTGTCCTCTTTTGTCCCCTTTAGGAAAAAAGCTCATTTTAAAATTGGTAGTTTTGCATTTTTTCTGCATAATTTTCTATCAGCAGCATCAACAATTATTACCAAAGACCGTAACAACGTGAGTTTTTTTTGATGAAAATGTGAAAAACAAACAAATTTAAATATGTTACCACAGACAAACATACAAAACACTTGCAGTTTCTTCATCGATTACCCATTAAACGGTCAATTCAAATGTTTCTTAGTTGGTAATATTGCCACAGGTAGTGCGTATAGCTGATTTTCATACGTTTGACGTTAACACACTACTGCCATCTGTTCAACTTAGTCATCCGTCACAGTGTGCTCAACAGATGGCGCAAGTGTGTGAGTGACGATGATTTGCAGTGCAAAATGTTCGAAGTGTTATGTCTGTTTGTCTGTGATATAAATGTTAATAAATTAACGGAGATGGATTAATATAAAAATATAAACATTTTCATAAAAAAAAGCGTTGTTACGGTCTTTGATGATCATTGTTGATGCTGCTGATCGAAAATTATGCAGAAAAAATGCAAAACTACCCTACAACTTTTTTAATACAATAACTAGCAACTGTTTTGTATCTTCAAAATGTGCGTCATTTCATACCCTAAAAGTCTTCTTTGCAAAATTTTCAAATACAAATTGAAGTAAAAAAAGTAACAGCAAAAAAACTGTTTTTTTAAGTCCCACCCTAAGGAAAGTTAGAAATATGTTATAAAACGATACGTAGATGACATAGAAGTTAACCATTTTTAAGCAAAATTTCATTAAATTAAAATACTTCCAATTCTCAAGAAAGCAAAAAATCCTCTAAATCCTAAGAATAAAAAGTTGAAATTTTTATGGTGAACATAAAAGGACCACCCTAGTCACCACCCAAACCAAAAGATAGATCTTATTTTTAAAATTAAATCTCCTGAAGACGATGATGTCTCAACTTAATGGTTTTCAAGTTATCGATTTTTGTCGCGAAATTTGTCCATTCGTACCATAGTGCTGGGGTACAATTAAAAAAAAATCGCACTACGACCGTCATGAAAAGTGGTCAGGTTTTAAGTGTAATATCACTGTCATTTCTCACAAACAAACTCAACATTTTTGCACCAATCGATCTTAAATATCGTCAAAAGAGAACAATGTTGATTTAGGTCATATACTACTGAAAAATTTATAGATGTTAAGCCTTGTCTTAAAAAGTATATTAACCCCTTCAGGCCTGAAGGAAAATGGCTGTATAGAATCACAGACTGTATAAAAATGTACACTGTGGTGGGAACATTTGATCTACATCAATTCTTCTATCTGGAAAATATTAACAGACATATATGTTAAAGGCCTATTTGACGACCTAGAACTTACTGAATATGAAGAAGCTCAGGAATAAAACATAAATGCCTTATTAATAGTATAAAGCGTTTTTTAAAATATGGTACACATGCATAGGTATTATTAAATTTTTGGTGATAAACGTTAAATATTTTTGTATCGTTCTGGGATGTTCTAGGTTATCCAAAATATACTTGAGTTCAGAACTTCAGATCTACAATTGTAACAGATGCTTTTCGGACTATATAAGATTATGATATGTATTCAAACATATTGCATGAACCTTTTGGAAGGTCAACAGTCATTATTTGATAATTTTGTGATGTTCTAGGTCATCAAAACTGTCCTTGAGTTCAGAACTTAAGATCTACAGTAGTAACTATAGCTTTTAAGGCTATACAAAGAAACGCTACGTATTCAACCCTATTCAGTGAATATTTTAGAACGTTACCAAACATTATGAGATAAACTGAGATGATTGGCGTCATCCAAACTCTGTCCTTGAGTTCAGAACATGAGATCTACAGTTGTAACAGTTGCTTGTTGGGCTATATAAGGGACTAAATGTATTCAAACAAATTCAACGAATCTTTAACCCCCTACTCTTCAGGAAACAGTGCTCAAGAATTGTTGAATTCCCGAGGGTTTGACGCGGAACCACGTCAAGCAACTATAGGAAAAGCTTGTAAGATAAAACACAATCCGTTTTTTGCTCGTTACATGTATAATTTTTATTTTTTCGAGGATTTTTCGAAAGAGGAACTGAGAGGCTCCAAGTTTGCCCACGCAATTGAGTATTTATAGTCATAAAAAAAAAAATTATGGCCTTTTTTCGAAATCCATCGAAAATTGCAATTTAACAAAATGTATTGTTATATTTCAATTTATTATTGATTCCATGGCATTTTTAAACATAAAAAATGTCATTCATATGTTTTAAAACGAAACACAAATGTTAACCTTTTGATATCGATGGGAAATTTCCACTTACTAAGCACAAGAAATAATTGCTATATTAATTATTCCACCACTTTCGAACAATGAAAACTGGAAGAGCTAGATCGAATGAGTGTATTCACTCCAAAAGCAAATGAAAATTGAAGAATAGTAGAAAAATGAGGTTTCCACTTGTCAGCGCGATAATGTTGTCGCTGTGAATGTCAAAAGTGGCGCTGTTCCATCTTACAAGCCTTTCCTCTACTATTTCAGTTTTTTCAACTGATTCTATATGATAAAATGCAGCATTTCTACTATTTGCAAATACTGTACTTGACCGTTGATCACCATCTCAGAACTGTAATTTTCATCGATAAGAAGTACTAGAGGATTTTCAGATGCACTTTCGAGCTGCATTTCCACTGATCTGGCAAGACTTGTGTGTTTCTTTCCAAAATGATAAAGAACAAGACCAGCCGTGGGACCTGGTAGGTAAAGTTAAATTTCCACAAGGTTTTGCCAGTGCCCAGGGAAGAGAAGCGTTTGTACTTTATTGAAATAAAAATGAACTTAAATTTATACAAGTTGTTTCTTTCAACTCACACGCGAGAAGTCCCAGGTAACCAATAGGCATTAGCATATGCAGTAAATCAACCCTTAATAAGCATTTCAGATGCTACAAGCATTATATTAGCATCTTGAATACTACCTGTTGTAAAATGGTATTTTAAATGTTATTTAAATGCTTGTAGCCCGTTATAAGCATTTCGAATCCGAAATAGCATTAATGAGGCATTATCAAAGCATTGCAGTAAAATAGCCGTATATTGGGCCAAAAGCGGCATTTATGTTGCATTTAAGGCGACTTAATTGCTTGATAGGCTGCCATAAACACGCTTTGGAACTGCATATTGGTTACCTGGGGCATGATAAACAAAATGATGTTCGTTTTGCTCTTCCTGAGTTTTTTGTTTCTGTATAGTTGGCAGCGATGAACGATGAACAGCGATGACGAAAGCAAAAATCATCGCAGAAACCGTGATGCTAGTAATTTTTTTTTCATTTTACTTCAAATCGCTGACTCAGGGATGCCAGATATTTTTTTCAAATGTCTGTGATAAAAATTCGAAAGGGCTGGGAATGTCTATAAAAATCTGTTAATTGTTTTTTAGAAGATTAGACTTCTTGCAACGGAAAGACGTAATAAGAGAGCGAGTTATGTCATTTTCGCTATTTGTTTGATTATGTAAACATATCTGCATCTATTTCTTGGATTGTATGCAATACACTATGACTAAAATAAACTGGCACTAATTAATGAAAATTTAGCATTGAAAATTCACAAAATTGCCATCAAATTATTAAACACAGTGCCAACGAAAAAACTACAATTCGCACTTGAAAAACTCAAAATAGCAATAAAAAACTGATTATTCACTTCCAATAATTCAAAAGTGACCGGTAAAACATTCAAAAAAAGCAATAGAAATTAGTATAAACGCAATAATAGGCTGATAGTTTTCCGTCATAATAATAAGTTCTAGCGGTAAACATGTGACAAAAGTCTTTAAATTTTTCAAATTTTTCCAATTGAAATTAAAAAAAAATCTCTTAATTTTTTTTCCTAATGTTTTGATTTTTTATTGCGATTTTGTGGAAAAAGTTGACGTTTTTGAAGACTAATACTAATACTTTATACTAATTTCCATTGCTTTTTTTGTTTATTTCGTTTATACTAATTTCCATTGCTTTTTTTGAAAATTTTACCGGTCACTTTTGAATTGTGAATTTTCAATTTTTTATTGCTATTTTAAGTTTTTCTAGTGCGAATTGATATTTTTTTGTTGGCACAGTGTTTAATAATTTAGTGGAAATTTCACATATTTTTATTGCTATTTTTTCCATTTTTATTGATGTTTTATTACCTTGCCATACACTATTGTTTTATATTTTTAAAGTGACATTGAAGCTTGAAGCGTTCGCATAGATGACACAATTTTATATATTTTTTTTTCTTTCCAGTTTTGTATTTTAAAATCAGAATTTCGTTTTCATTTTATAAATTTAACAGACTTTTTTTGATTCAACAATAACTATATATATATTCTCAGCGAAACTTCAGGTAAATTTTCTTACTGGTCAAATCTTCCAAACGAGGTGAGATGGAGAGTAAAGAATTGTAATTCCTGCATGAGTGTGTTTCCTCATAGTATGATGTGACCGGTTGGGCAGATGATGTGTACCATATTTTAATATGGTGTCATCATCACTCAAGATCATCAATATTATTATGATCATATGAATGATTTTTGTATAGACTGCTTCTTCGATTTGTCAGTGATCATCTCTTAAATTTCAGGGAAACTCTCTCCTAATGTTCTGCAAGGCGCATTGCTAAATTTCTGGGGAATTTCCTCCTGAACTTCAGGTAAATTTCCTCATGAACTTCTTGGCAGTCACTCCTTATTTTCTTCGAAATTCACATTTAAGTACCCAACCTCACCTTCCAGAAACATTTGGTAAGTTTTTTTTCTTGAACATAGCTACTTTATAAACTTCTGATAAGTCCCATCCTGAACTACGAGGAAACTTTCTGCAAAACTTTGAGAATGTACTCTCTAGAATTTCTTGGAAAATCTTCTTAAGTTGTTAGAAGTTTCTTCCTGAGCTTTTGTGAAGTTCTTTTCTGAACTGCCGAAATAATCTCATCTGAACTTCAGGGAAGTATTCTCCTGTACTTTAGGGAAGTTTGTTCCTGAATTTCTGAGAAATTCCTGCTTGAACTACTAGAAAGTTCCCCTTCCTGATTTTATTAAAAGTATCTACCATAGCTGGTGGGATTTCGTGAACTTCGAGAAGTTCTCATTCTGAAATGCTGGAATGTTCGATTCGGAACTTTAGGGAAGCTCTCAAGCACTTCTGGGTAGTTCCAACTAAACTTCTGGTCTTTTCGCAACTTCTGAAAAGTCCTCTCGTGAGCTTTTTTGAAAAATTCCTTCTTGACCCTACACGTAGTGCCCTCTCTGGTAGGTTTCTTCCTGGAATTCGTGCTTATTCTTTCCAAACTTCTGATTGGTCCCACCCGGAACTGCGAGAAAATTTTTATTGAAACTTTGGGAAAGCCGTCTCCAAAATTTTTAGGAAAATTTCCTTAAGCTTGTTCTTGAAGTTTCTCCCTGGACTTCTGAGAAGTCCTCTTCTGAACTTTTTGGAAGATTTCTGTAGAACTTTGGGGAAGTTTGTTCCGGAACTATTGGGAAATTCTTGCTCAAATTAGAAGGAAGTACCCCCAATCCTGAAAAGTTTCATTCTTTCCTATCTAAAGAATTTTGAGAAATCCTTATTCTGAAATGTTAAAATGTTCTCCTCTGAACTTTCGAAAAGCTGCCTAGCACTTTTGGGAAGTTTCAACTAACCTTTTGAAAAGTTTCTTCCGGAACTTCTGAGTAGTTACTTCCTGAACTTGAGAGAAGTTCTTTTCTATACTTCTATGACGCATCGTCCTGAGGATTTTTTTCCTGATTTTTTTAGAAATTATAGGTAGTGCCTTTCCTGGTAAGCTCCCGTCTGAAATTTGGGGAAGTTTTTTCTTCTGAACTCCTGGGAAGTTCAATCTTGAATTTCTGGGAAGAACTCCAAAACCTCTGAAAAATTCCAAACTTCATAGAAGTCGTCTCCCCTACATTTCTTCCTGAGGCTCTGCTAAGTCCTCTACTGATTCATAGGGAAGTTCTGTCTTGAAATTCTAGTAAGTATGATCTTGAACTTCGGTAATAAATTTTTGAAAGTTCTTTTTGCATGAACTGCTAGCTCCCAATACTTCTGAGAAGTTTCTACCTGACCATAAGAGAAGTTTTTTGTTTCGAGGAATGCTCTAAATTTCTCAAATATGATTTGTATTGTTGTGTACCTTTATTTTCGACTTAATGGCAAAAGACCAATATTACAAACGCTTTGACAGTAATATTTCGCATGGGTTTGTACACGCGTGGGATTGAACAATACCATACGTAGGGACTCCATGTTACCCTCGGAAAGGGCCTATACGATACTTATCTTCGGGCCAATTGTGTCAAGTGGACCACCGGTTTCATTTCTTCAAGGATTTCTACTTGAAATGATACCTACGATATTTTTTAAAATATGTCAACAAAGTTTCTCACCGTATCAACTATAATGTTCAGATCGTCGTACGTTTTAAATCCGAACTTCAGATAATATCTTTATTTCAAATTTAAAATATATTTCAAATGTCTGTAAAAGCCTGCAACATAAATAAAAAGTCTGCAATAAATATGAAAAGTTTGCAAATTTACAGACATGTCTGTGAATATGGCATCCCTGCGCCGACTATAAAAGATCGGCTTGCGGTGAATGAAAGCTTCCCACTTTTCGTAACGCTCCAATTTTAGATTTTTTAATTTGCACTCCTATGGGTGGAGGATATTGACCAATAACACGAACAGACTCTATACAACTTCATAGTGCCACACTTTTATCCCCTTCACGAAAGAATTCCAATATATTTTAAGAAAATCAACCACAAAGGCGATACGATAGAGTCATCTTGAGGAAAGTTTGAAACATTTGAATTAATTAACTTTGAATTTTCGAACATTTTCGTAAGAAATGTTCTTCGTACATTTGACTACCTTATTCTCAATATTTACTTTAACTGATAAGAGATTCCAAAACCCCTTCAAGTGTCTACTGTATTGAATTTTCATCAAACAAAATTTCAAGCATCTTAAAAACTAACCTGTTCATTAAATCCAAAGACCACTCCAAAGAATTTATTCTCCACTGTACGAAACGGATGGCTCAAGCAGACCATTAAAAACCCCCCGACGACCACGAGGACAACGACGGTAACGATGATGCAACGATGCGTGATCTACCTGGTTTACATTCGTGCAACCACATGGTTTCCGGTGCAGCCTCCTAACCCACCTTTGCAATGTCATCATCAACATCAGTATCAACATCATCATCAGCATCAACATCATCATCAACAGCCACTTCCTCGACCACGACTAGAGTGCAATCAATCTTTGCATTGCACGAATAAACATTGAGTTAAGCTTTCTCGTTGCACGCGACTTCTTCCCGTCTGTCGGTGGGCAGTGCCTGAACGTGTAACCTCCATCCAGCTTCCTGGCCGACTGACTGGATTGGCCGTCGCATCGTCGTTCGTTCGTTCGTTCGTTCGTTCGTCAAGAGTCAAGTCAGCCCTCTGCTTCCCCGGGGAGTGGTCAGTGGGGTTTTGAAAATGGAAGACCATACATTGCGCTGCGGCTTTCCGCAGAAGCAGCCCCCATCAGGACTGCTGCATAGACATATTTACAACCAGTGCCATTCATTCCGCTCGATGGCCATCCAGTCCAGTCCAGGTTGGGAATGGATATAAAACGCAAAGTAAATATAAAATTGTGGCAAAGTAGATGATAAGACTGGTCCGGTGGGAGCAATTGCAAGTTGGTTTCCCTTTGGTCAGTCGAAGGGTTGGTTGGGAGAGGAAAATCGATAACTCTTCCAATACGGGAGGCGAGCCATCCATCAGGACCACTCAGTGAAGACGGATGGTGCTGCCTTGTTTGGGAGATAAAGTTTCTCCAATATAAATAACTTTAAATAAACTTGGAATCGCCGCGCTTCCAGGCATAAAAACGCAGCCAATCTAATTACGACCAAGAGAATTGCTTGAAAATTGAGGAACCGGAATTCTTCCGGCTCGCAGAAGTCAGCGGATTCGTGGTAATGTACCAGAACCCTGTTAACAAGCAATTTAATTTCGCTTGGCTCCGTCGTAGCGGAAGCCAGCGGCCGCCGCTCACCAACCGACGCCGTCTCCTCCTTCAGCGCAGGGTTTGGAACGAGAAATTTCTCAATTTTGGAATTCTTTCCCATCACAATAGATTGCTGCAAATTCGTCACACTTACCGAGTTTTGATGAATTTCACTCTGAGCTAAAATGACTTTAAAAGGTGGAGGACCGAAGAAAAGACGGAGACTCGATCCGAAGCGTCGAATCTAATTTTTCCGAGCTATAAAAGTGCTCGGCTGAGGATGACTAACCTAACCTATTTCATGCTTTCAAGAGTCAGATAGGTCAGCCATTAACGCTTCGATGGAGATTGCTTTTTTCACCTCGAGGTAAAGTGATTTTTATTATTTTTATCGAAACCCTTCTTGCGTGGCTTGTTTGCGAGAATCAACGCGATTGATTTTCAAAAATTTCCCTCTAAGTTACCCCTTTAGTGCATCGTTAGAGTATTGTTGTTTTTGTGAGAATACGAAGCCATTTTACCCATCGCGAATCAAAGTCATTGTCGTATTTTTTTGTCGTTAGGTGCAGTTTTATCAAATCCCCCTTGGACCAATGGAGCTTTCATTTTCCAACTTCCTATGAATGGGGGGAAAAAACAGCACTCCAGCGAAACGAGACAAGTTCGTTGCCAACGAACGGCTGAATGCAAACCCCTGGATACACAGAGACACACAAAGAGATCCCCATGACAGGACACCTGAGGGATGGATGTATGCTTTTTCTCTCGATGGGGGGATTCAGGTAAAAAAGAGAAACTATATCGCAATGTTTCTGCTTTTGACATGGGTGGAAATTTTTCCATCGCCTCGACTTCGAACGTTGCTGCTTCGAATGGAACAACAACGGGTCGGAATGGACGAATGAATGCATGTTAGTCGGAAAGAATGAAGCACAGCAGATTTGGTCCTTTTCAACCATGGTGGCAGGGGAAAATTTACAGCTGCGAGCGTTCGTGTTAGCAATTCGCTTGGATAACCTGGTCGGAGGTGTTTAACACCTCGCCAAATTGAGAATAGGACATTGAAAGCAGAACAATTGGGTTCAAAAAATTCATTCCGAAGCATTCCTATGATTTGTCTTCCATAAAGAAGTATTGAACTTCAAATTGGTTCTAAGCTTACACAGAAAAAAATAATTAATTTTAACAAGTGCGTAAAATTTTCCCTCGTTAAGTCAAATTCCCCAAATCAAAGAAGGCGTAAACAACGAAATTGTTTGCAATCTTTTATGCGCCATACAACAATGTTTGCAATCTTTCATACAACAGGCATAAGGGAACCATTAATTATGCGCAAAAAGTGATTTGTTATACTCCCCCCCCCCCTTGTCACGTTTTTTGTATGGACCTTCAATTTTTTTGTATGGATTGTCACTTTTACCCAAACCCACCCTCCCCCCTTACTGCGTGACATCATTAATGGACCTTCCCTAACTACACTGCAAGTGAGAGCAACATTACTGGCGCCAATCTTCCGAACCACGTGGTATATGAGATCATGCATGTGTGAGGGAAAATTGGGTAAAATGGACCACTTCCTGGCATCCGATCAAAGTAAAATTTGTTTCATACAGTTTTTCAACTTTTTCAACTTTTTCGGAACTCCTACCCTGCACCGTCTAAATTAATGGGATTATGGATCCATTTTTGCCCACTGTGCAACGGTTTGCCTCTAGCATGCATCATCAATGTGTAAAACGTGATGATCCCTCAGTTTTACCAGCACCAATCCCGCTAATCCCGTCGGATAAAAAGTGGGTTAGATTATGTAGATGTGGTGCTCTATTCCACTGTACATTCGAAATTCATTAAACTGCCAAAGTCCGCGCGTGGTTTTCTTAAATCCTCTGAACTTGAAGAGAATTCAAAAACTCTGTAAAATCCCAGAACTAAAGGAATAATTATCGGATTTTTGTTGCTTCTGAACTACTTCAAAAACTTCTCCACAAAAGTTTGAACCTCTTAGAAATTTTCTGAACTTTTATGAAGTAGAGTTATTAGTATATGACACTGAAGAAGTCTGCACATTGTAGACGAAATACGCGTATCTGTCAAGGTAAGCAAAGGTAGTTGGAATTAAATGGAAAATACTATTTTTTCTTCTGATTTCTAGTTACAGGTATTTCACTAAACAGCTCAAACTCTCTAGGATTTTTTGAAGAGTTCTGAATCTAAACATTTTCAAAAATTCTCTCCACTTCTTCTCTGAAACTGCTCTGAACATTCCACCAAAGAACTCTTAGTGTTTTTTTTACATCCACTGATCTTGTATCCAAAAATTATGAACTTCTGAAAAATTCTTGAACCATTCCAATAATCTTCAAACTTCTCTAATGCTTCTTTAACTTCTTCAAAAAACTTTTCGGGAAGTTCTCGGAAAGTTTTCTGAGTTGATTTTTTTTTCTAAAACTATCTAAATCTCTGTTCATGATTAGCCAGACTTCTCTTTAAACTTCCACAAACTTCTCTTTTCGGTGTAGTGGTTAACATCCATACCTCTCACGCCAAAGTCACGAGTTTGAATCTCACCCCCGGAAAAGTTACAAAAATATCCAAAGGATATTTTAGTGACTACAACGGAGATGAACAAGCCCAGAGCTGATTATCAAGGAACTAAAAAAAAACTACTAAACTTTTCTTCGAAGTCGTTTAGTATTTTTTTTCAAATACATCTTTCGACATTCTTGCCTTACTTCACTTCTAGGTTTTCTAAACATTTAATAATTATCCATGAGCTTCTATTTTATTCTAAGTTCACTAACCTTCTTTAATCTTCTATTCTTTAAAATCTTTTATTATATTATGATCAGTGCTGTAAAATGTCATTTCGCGAAATTGGATAAATTTATCGATAACTTTGTTCAACAGCTGAATTCATGAATATTGTGTATGATAAAATTGAAGCTCTTGACAAATTCTACAACTTTGTCTAACAGTGCATTGCCCTAACTGATATATAGAAAGTGTTATATTCAATGTTATATTCAAATGATATTCATTGATGAATATCGTTTGAATATTCAGATATTGGGCTCTCACGTCTTAGGTTTAACAGTTATAACAATACATTGTGAATCAAATTTATGAAACTAATCAAGCACCACATTTTTTTCATGCGTCCTATTGGAACAATCAGCTTCTGGAACGAGTTGTTGGCATATTTAGATCATTGGGTCGAAATGAATATTTACAGCACTGATTATGATACTTTTTCGTCTTTTTCTTCTTAATTCTTCGGAATTTTCTGCCTTTGTTTTCAAGGTATGGAAACTTACTTTTTGAATTTTGATTTTTTTGATTAAATGTATGAACTTGCCCGAAGGTTTCTGACTATATTCTTCTTATGAATCTCTTTTCTGAGTAACCTGAGCTTCTAAAGTTCTCTAAACGTCTTAACTTAAACTTAAGTACTCAAAAACTAACTAACCAATCAAACAGTTATCTGTTTTTTTGTAGCTCTCTCAACTCCTTCAAAAATTTGTTCACCAAAGTTTTAAACCTACTCAAAATTTTCCGAACTTCTAGGAAGAGTTCTGAATTCAAAAATCTTGCTAGGTACTCTACACGTTTTCTCAAAATGCTCTAAACTTTCCACCAAAGAACTTAACTTTTGTTTTAATTCACCGAACTTGTATCAAAAGTTATGAGCTACTTAAAAACTCTCGAACCATTCCAATGTTCTCTTAGCTTCTTTTATGGTTCCTTAACTTCTCCGAAGAACTCTTTGAACTTTATCAGACTTATCTCTTAAGTCGTGTAAGATTTCCATAAATGTTCTACGAGTGTTTTTTCGCAAGTTTGTTGAAATTTTCTACAAATACATTGTTATACATTCTTGCCTTTCTGCACTTCTAGGTTCTCTGAAAATTTAAACGTTTTCCGTGATCTTATATTTTATTCTGGATTTACCAGCCTTCTTCAATCTTCTATGTACTTCTTCTTTTTCATCGGAATTCTTCCAAATTTTCTGCCTATCTCTTTCAAGTTTTTGAGACTTACTCTTTGAACTTTGAATTTTTTTATGAAATGTATGAACTTGCCCGAAGGTTTCTGACTTCTTCCTTCTAACTTCTTCTAATTTCTTACTTCTTACTTCTAAGAACATTATAGCCCAAGTAACACACAAAACATCTTTTTAGAATGATTTATAATTGTTTGTACTATAAATGAATTATAAACGTATTGCAAAACATGTCAAGATTGGAGCGGTTTGTAACTCTCGTATTCTATACATCACTCTGACAAACGGTCGAGCTGAAAAAACTTTGTTCACTGCTGCATGTGATTAATACTTTATTATTGTTCTGAAAAACATGGTTTCATACATTTATAATACATAAACAGGACAAGATTTTATGGGCAGTTCTATATACTGTTGAAATTACATTACAACAACCATGTTTTGGAAAACGTGTTCTTTTTTCTCATTACAATGAATTTGTTGTACAAGATTGTGTTTCCACTGCCAACGGGAAGCATATCATAGATACTCAGATTGCTCGTTTCAACAATCTGAGTTGGCTTAGCAAAGCTACAAACCTATCACGACTAGGACTAGTGTTCAAATCCCACGCTTGGCGAAGTTTTTTTTTTGTATGAGGATAATTTTTTTCCATATGATGTTTTATAAGGCTTCGCATTTTGCGCTTTTTGCGTTATATTGAAGTGTGAAATAGAGTATTATACACCTTAATTTATAACCTGTGTTTGTCATTTAACAGTATTTTAAACTTGTTTAATACAAGCTGTGTTGCTTGGGAAAACTGTTAAAAACATTGAGTTCCTCTCCATATCTCCTGAACTACTTGCTTTATTTCTGAAAAACCCTTTTAATTCATTCCAAAAAATTTTGCACTTCATTCCACCATAATTGGGAAGTTCAAAATTCGGATGAATATTTTCGGAGGGGTTCTTTAAACCTCGGAAGAGTTCCAAAAATTTGGTTTGAATGTATAATAAGTTTAAATAATTTTTCAGAAATCCAGCAAACTTTAAAACAAATATCGAAGAATTTTGGATGAAATATCAAACAAAAAAAAAATGAAGGTAAGTTCAGATTTTGGTATATTTTGAAAAAGCTTAGCAAACATCAATGAAGTTCAAGGATTTTTAGGAAACTTCAACTTCTGAGAGAATTTCCGAAATATTTTTGATGGGTAGTTTTGCAGATCAGATTTTTATAAAAAAAAACTTCGAAGCAATGTGTAATAAGTGTTATAATTATTTTTTTTAATATTACGTAGCAATTGCCTTTTGTAAAATTTCTATTTGACATGTTGCTCTAAGTATAAGTTTGCTATATATTTGCGCTATAGAGACCGTTTAAATTTCCGAGCCTTATTTGAAATCGTACAAAAGATTTATGGTATGCGGCAAAGCGAAAGCTGAAACTTTTTAAACCACCGCTGGGTTCTAATCGACAAGAATTTGGAACTGTTTGTTGGATATATTCCAATAATAAAAACTGTTGAGTTATGAGCACGAGACACTGAAGAAGTCTGCACATTGTAGACGAAATACGCGTAGATACGTCAAGATAAGCAAAGGTAGTTGAAATTTAATGGAAAATACTAATTTTTCTTCGAATTTCTAATTACAGGTATTCCACTTAACAGCTCAAACTCTCTAGGATTCAAAAATAAACTGTTTACCTGGGAAAATCAAATCGGTCGTCCTAAAAAGGACAGATTTTAATTGGTCCATTTTTGATCGATCTTCTTTGGAACTGTCGTATGGCCTATTTACAACTTAATATTGTGCTACTATTCATTAGAATTCACAGCAATACTAGCGTCACATTGGTTACAGCTTATCAGATTATTGAAATCAATTATCTGCCATGTAACTGGCAACATGTCATACTAATGTTGCTAGTTAGCTTATACCACTCAACCGCCTTACCGGAAAATCGTTGTCAACTAGATCACACTTATTTCACGCGTAGCAGCGCGAACCAGTTGGCTCCAAACTCACCACTGGCTCGGTTAACCGACTGCATAACCAATGGCATAGTCACCACCAGCTGCCCATTCAATACTGGGTCATTGACGCTTTGAGCAGCTCCGAGACTGCCGAGCGAAAGGAGCATCTTGCAAAGATGCACCGCTTTTAAATCCTCCACTGCTGCATATTGGATTTCCCTTACTTAAATTTGAAGTCTGTGATAGGAAAATACTTGGCATGTAGTAAATTTACACTGCAAAATGAAATTATAAGACATTACTTTATATTTCGTTATTTTAAATAGCTAAATGTTGAAAATCAATATTTTTCGCGTCTACATATGTATTTCCGATCGATTCAGGCAAATTTTTTGAAATTTTTTGGAGAATCGACTGAGATATTAACCCTTAAAACCTGATCGCTTTTTTGTGACGGCCACAATAGGATTTTTTTTTAAATTGTACCCCAGTATGAAAAAAAAATCATAGTGAAACGCCAAAAAAAAAATGGGAAAAATTCTTTACAAAATTGTTTAGAAAGTTCTCTAAATTTTCCTGGATTTCTTTACAAAATTCAAACAACTACTCTCCAAAGTTTTCTAACTAACCCAAAAAAATTTTGTACTTCTTAAAAATTTGCAAACTATTTGATTTATTTGGTTTCTCCTAATTTTTCCGAAGTTCTCAGTTTTCTTCATTTCATAATTTTTATTAAAATTACTCCACACTCCAAAAAATTTGTTAATGTTTTGATTCTAATAATTTTCAATTCAAATCTCTTAAACTACACCAATCCTCCAATTCACTTAAGCTTTGTTCTGAATCTCTAGGCAATTTCCCTGAATTTCTCCAATGTTTAGAGAATATAATTTGAAAATTTTTCGTTGAAAACTATTTGATATTTTTTCTACATCCATGCTTTTATATTCAAAATCCACAAAAAGATTTGAAAAGAAGTTTCAATAATTCTTATTTTTACAGTCAGAAGGCGGAATGGCATAGCTCCTTTATGTTTTTAAGCTTCCTTAATAAACACATCCAAATTTTTATAAGTTCCACTGAAGCTCCAAAACCCGAGCAGGAGACAACAACATATGAATACCTAATTTTGGTCTTGATTACTGGCCTTGGTATTAAAGAACTCAGGTTAAGAGGTTTAGAATACCTAAACAAAATACCTAAGAATTGCAAGCATAATATCACTCGAATAACAAATTTTGTTATTTTGAATACCTGGGAATACCTGAGAGGTACTATTTTGGTATTGTCTTACCTCAATTTGGTATTCGCATAACATTGTGGGAACAATTTTATGGTATTATCCTCAGGTATTTTACCGCTTAACCTGAGCTCCTTAATACCAAGGCCAGTTATCAAGTTATTCAGTCTTGCTCGGGAAGTATCCAAAATAACAAGCTTGTTATTCGAGAGATATTTTGTATGAAACTCTTAGGTACTTTGCTTGGGTAATTTATCTCTTATGCTGTACTTTTAAATAACAAGCCCAGTTATCAAGATCAATATTAGGTATGCATATGTTATTTTCTTCTGCTCGGGTCCGAACCACCCCCATTTCCTAAATTGCTTAGCTAAGCTTTACCCAAAACTAGGAGCGTTTTCTAAAACCTTTTTTGAAGCCCTCTGGACAGCTTTTCATTCTTCCCTGAACATCTCCAACTGAACTCCTACAACTTTTTTGAAATTTCTAAAAAGATTCACAAGAATTATTTGATATTCAATATGATATTCGATATGATTCGGAACTCCTCCGAAAAATTTTAAACCACGAGCTTGCATATCAACGCTTAAATTAGCATATAGCTTTTTGAACGACAGTGTTTTTAAAGGTCTATGAATCCTTTGAAAGACTTTCAAAATGCACTGAACTTCTCTCCTTTTGTTATCACAATTCTCTTTTGAAGTTAGAGATCATTATGGTTTTCTTTAGAGAGATTTTTTTTTCTAAATTTTTCTTTGAATTCTTAAAACACAATTAGGACCTCTTTATAAACTTCTCTAAACTTCTACAAAATTGAAATCCAATCGGAAACTATCTTCTTCTTTTTTCTTAGCATTTCAAGCTGTTTGCTTCCACAATTAGCTTTTAGCGTGCTCTCAACTTAGTGTTCTGAATGCACTTCCACAGTTATTTATTAAGGAACCATTTTTGCATTAGTATGATTGTGTGGCAAGAACACTCATAGCCTAGCCAGGGCAGTCGAGCATTTTTTCCTAAAAAAAAGTCCTAGACGAGACCGGGAATCGAACCCAGCCGCTTCCAGCATTTTGCTTTATAGCCGCGCTTTTACCGACGGAGCTAAAGGAGGACTCGGAAACCTTCAGCCTCACTATAGAGCTGTTTGAAGATTCATCCAAAACTCTCTGAACTTCGTTCCTTGGATTCCTGAATTGTTCTCTTAAGTAGAGACACTTTATAAGCATATTTGGTGGTTTACAATCTCTCCCTACTTTTTGTTGAACGATTCCGAAGTACCAAGACATTTTCTTGAATTCTTACCAAAGCTGCTACATTTTATTTTTGAAAAGCTGAAAAAGTCCTCCATGACCATAAGATAACGTTTGAAAATAAAGGTCTATAGAGGCTTTACTTTCTCAAAAACTCTAAAAATGATCAAATTTCTTTTTTCGCAATTTCATCAATTTGTTAGATCTTGCATCAACATTAATTTCAAATTTAATAATTTTTTTTTTCAAAATGATTTCCATCATTTTGGTTGCTTTTCTTCAAAGCATTCGCAATTTTTTAAAGGATATCTCAATGATCCTACAGTTTTCTGTATTTCTTTGAAATTTTCAAGAGATCTTTACCGTATTATAAAAGCCTATGAAATTCACTGTACTTTCTGACAACTTTCTCTAAACTCTTTTTGTGTTCCATGTTTGGAGAGTTTTATAAACTTGTTTCACGTTTGGTCAACTTCAACGACTTTACTTTTTGCCCAGAGCAAGACGGTATCAGAAGTTTTTCCTCTCAGAAAATCTCAACTGTGCCGAATAGAATTGATATCAAAACTACTGGGGTGAGAGGTAATCAGGCTTAGTAGTACAGCACCACTCCTCAACATGTTACTGAACTTTCATGAAATTCTCATTATCTGAGCTTATTTAGTGTTTTCGCGGAGAGTTATCTGATTTTCCGTATTAGTGAATTAAACAAGTAGTTGAAGTTCCCAGAAAATCTACATGAAATTTACAAATATTCTAAGAAATTTTCTTGAGATATTCTTAAGTTTGTCCATTTTCTCCAAACTTGTTATAACTTTTTTAAGTCTTAAGAATATATTGAAGTTCTAAGAACATTAGGAAACCATGATTTGACCAGTTGAATTCCTCCAAAACTCTGACAATTTCTCAAAAACGTATCAAAATCACTCCAAAATATTCACGACCTCCTTGAAAATTCCTTAATTGAAAAAAATTAAACAGACTTTCTTGAAAGTTTCTAAACTTTTTCCTAACCCTAGTACCACACTTGTTGACATTCGGTTGAGATAACATAAATATGACCCCCCGCAATTCACCAGGTCTTAGAATTTTCAGCACTTCCTAAAAAAATTAAAATTTCTTTTTAGTTGTAGATCACTTTTAATGATTAATGAAAATTTAATTAAAATTCTGCAAAATATCAATAACTTTTGCGAAAACTTAAGTTTTTAGAAGTATACAAAGATACAAGGATTTCCCAAAAATCTTAAGACTTTCTCCATAGTATTCTTAGAACTTCTGAAATGTACTTAGAGTTTCTGTCAAGTTCGTGGAATATCTGTTAAGCTATTAGAACTTTCTTAAGTTGTTAAAACCTCTCGAAAATTTGAAAGCTGTTCTCGAATTGGACATCTTTTACAAAATTGATAATTTCTCCAAAGTTGGAGAGCTTCTCCAAGCTAAAGAGCTTCTTTAGATTTAAAGAACATCTTAAAAGCATTAAAACGTTTCAAGGTTGGAGAACTTATCTCAAATGTGTGAATTTCTCCAAAATTTTAAGCATTCTCTCCAAAGTTTAAAAGTTTCGTCTTTGTTTTGAGATCGTTTTTCATATTTTAAAAAAAGTCCATAAATTTTTAAAACCTCTTAAATATTTTTGAAATTTCCTGCAAAATTTTGGAGCTTGAGAGTTGTTTGGGGAACTTTGTAAATTTATGTTCTTAAATATTGAAGAACTGCACCAAAGTTTGAGATTTTTCTCAAAGCTGAAGAACTGAAGCAGAACCTCTCTAAAAATGTAAGGCTTTTCTCATGATCTCAAAACTTCAGAGAAGTTTAGAATTGATAACTCCGCCGAAATTTTTTCAACGTTAAAGAACTTTTTCAAAGTTTGAGAGCAGTTTAAAAGTTGGACAGCTTCTACCAAATTTGAAAACAGTTTTCTTAGCAACCCTTCAAAAAATTAGGATTTCTTTTAAAATTATAGATCGTCTTTTAGAGTGTTTAGGAAAACTATAAGGAAACATTACCATTTAAAGTACAATTGAAATTCCATGAATGTTAAACATTTTCCATATTCAGAAGAATATTTTATAAATTTAACTACATTCTTCGCACATACTAAACTTTAGAGAAGTTTGAGAAGATTTTGTTGCTCACATTTTCAAACATTACAGAACTTCACCTGAATTTCAGAATTTCTGCAAAGCTGTAAAGTTCAATAAATCCTCCGAAGCATGAAAATTTCCCCAAAGTTAGAGAACTTCTCCCAAGTTTGTGATCTTTTCAGATTGTTTTCAAGCAGTCGTTCAACATTGTCAAAAACATCTTCTTTAATTTTTTATGGTTTTCGAGTTTCAAAAACTTTTGAGAACTTATTTGAAATCATTTATGTTTTTGGAAGTTTTCGCTAGTTTTGAATTTTTTGTCAAAGTTTTGTAACCGTCTCCAGAAATCATAGAGCTCTGTTAAGTTCTTGTTTCTACTCCAATGTTTCAAGAATTCTTCTAAAGTTTTAAAACTTGTCCAAACTTTTTCAACTTCTCCAAAGTTTGAAATTTTTTCCAAGGGTTGAGACCTTCTTGAGCTATCGAACTTCAAAGAAAATCTACAGCTAGTAGAACTTCTGAAAAATTTGGGAACTTCTCCAAAGCGTGAGAATTTCGTCGAAGTCCAATCGTCCATGAAATTAAAAACTTCTTCTTTGTTTTAAATTGTCTACAAAATGCTTAGAAAAAACTTGACTTTGGTTCATTTATGTTTTGAGAAGTTACCCAGAGTTTTTAAAAATACTCCAAAGTAATAAAACTTCCACAAAGGTTATTTAGAGAATTTTGAAGAACTTCTCCAACATTCTAAGAACATCTCTAAAGTTCGAAGTTCTCCAGTTTGAGAACATCTCGAATGCCAAAGAACATCTCCAACAAATGAAAAAAACAAACTTCTCCACTGCTTAAATATGTCTCCATGGTAAGGGAATTTTTCCTAAATATTTAGCACTCATCCAGAGATCTGATAATTTAATAAAACTACGAGAGCTCTGCATGCTTTTCCAAAATGCTAAGATGTTCTCCAAAAATTTTGTCCGGTTATTTCTCTTCGTACAACTTCACAGAAATTTGAGCTGAAGTTATCGTTATAGTCTTGAAATGTATCAAACGTTAGAAGTTCTCCAGTTTCAGAACATTTCAAATGTTGGACAACTTCTTCAAAGCTAGAAGAAAAATTATATAACTTTTATGTTACAAGAATTCTAAGCATTTCCATTAAGTTTTCCTCCTCCAAGATGCTTAGGACTTTTCTAATGTTCTGATTAGTTTTCCAAAGCTTCTTGAACTTTCAAAATTCTATGCAACTTCTCAAAAAAAAAACCACCTGTAATCCTCCTTTATTTTGAAAATTCCAATAACCTTTCTTGTGTTTTAAGTACTCTAAAAAGCTTGAAGACTTCTCCAATGTCTAAGACCTTCTCGGGTAATCAAACTTTGGAAAAATTCTACAGTTAGTAAAACTTCTAGAAAGTTTGATCCAAAGCGTAAGAATTTCAAAAAACTCCAATCCTCCAAAAATTTCAAAACTTCTGCTATATTTAAGATCGTCTCCAAAATGCTTAGAAAAGATTTTGAATTTTAAGAGTTTGAATTATTTATGTTTTGAGAAGTTACCCAAAGTTTTAAAAAATACTTCCGAGTAATAAAACTTTCACAAATATTCTCTGGAGAATTTTGAAGAAGTTCTCTGACATTTTTAGAACATCTCTTAAGTATGAAGTTCTCCGGTTTGAGAATGTTTCGGTTGCTAGAGAACTTCTCTAGAGAAGAATTGAACAAATTTCTTCACTGCTGAAAAATGTCTCCATGGTTTAAGAATTTATCCGAAATAATTAGCACTTATTCAAAGATTTATAAATTTAATAAAATGTAGAGGACTCTGAACGCTTCTCTTAAGAGCTAGGATGTTCTCCAAAGTTTTGATAACTCTTCTAAAGTTTTGATTGTTTCTCTAATGCATCTTGATTATTTCCAGATGTCGTACAAGTTTTCAGAAATTGTTATCGTTACAACTTCAAATTTCCTCAAGTACTGAGAACTTCTCCATAGCTTCTAGAAAATTTTCAATTTTTATAGTACTTTTAAAATACTGTAGCTATATCTTCGTTAAACTTAGAATGAAAAGTTTGAGAGTGCCCACAAGAGGTCGTTCAAAGATGGAGGACTTTTGCAAAGTTTTCAAGCAAAACTCCTATTTTTTTTTCTAAATATCTTCTTCTAAGGTATGTCGTCTCTAAGTTCTTGAGATAAGTTACCAACAAATTTGAAGAATTTATTTGAGAATATAAAAAGTTATAAGTAGTTTTCTAAAGTTTCACAACTGACTCCCGAAATCTTAGAACTCCTTCCGATTCTTAGATCTTCTCATACATTTTAAGAACTCTTCCAAAGTTTGAAAACTGTTCCAACGTTTGACAATTTCTAAAAAGCTTGAGAACTTCTCCAAGGTTCGACCATTACTCCTAAGCTGTAGAACATCTCCAAAGTAGGCATTTTTTTCCAGAGTTTATGAACTGCTTAATCATCTCCAATGTGTTTAGCGTTCTTGCTAATCTTTTAAAAATTCAGCTGTTTTTGAAATCGGTTTCAAACTGCTTAAAATTGATGTGGAAAACTTTTTGAAAACATTGTCCTCCAAATTAATGAAAAGAAATCTCCAATGTATCTATGGTTTTAAGAACTCTGAAGAGGTTTGGAGAATTTCACCTAAACTCTTAGAACGAGATCGTTGGAAATTTTTCAGTTTCAGAACATCTGAAATGCTGGAGAACTTCTCCAAAGTTAAAAGAAAAATTAAATAATATTACGAGAGTTCTAAGCATTTCTCTTACGTTCTTAAGACTTCTCCAAAAATAGTGGCTTCAACTATCGTTACAACATTATTTAAAAAGGTAGCTCTAGTTAGCTCCAACCAGGTAGCTCTAATCATAACAACAACACTGTTAAAGTTTAAAAAGTTCTTCGAAATTCAAATAAATTTTACAAAGTCTTAAAAGTTTAGAATTTTTAGCATTCTTAGAACTTCTTCAAATTTTAAGGCTTTAAGTTTTGCCATCAAACATGATGCGTACCTTTCCTTAAATCGAAAAAAAAACAAAACATAATCGAACCATACTCACACAGCCAATTCATCCTCTCGGCGAAGTCGATCTTCCGTTTCAGCTCCCGGATGAGCGCCCTCAGTTCCACGTCCTTGATCGCATCGATGTTGTCGCACATCTGCTGGAACTGCTTGGCACTGGCAAAATTGTTCGCCAGCTCCGAGATTCTCTTCCTCAGCTTATTGCGCTCCGCATCCGCCGCTCCACCCGCACCACCGCCGCCGCCGCCGCCGCCGCCACTATTCCCATTGCACTCGTCCTCGTCATCATCGTCGTCTTCCTCCTCGTCCGGCTCGGTACTGTCGTCATCGCAGCCTCCCGTTGCCGCTCGTGGTCTGGGAGCCGTGATCGAGGAAGACGTCGGAGCATCTAGGGAGGGCCGCTTCTGATCCAGTGGATCTGCCTCCTCAACATTGACTACGGTCTGCTGGCTACTGGTTCCACTTGGGGGGGCCGTTGCGGTGGTTGTGGTGGTAGTCGTCGTTGCGTCCTCGTCGTCGTCTTTGGTCGTGCTATCCGCGGGGGTTGTCGTAGTTGATCGCTGCGGCGTCGGTGGACAGCTGACGCAAGGGCTGACACGATCGACTGTCGGTTTGGCATCGCTGTGATTGTCGTTCTCTTCCTCTTCGGCGTCGTCGTCGTCGTTGGTCGTTGGCGTTGGTTTGGCTTGTGCGGGTTCAGCTACTGCGTTAGGATCTTCGGGTTCGCGATCCTGGTTCATAGTACGATCGGCCTGCGATGTATTGAATGATTGTTTCGGTTGGAGTTGCTTTGGCTGTTTGGTGACGATGGAGTCGTCGTCGTCGTCGTTGGCGATGGTTGTGGCACACTGGCTATCACACTGTTTTCGAGGTCCGGCCTCGGTCGAACTCGATGAAGACGTTATTGATGATCGCGATGAAGATGATGCCAGGAAGGGAAACACCTTGTTGTCTTTGGTTCCCGCGTTACCGCGTGACTTCTTGGTCTTTTTGCACTTTGGGCTGATTCGCCGCGTTTCGGCGTAACTACGATAGAATGAGATGAGAAAGTCCTCTAATTGCACTAGTTTGGCATGATCGACGTCGTCACATGGACTCGGTTGGGTGGACTGTTTTAGTCGCTGGAGTCGTTGCTGCCTCTTGGTGGCTTCCACTTCCTGCGATGCTTCCGCCGCTCGTTCGACTTCCTGCTGCAGCTGGGAGCGTCCGTGAAGTTCCGACTGGGTCGGTCGTAGCTGATCGTCCGCCGATGCTTGGACCACATTCAACGGTAGCTCATCGAAGCTAAGCACGATCCGCTTGTGGAGATCTTTCAGCTCGGCCAGCTCCCAGCGCTGTTCGTGGTTGCGTAATCGATCCGCTATGTACCCGAGTTCGGCCAACAGCTTCACATCTACTCCGCGGTGGCCGTCTGGAGCTTTGTGGTACATTCGAGCTGTTCCGCGGATGCCTCGAGGCAACGAAGGTGTTTCTGCGGCCCGCTGGCCTGCGGACAGTCAACGCTTCTGGCACGGTCCAGCACGGCTACTCGGGGAACGAGCTGCGGATGGAAGCTACTGCGGTACTGGGTGATGATTGTCATTCAATTCTGGTTGACTCGATGGATCTGGAATTGGGGAGAGGAAAATCTATTGTTAGATAGAGTGTTGAATTCTGGTCATGAGAATATTACAGCTGGCAGAAAATTGTCCTTCACAGAAAACTGCCAACATAATGAAACTACCTTCAGAGAAGCGAAAAGATCTCTATTAAGCACAGGATATCGAAAATGAACCACTTAGTGGAAAACAACGGGAAGTTTACCCTTCCCACCACTCTGTGGCAGAGAGTCCATCGGAAGACCTGAGGAGATGTTTCCGAGTTAACATTCAAATCGAATTTGTGGTTCAAATAATTTTACAAAACAGGAAAATGTCCTTGACAGAAACAAGAGAAAACTCCCTACATCAGCGGTCGGATTTCTGTTAAATTAAACAACGTCCATTTTTCGGAAAAGCTGTTTCCACATCCACATCGTCAAATGAATTTTCCATTGCCCTCATCCATCGAGGTATTAATTAACTTTTCCCGCTCAGTTCCGAATTCTTTGAACGTGAAATATTACGCTCAATTAAATGACCGACTCCCACCTTTCTGCGGTGGAAACAATTTGATTACCGATCGCTCGATATTCAATGGGGCGGGGTGGGATGGGGCGGATGCAAGTTTTATAATATCCTGCGTAAAAATAAGTAGAAATGCAATTCGATTGGGCCTCGCTGCTCCGGTGTGATGCAATTGCAAACATGGATCATGATTCGTGCAGCGGAAAATTGATTCAATTCATGGCGCGTCCATATTTGAACGCAAGTGAATGAGTGTGGGTGTGTGAGTGTGTTTGTGTGCGCGTCGCTTTCTGGTTTTGTATCCCTGGGAACCTGAAAATAGCAGGAATTCAATTGAATTGCTAGTCGTTCTGCGTAAGCCGGTTGCTAAATTTTGAGTGCAGTTGATTTTAGTCTTCTTTGTGGGAAATTTGGAACAATGATTGAAATAAATTTTGGTGAACCGTTTTGTAAACATGTTAGTCAGTTATTTTTTGTTTGCAAACTAGCACCAAATAGTGATAGAATCTGTTGTCACCATTTCCGTAAATTATGCGTGAATCTTCCAAGGGTGGACAACTTTGAAGGGTTATAGCTTCTATCCTCCATTTTTTATCTTGTATCCTCTATCCTCTGTCTTCTTTCTTTTATCTTTCATTTTCTACTTCATATCCTCTGTCTGCTACCTTCAAACCTGTACCTACTATCTTCTTTCCTCTATCTCAAACTTTTTTCAGAATTTATTTTGTCTTTTAGTTTTGCCTTATATCTTCAAGCTTTGATTTTGCATTTTCGATCTCCTATTTTCTACTAATTGCTTCAGTTTGCTTTTTTCTTGCTGTTATCATTTGTCTTCTATCTTTTTCCATTGATATTTGTTTTCTATTTTCAATATTTTGTTTGTCTTCGAAGAGAAGACTCTCTTTCTTCAATCACATTTTTTATATCTTTTATCTTTTATATTCTTTTTTTTTAATCTTTTATCTTTATCTTTTTTCTTCTATCTCCTTTTTCATCATCTGTTCCCTGCCATCTTTTTTCTGTTTTCGTTCTTCTGCCTGTTGTTTTCTGTCTTCTTTTTTGTCTACTTTTTTTTCTGTTTCCTTTTTTTCTGCTTCTGTTTTCTTGCTTTTGTTTTCTATCTATCTGTTTTTTTCCTTTTTTGTTTCTTTCATCATCATGGTTATTTTTCATTTCTTTCTTCTATTTTTGTCTTTAACCTTCTCCCAACTATCTCTGTTCGTCTGTCATTCGTTATAAATTTTTTATATCTTCTTTTTTTCTGATTTCTACCTCATTCGTTTTTATTACCTTTCATGTTCCCTTTATTTTAAAGCTTCTTTTTTTATCTCTCGTTTCACATCTTTCCTAACTATCATTTTTGTTCTACATTCAATTTTCTTTCCTGTATCTCCAAAACTCTGTTTTCTTTTATACGATTTTTCATAAACATATTTATTTTTTCAGGCTCAACCTAATCAACTTTACAAAGCCAAGTTTTCGTTTTCTGGCTGGATTTCTGTCTGTTCCTTGTAGACTCGAAAACCACTGAAACGATCATCTTGCAATTTTGTTTGAAAGTGTTTTTGGGGTCGGGGAAGATTTATATGATAGTAAAAAACTCCCTCCCTTCTCTGTAAAGGGGGGCTTCCATACATATGAAACATAAATTTCTTCATAACTTGAAAACTAATCAATAAAATGGAATAACATTTTGCATTCTCTGGAGGCAAGAAATGTTTCTATGCTAGTTCGAAACCCCTTTCTTTTCTAGAAAGGGGGGAAGATCTCAAAATGAAACCAACAATTCTGCATAACTCTAGAACTAATAGAGCAAATGGAAGCAAATTTTGCATGTGGGGATTTTGAAGGCAATCAATGTTTCATCTGTAGTTCCTGTGGTTCGAAAACACTCCTCTTTCTGGTAGGAGGGAGGGGGGTCTCCCATACAAGTGAAACAATTTTTTTGCATAACTCGAAAACTAATCCAGCATATTGAACCAAATTTGCCATGTGAAGGTTTTTTGGAAAAGAGAGAAATATTTCTTCGATAGTTTGAGACTAGTCCACCCTTTTGAAGGGAGGGAAGGCTCCCAAACAAATGCAGCACACATTTCTGCAAAACTTGAGAAATTTGGCAGGTGAAGGATTCTGAAGACAAGAAATGTTTCTAAGGTTTCTCGAGACCCTTTCTAAAATGGGAGACTCACATACAAATGAAACACAAATTTCTTCATAACTCGAGAACTTCAAGTTCAAAATCAAGTTAATTGAACCAAATTTGGCATGCATAGGTTTTATTTATCTCTTTTCTATTTATAATATTTATCTTTTCATAATATTTATCTATTTATAATATTTATCTCTGCTGTATTGCTTTCGTTGTAATAAATTCTACTTTCTATCTATTATTAAGTATTGTTTATATTCATTAATCTATCATCTATCTTCAATATTGTTTTTATATTGTTTGTTCTAACTTCATAGAAAATTAGGAAAATTTAAACTAAGACTTCAATCAAGCGAACTTGACAAAGAATGTGTCAAATGATAAGCTTTTTTAAGTGAAATTTCAAGGCATTGGCCCGCGTTTACTGGCAATAATTTGAATAAGTATTTCAGTTTTTTTTAATCGTAATTAAATAAAGTGCTACTTTAAGTCTCATTTTTCTTATTAAATTGTTTGCTGTGTTTGCTTTTCTATTTTCATCTTTTTTACTCTTCTATAAGCTTGTTTTTCTTTGTTTCCTATCTTCTATCTTGGCTATCGTGTTTATTCTTCAATATGTCATCTATTTTTGTTATCTCTTAAATTTAATTTGAAATTTTTATCTTGTATTCAATTCTTTATGGTCTTTCGTCAATTTTCTATTTTTAATTTTTTCTTTTCTGTCTTATTTCTCCCACATTCTTTATTATATCTTCTTTTTTTATTCTTAAACTGAGTCACTATAAAATTTCTATTCTTAAATTTTTAGAAGATTATTTTATTCAATATGTTTCCTTTTTGTTATATTCTGTTAAAATTTTTTCATAATTGGTTGGATAAATATATGTATTTTTATCCTTTCTCCTTTTATTTTTTTCTGTTTTCTCTATCATACCCTATTCTTTCATCTTTTTCTGTCTTGAATTATTTTCTTCCACATTCTATATTCTGTTTACTATTTTAAAAATACTAGCTTCTTAATACTATTTTCTTAGCTTCCGTCATCGATTTCCGTCACAGAAATTTTATATAAAAAATTATCCTATGGTGGAATAGTTAGTTCTGTTTGGTTATGTTATTAAACTATAGGAAACATTATTTAGACAAACAAAACACATTCAATGTACTTTCAACCTCTTAAAACCCCCGAAATTAAAGAGTGGGCAAATTGGTGTGAAGAAGAAAAGTGATTTATTGAATGGTAAAGGCCTAAAGCTGCTAGGTCAGCTCATAATAGCTCAATATTTTTCGATGGGCCATAGTTCCGGTGCGTTAGGGGAGGGGGAGGCTTGGTACATGTCCTAGGGTACGGAACTGATAACATTTGAATAGTGACACCAAGCTAGATCCAGCCAGAATATCGTAGAGCCATCGTGTTGCTTCAATAGAGAAAACTGACGCTTCTGTAGACACTCCTTGGAGTAGATATTCTCGTTTGAAGTCCTGGAAGTCACAAACGCCGCACTCTGTTTGCCACATGAGCAGATCGCATGCCAAATCATGTATTTCTTGGCAAACTTCAAAAGTTTCTACTTCATTACTTCCTCCGGAACATCAAACTTGTGCTGGGTGATGAAGAACAGCAGCCCTGAAATCTGCCGGAAGTCTGTCTTGACGTAAATTAGAAAATCAAATTTAATTCTAAATTCCAATCATTCAAATTCAATTCAAATTCAATTCAAGAATTCAATTCAAATTCAATTCAAATTCAATTCAAAATTCCAATTCAAATTCAATTCAAATTCAATTCAAATTCAATTCAAATTAATTCAAATTCAATTCAAATTCAATTCAAAATTCAATTCAAATTCAATTCAAATTCAATTCAAATTCGAATTAAATTCAATTATTCGTTAAATTCAATTCAAATTCAATTCAAAATTCAATTCAAATTCAATTCAAATTCAATTCAAATTCAATTCAAATTCAATTCAAATTCAATTCAAATTCAATTCAAATTCAATTCAAATTCGAATTCAAATTCAATTCAAATTCAATTCAAATTCAATTCAAATTCAATTCAAATTCAATTTCAAATTCAATTCCAAATTCAATTCAAATTCAATTCAAATTCAATTCAAATTCACAATTCAAATTCAATTCAAATTCCAATTCAAATTCAATTCAAATTCAATTCAAATTCAATTCAAATTCAATTCAAATTCAATTCAAATTCAATTCAAATTCAATTCAAATTCAATTCAAATTCAATTCAAATTCAATTCAAATTCAATTCAAATTCAATTCAAATTCAATTCAAATTCGATTCAAATTCAATTCAAATTCAATTCAAATTCAATTCAAATTCAATTCAAATTCAATTCAAATTCAATTCAAATTCAATTCAAATTCAATTCAAATTCAATTCAAATTCAATTCAAATTCAATTCAAATTCAATTCAAATTCAATTCAAATTCAATTCAAATTCAATTCAAATTCAATTCAAATTCAATTCAAATTCAATTCAAATTCAATTCAAATTCAATTCAAATTCAATTCAAATTCAATTCAAATTCAATTCAAATTCAATTCAAATTCAATTCAAATTCAATTCAAATTCAATTCAAATTCAATTCAAATTCAATTCAAATTCAATTCAAAATTCAATTCAAATTCAATTCAAATTCAATTCAAATTCAATTCAAATTCAATTCAAATTCAAATTCAAATTCAATTCAAATTCAATTCAAAATTCAATTCAAATTCAATTCAAATTCAATTCCAAATTCAATTCAAATTCCAATTCAAATTCAATTCAAATTCAATTCAAATTCAATTCAAATTCAATTCAAATTCAATTCAAATTCAATTCAAATTCAATTCAAATTCAATTCAAATTCAATTCAAATTCAATTCAAATTCAATTCAAATTCAATTCAAATTCAATTCAAATTCAATTCAAATTCAATTCAAATTCAATTCAAATTCAATTCAAATTCAATTTAAATTCATATTTCCTTAAAAATCCATCAGCTTGGTTGGAATTCAGTAAACTTTAAGTCAAATTTAACGTAAAACTCAAACAACCAGCAAACCGCTAATTCCGGTACCATAATCTCTTTCATGGCGAATGATCCATGCAACCTGACATTGCCGTCCACTGGCTATGGTTGGCTGATCCCGATAAGGTGGCCTAATTCCCTTTGAATGCTAAAATGCTAATTTCCATCACCATCGATAAATGTGATGCACTTCCATAAGCCATGGGTGGACGTGACGGAAAATATGTGACCAGAAGCAGCACGGGACCATGATGACGATGACGATGATGATGATGATTATGATGTTGACGACGATGGTGAAGCTAATTACGATCAACACTTGCAGGCTGTTGTAGGCTATGTGGTGTTTACTGTGAAAATGGCACTCTAGCTTGTGTCTCATAAATACGTCACATCAATTTTGATGTCATCAGGTGGACATTGCTGCAGGCTTTCAACGGTACGAGTTTGTACAATCACTGCTTAATCAGTCCAAAAATTACCAATCTGCAGCAGTAAAATAGGTTTTGACAGCCATATAGTAGCCGTTCAAAAATCTACGCTGCTTTACGGTCAAATCCAATTAGAGTTCACCAACCACTTTCCGTTCGTCATCGACCTGCGTCGTGTTGTCCTAATTATAAACCAAGCTTGGCTGAAATAACTTCGTCGGTGAGAGTGCGGAGGAGGATAGCAAAAGCGACACTTTTATCGCGAAGAGCACCCCATCCTCCCACGAGAGAATCCATTTCCTTAAAAGCTTCAAAGGAACCAAGGAGTGAAGAAAAAAAGTTTTCTAACTCAATTCCCTGACTGCTTCCCTTCCATCATCATCGTCATTCTCGTCACGGGGTTTCCTCAGAAAGAAGCAAAGTTTCCACCTAACTCCCTGGCTTTGGCATACTCGAGTTAAGTCAGGGTCAACCTTTTCTAGAGTGCCATCGTTATGATTTTTTAAAAGACTCTTCTTCGCTGTTCTGCTCTGCTAAATTGAACCAGTTCTAAAAGTAGCTTTCTTGTGTCTAGTGATGATCCGGGAGGTGCAATATTAGAAAGCATGTTCTTGTCAGAAACCATAATTGCTCTTGTTGGTTAGGATGGTTTTATCAAGATTAGAGTATTTGGAATGGGTGTCAATCAAAAATAAATTGAAATTCTCCCTTCGAACGCTTTGAAATTGTAAGAAGTTCAACCATTAGTGTTAGTATGAACGGTTCTCAAATCTCATTTAATTTAAGAAAACATAAATAACTAAAACAGTTTATTTTTTTATAACTCCATGAACTACCAACAAAACACTGGATATGCCATAGTAGATTTTTAATTAAACAAATGTGTAAGTGCATTAAAAACTAAACTAATTCGAGAGCAAGCGCAAAGCTAACTTTGGAAGTAAAAAGCTGAATCATCTAAACTGCGATTGAAATCCAATAGGAAATCTCCGATATTTATGCATAATCCCAAGTTCAATCACGGTCACGGACGATCAACAAATCAATGTTGAGTTCAAATCTAAGTTCCTAATACAAATTCAAAAACAAATCCACACATGAATTGGGTATTATATTAGAATGAAAATTTAAATCATTTATTCAACATCTAAATCCTAAATCACAATCCAAATACAACCTAAGTCCAGCCCAAAATCAAACTTTGACCCTAAATACAATTCAAAATTGTAATTAGAGCTGTAAACCAAAAATCCAACCAACAGAATTTAAAAAAAATAATCTGAACACATTATTTCGATTTTAATCGAAATCCAAATCCTCAAAGAAGCTGAAAATATACATCAAATTTAAGTTTAAAAGTCTAATAATTTGAAACCCTACATAAAAAATTCAAGTCAAAATTTATATGAAATCAAAATCAGCGAAAAATCAATACATATAAAATAGTAATATTACAAACAGGCAACTCAGCAAAAATATATGCAAAGTACAATACAAAAAAAAAAAAAGGAACAGAAGAACTACGGAACAAAGAAATATTAGGTAAATAAGGAAAAAAGAAAGAGAGAAAAGCTAACTTACCAAAAATAAAGTGAAACATATGAGAATAAATGGTGAAAATAAGCTGCAAGAGACAAATGAGGGAAAGAAAAAAAAAAGGTAAAACAGAATATATTAAAATTTAGCACAAGCAAAACAGCATCAAAGGATACATGGAAAAGGCAACAAAACAGGAAAATTTACAATACAAACATTAAAACATAATTAAAACCATGAGAGGTCCTAAGATCAAAATCAAAATTATGTGACAAAATCAAAGTCAAATTCAAAGGCAAAGTCAAAGTCAATATTTAAGTCAAAGTCATAGTCAAACTCAAAGTCAGTCAAAGTCAAAGTCAAAGTCAAAGTCAAAGTTTAAGTCAAAGTCAATATTAAAGTCTAAGTCAAAGACAATGTCTATGTCGAAGCCAAAGTCAGTCAAAGGAAAGCAAACAACGAGGCAAAAATCAATTCCAAAAATAGCATCGAACAAGCCCAACAAGAAAACAACAAATAAAAAAAGAAAAAGCAAAAACAAATTGACAAACAAAGAGAAGGGATAGAGAGTGAAAGACAAAGAAGAAAACATAAACAGAATAAAAGAGGAGAGAGAATCAAATAGGGGAAAAATTGAAAAATAATTATATAATCAAAATGTGATAAAAGAAAATCAGTGGAACATAAAATATAAGAACCGAACAAAATGACAAAAAAGGACAAAAAAATGAATAGAAAAGACGACAAAAAAGAAAACAGTTGGACGAGTAAGAGAAGTAAGAGTAGCATGAAACAGAAAAATATTAAATCATGAGTCAAAGTCAAAGTCAAATTCTAAGTCAAAGTCAAAGTCAAAATAAAAATCAAATTCAAAGTCAAAGTCAAAGTCAAAGTCAAAGTCAAAATAAAAATCAAATTCAAAGTCAAAGTCAAAGTCAAAGTCAAAGTCAAAGTTAAAATCAAAATCAAAGTCAAAGTCAAAGTCAAAGACAAAGTAAAAGTCTAAGTCTTAGTCAAAGTCAAAGTCAAAGTCAAAGTCAGAGTCATAGTCAAAGTCAAAGTCAAAGTCAAAGTCAAAGTCAAAGTCAAAGTCAACGTCAAAGTCAAAGTCATAGTCAAAGTCAAAGTCAAAGTCAAAGTCAAAGTCAAAGTCAAAGTCAAAGTCAAAGTCAAAGTCAAAGTCAAAGTCAAAGTAAAAGTCAAAGTCAAAGTCAAAGTCAAAGTCAAAGTCAAAGTCAAAGTCAAAGTCAAAGTCAAAGTCAAAGTCAAAGTCAAAGTCAAAATCAAAGGCAAAGTCAAAGTCAAAGTCAAAGCCAAAGTCAAAGTCAAAGTCAAAGTCAATGTCAATGTCAAAGTCGAAGTCAATGTCAAAGTTAAAGTCTATGTCAGTCAAGGCAAAACAAACAAAAAATCCAAATAACGAATCCCAATACAAAATCGATCACGTATAGAAAAATACAAATAAAAAAATACAAAGAAAAACAAAATGACAAAATAACGGAAAAAAAAGAGATTAAAAGAGGACGAAGGAAAAAGGAACCAATTAAAACAGGAGACAGAAAACCAAATAGAAGGAAAATAAGAACAATAAATGTGATGAAAATATGAGAAGAAAAAGAGAAACATGCCCGAACCGAAAGTGAAACAAAAACAGAACCGGAAAACAGATAAAAGAGACGTCTATCTGGAAAAAAAGACGACAAAAAAGAAAAAAAAAATTGAAATAGTAGAGCAGAAAAAATCAATAGAAAAAGCTAAGACATAAAATGAGAATCAGGATCAAAATCAAAATTAATGTCAATGTCAATGTTGAAGTCAAAATGAAAATCAAAGTAAAATTCCTGATCAAGGTTAAAGTTAAAATCAATTTTGAAGTCAAAATCAAGGCTATAATCAAAATCAACATTTAAAATAAAGTCAAAATCAAAGTCAGAGTCAATGTCAAAGTCTGTCAAAGTTAATGTCAAATTAAAAGTCAAAATCAAAGTTAATGCAAGAGTCAAATTCAAAGTCGAAGTAAAGATCAGAGTCAGAGTTGAAGTCAAAATCAAAGCTTAATGGCAAAAATGGCAAAAGAGCATATAAAGAAAAGTATATCAAAAAGCATTAAAATAGAAGAGCAATCATAATCAGTAAGAATGCAATTATGCAAAAGTTACAAATAAAAACAAATAAAAAAATAAAAAAGAAAAGAGGAACACACAAAAAATTGAAGAAACGAATTAATATGCACAGTCACCAGAAAAAGGCACAAGAATAAAGAGCAACCCAGAGATGACAGAGATGAAAGAAAGGGTTAAAGAAAAGAGGAGAAATTAAGTCGAAGTCGAAGTCTAAGAGGGTTATTCCGATAGTCGCAGTGACTTTGGCACTTGGTCAAGTGAGAAATGTCACCTCAGAGATGTAAATCTTTCGGAATAAGCCTGACCTCGACTCTTGGAATAACACTCTAAGACTTAGTCTAAGCCAAAGCAAAAACCAAAGCCAAAAACCAAATTTCAAAGAAATCTAACGGGATGAACAATCATATAAAAAAAACTAACGAAAATCTAACAAGCACAACAAACATGAAAAAAATACAAAAATAAACAAAGTTACAAAACAATAGTTAAAAGGGAAAAAGAAACTACAAATTAAAACAGAAAAATGAGAAAAAGAAAAAAAATTAAAGAGAAATGTGAGGAAAATATGAGAAAAGGATAAAAAAGGGACAAATAAAAAAAACACAAGGATCCGGCAAACACATAGGGACAGAAAGATACATGAAAAATACGACAATAAGTAGAAATATTGAAATAGTAAAACAGGAAAACAGGAAAAGTTAAAATGAAGTCCTATGATTAAAATCAGGATCAAACTCAAAATTGAAGTTAACTTCAAGTTCAAGATTAAGGTAAAATCAAAGTTAGATTCAAACTCAAAACCTAAGGCAAAGTCAAAAATGAAGTCAACTTAAGAGTAAAAGTAAAAGTCTAAGTCAAAGTTAAAACCAGAAGCAATCCAAACGGCAAGAGAGCAAAAATGCCTAGAATTAAAAAAAAAATTACCACGTAAGTAAAATAGCGAAAAAGCAAACTAAGGTAAGAAATTATACATGTTAAAATGCACATACAACGACAAATCAAAAGTTCTTAAAAAGAACAATGGAACAAAGCCAAATACATAAATAATAACAAAATATAATGTGCACGCAAGACAACAAAAATACTAAAGCAAAACAACAGAGATATAAAGTAACTAGAAATGAAAAGAAAAATTAGTATTTTCCATTTAATTCCAACTACTTTTGCTTATCTTGACAGATGCGCGTATTTCGTCTACAATGTGCAGACTTCTTCGGTGTCGTGTACTAATAGCTCGAGTCGAGTGGCAAATACTAATTTTTCTTCTCATTTCTAGTTACAGGTATTCCATTAAACAACTCAAACTCTCAAGGATATAATGTTAAAAATAACAGAAAAAAGTCTAAATATGAAACAAAGGAGAAGAGGAACAACAGAGAAATAAAACAAAGAAAATCAAAGAGGAAGGAGAAGGAGGACGATAAATGTGACGAAAACCAATTGTAATGAAATAGGAAAAACGGAAAATAGAGAGTGAAAAATGGAAAATCAAAATCAAAATTAGAAGAAGAGACAAGGTGAAGGTCAAAGTAAAACTCACAATCATAGTAACACAGCCTTAGCCTAAAAAAAACAAATAATCGGGAAAACAAAAGAACAAATGAGAAAAAAAGTTTTTAATCAACAATGGAAAATAGTTCAAAAAAAAAGAAAAAGAAGAGCAAAAGAGCAAAAGCAAAATGCAGGAGAGCAAAAAAACAATTCGATAAATCAGAAGAAAGGAAAGGAATAAGGATAAGTGGTAAATAAAGGAAAAAAGGAAAAAAAGAAAGAAAAAGACACAAAGAAAGAAAACATATTACGTTAAAGAGGAGAAAATAGAAAAAAAAGAAATAGAAAAAGTCAAAAGAGGAAAATAAGCGATAGAAAAATGGAAAAAAAGAAAAAAAGGGATCGAGGGAAATTTAACACTATGAAGCAAGGAATCTAAAAAATATTAACTGAGGAACAATGGTTAAAAAGGAACCCAAGATAAGAAAAAAAAATAAGGAGGAATTTTTTTTAATAAAAATCAACAGATGCAAGCGGGTTCTAAAACAAAACCAACACAAATGTCAAACAAGAGAAAAATTTAAAAAAAATTTAAAAAAGTTATAAGAAACGCGGTAATATGAGAAGAATGACAGACAAAAGCAAAAAGTTTAGTGTAGAAGAGCAAAAGAGCAAAAGACCAATAAAGCAAAAGAGTTGCAGGGTGGAAGATATCAAGAGAGGAAAAAATCTTCCATTATTTTCGTATTTAGATCCCCGAAAACATGAATCTTCCCACATTAAAATTTTATACTTATATAATGCAAATGTTATCAACACAATTCAGTTGCACCTTTCTAACTATCCGAGTCTATAAATAAATTAAAAGAAAAAAACATTTCTGCTTTATTTTAAATCGAATTGGAATCGCATAAAAGATTAATTCAAGTAAAAACAAAAGTTTCAGTTACTATCTTAAACCAACATAGGCTTAATTCATTTAAAATTGTATAACATGCAATTTCCTCTTGAAAGTGGGTGTATGGGTTGTGGTTTATGTTTTAGATTTCCTGATAAATTTTAGTTATCTGGATGAAATTTGAAAATTACGAAAAAATTATGTTCATCAGCCTGAAAAGATCCCAATGAATTATGCCGCTTCCATGTCCATGTCCATGTCCATGTCCATGTCCATGTCCATAAAAACGGATGTTCCATACGGATCCTAAAATCGATTGCGTCATCTCTGAGAAAATGAACAGTAGGTCACGCATACAAACCAGTCCAGCAATGTCCCTCAAAATTCATATTCATGAACTAAGCCCATCGTGCCAGCATTTGCTCAGAACCGATTCCACAATTCCAGGTCAAGCGCAGGAACGCACTCGGAATTGACTGAAAGTATCGTCTGCGAAAGCCTACCACTGGATGCGTGCAAAATGAAGAGAACCCAAAGGTAAGCCGATTGCATAATTGCGAACCTCCAATTCACCCCCTTCAGGAAGGGATGAGACACCACAACGCCTACTACTACTACTACAACCACCAGAAAGGGGGCGGTTCTGGCCCAAAATCGGATTTCCAATTACTGAAACAGCAACAGCAGCCAGCCGGGCACGATGATGGAAGCGGATTAGTGGCAATTTGTATACACTCACACACAAACACAGAGAGCGGCTCTCGTCGTTGAATGAATATTTTTCTTCCTTTGGCAATGCGTCGGCGGAAATTGGAATCCACCCTGGTTGGGGCAGGCAGGCAGGCAGGCGGCAATGACAACAACGACGACGACGACGCGACAAGGCCACAGGTGTTGGCCGGATTGGCTTTATGGGATTACATATGGGAATCGATTTGTGTTTCAACCGCCGCTGGCTGCCGGTTGTCATGTGCGAGCAAGGCCTCAAGGATAATGGCCTCTCTCTCTGTGTGCAAATGAGGCTGTTATTTTTTTATTCTGATTCTTCTTTATGCAGATTGGTTGGAATTGCCTTGTGGCAATTCAAATTTAATGTTGATAATTTTTCGACACATATGAATCCCAATCCACACGAATCGAAGTTAATCAGCTTAGAGGGCTTTAAGTAGGCGAGCAGTTATTGTTCAAATTGTAGAATAAGCTCCGCCTACTTATCAGAAAACGTTAATAGATTTCCCTACAACTCTTCCTGGAAGACTATCATTTTACTTTCCCCCATCTGAAGCTCGACCTCGCATCGTTACACTATCAAAACTGTCATCAGAATGAAAATGGGGAAAAACTTCTCCGCATGCACACACACACAAACAAACAGACACGAACATAATAGTTCCCATCAGTGAACCGGGAAGGATGATAGACATAAAGGCGAAAAGTTTTCCCGAGCTTTCAAAAACACCGACAGACAGAAGGGCAGACCCGACGATGGAAACTACTCACGGCATGGAGAAGGATACGGAACCACACAGCTTGGCAGAACCAAGAAGGCTCTATTGCCTGCAGGCGGGATGGCTTCGTTGACTGACAGTAAAGACAGTTTATGAAGGGTTTCGAGGGCAACCGTGAGCGACGCGACGGGCAGGAAAAAAGAAAGAA
Source organism: Aedes japonicus (assembly GCA_034211315.2). NCBI lineage: Eukaryota > Metazoa > Arthropoda > Insecta > Diptera > Culicidae > Aedes > Aedes japonicus. The sequence goes on along the minus strand of JASCZW010000109.1, from coordinate 31,776 downwards.
AACTGTTGGTTATAGTGATAGCGATAGCAAGTCACCCATCCCACCACCCATCACGAGGCACGAGTTCCAACCTCCTTTCTTGGCTTGATGGCTTCGCATTATGGAACGCAAATAAGGGTTGAGAAGGGCGCGGAAAGATGATTTGGCCTTGTTTCGTCCGCGAGCGCTGGCTGTCGGCGATGATAGGGAAAAACCGCAAAGAGTGTCAAACTATTTTCCGAGTCAGATCACTCGTGCAGAACGGTCATGATTCGTTACAGCCACCACGTGGGTTGGAGTTGTTTGTTCTTGAAAGTTTTAAATGGCGAAGGAAGTGTGGACATAAACTTATAATAAAAAAATGAAATATAAGGCAAAAATCCCTCTAGCGAAATAGAGGTTGGCTTGCGGTAGGTTGAGAAACAAAAGTTGACAGCACCTGTGATGTAGTGGTAAGCGTGGTTGCCTCTCACCCCAGTCAGTCGGGTGTCAATTCCAGCCGGTGCCGTTGGGATTTTCTGAGACGAAAAATCTCGTTTTTTCTTCGGAAGGGCAGTAAAGCCGTTGATCCCTGCCCTTGTGTTGATGGGTTCGATATATGTATAGGATTCAGGTCATCTCCCTGGCGTGACGAACCAATCTTATCGATACCGATAAAATAAGAGAAAACATAAAATTGAAGATAATGTACTACAATGTAGTACAACATACAGTAGATCAGAAGAAAAAAATGCGGAATGCAAAAAAATCCACAGACACAGGAGCAGGTGGCACTCTTTATTCGCCTGGACAAAAAGTGACGATGCACGACCAGAAAGTCCAAAAATGTACATTGAACTTGAGAGAAAATGTATTTTATGATCAAATCTAACTTCAAATTGATTCAATTAGGATTGAAATAAACCAATTTTTTTTTAAATTTGTGTTTTATTTTATTTTATCCGGAACTGGCCCTGTATTGAATTTTCATTGCGCATGCCTTCGATGCCAGGTACAATTTTTGCAATATAATTTTGTGTCAAGAACAATCATAACCAGGAAGTCGAGAGATTTTCCTTAACGAAAAATTCCTAGATCAGACCGGGAATCGAACCCAGCCACCTCCAGCATGATGTTGCTTTGAAGCCGTACCTTAACCGTCTGAGCTAAGGGTGGACCCAAAATTGTATAAATATTGATTTCAGGTAGGCACGTTTGCATTGAAAAAGAAATGGTTGAGGATCTGAAAACATAATCATTAGGCCAATGATAAATCAATATTATTCTTGAATTAAAACCAACTATTACTATTACCAACTATCACCATCTTTCCAAATCTTAATTTTAACTCACTAAAAAGCTGAATTCAACAACAAATATTCGAAGAGTTTGAAATTAAAAATCAGATTGAAGTTCAAATTAAAAACAAAATTGAATTTAAATAGGAATTAAAATTGAAATTGAAATATAAATTCAACTTGGATTGGAACAAAAACGAAGAATTATTTTTCTTTAGAGCTCATTTACTCCGCCGCTCTTTCAATTGTTTTGGTTGTTTAGTCTTTTGCTCCTTGGATTTTTTTTTCTCTTACTTTCTCTCAATTTCTTCTTTGTCTTCTATTTTCCATTAAACCTCCTCTCTTCCCTTCAACCTGTTTCGTGTAACTCTTTCTCCATTTGTATTTTTTTTTTCACGACGATTTTTTTTTCACGACGATTTTTTTTGTTTTGCTTTCTTGCTTTTTTTCTGTTTTCTTCCTTAACCTTTAACTCTATTGTATTTTTTAGGAATTTCGCTTTAGTTTTATTTTTCACTTCTGTACATCCTATTTTTTTCTTTTTTCTTTTTCCGTTTTTCCTGTTTTACTCTTCGCCTGTTGAACTTTTTTCTTTGATTTTTTCATTTGACCTTGACTTTTAATTTGACTTTGACTTTTAATTTGACTTTGACTTTTAATTTGACTTTTAATCTGACTTTGACCTTCACTATGACTTCACGTTGACTTTGTTTATTACATTGACTTGGGTTGACTTCGACTTTGCCTTGAAATTGCAATATAAGATATAAGAAAAGAAAAATTAAATCATTAATTACCTTAGTTCCAAATTATTACCTTAGTTCCGAATCCGAAACTAATCTAACTTTTAATCTGAATTCAACAACACATCGTCGCAGAAGCTGAAACTTAATTTTTAATTGAAAGTTAATAAAAATATAAATTGTAATTAGAATTATTAAGACAATTGAAATCGAATCGGGAATTGGAATGGATATTAAAATTGAAATAATAATAGGAATTAAAATTGAAATTATTTTAATTGATATTAAAGTGAAAATTAAAATTGAAATAAAAATTGAAATAAAAATTTAAATTCAAATTGAATTTAAAATCGATATAAGAATTGAAATTAAATTGAGATTAAAATTGTAACTCAAATTGAAATTTAAATTGAAATTACGGTTGAGATTTAAATTGAAATTGTAATTGAAACAAGAATTCACATTAAAATTGAATTTGAATTGAATTTAAAATTGTAATTAAAATTAAAACTGAAATTATTATTAAAATTGAAATTAAAGTTGAAAATCAAATTGAATCTGAAATTGAAATTTAAATTGAAATTACGATTGAAACTCCAATTGAAATCAAAATTGAAGTTGAAATAAAAATTGAAATTGAAATTCGTAATGAAATTCAAATTGTAATTCAAAAGGATATTCAAATTGAAATTTTGAGCTTTATTTTCTTTTGGCCTTTTCTTTTGACTAAGATTTTGACTTTTAGTTTCACTTTCAATTTCACTCCTTGGCTTTTGTGCTTATTTTTCTGAATTCAATAACAAATCCTTACAGAAGCTGAAATTGAATGCAAAATAGGTATATAAATTAAAATTTTAATTGAAAATAAAATTTACATTATAACTTTGAATCAAATATTAACACATACTGAAATCAATATTGGGATTCAAGTTAAAATTAAAATTTGAATTGAAATGTAATTCAAATTAAAATTTCAAATAATATCAATATTCAAATTAAAATTCATATTAAAAATCAAAATAATATTCAAATTTAAATTCAAAATGATATTCAAATTGAAATTCAGAATGAAATTCAAAATGAAATGCAAACAAAAAACTGCAAACTAAAATTTTTAAGCCAAAGCAAAAGCAACCTAAAGGCAGTAAAGCAGATAAGCAAAATAGAACTAGAGCAAAGAAAAAGAAAACGACAAGAAAAAACAAATAATAATCAGAGTAGAAAGGGAAATAAGCTAGCAAGAAAGAGACCAAAAAACCAATACATCAAATAAGGCGGAGGCGTAATAAGTAATAGAGTAAAAATAGCAGTAACTTTTTTCTTAGCAGAAAAAAGAGAAAGAACATAAAAGATAATCATAATGATACCCAGAATGAAATTCAAAAAAGAACTTCAAATGGTATCTTAATAGAAATTTCAACTGAAAATCAAATTTCAAACCCCACAGCAAAATCTTAAGACTAACATCACAGCAAAAGCAAAAAGCAACCGAGAAAGAGAAATTCAAAGGAGTACAAGTGGCAAAATGTGAAAAAAATCTTATACGCAGAAAAGAAAAAAAGCAAAAGGCAGCAAACAAAAGAGCAAAATAAAAAAAAACAAAAACAGGTAAACAGCATTGACGCAAAGTTACCCTTTCTTTTCAAAAAAAAAAAAACAGAGCAAACAATGAGACAATCATAGAAGATTGAAAAAAGTAAGAAATAACTTAACAGGAAAATTCCAAAGAGCAGATCAGTCAAGCTAAGTTAAAAAAGTAAAATGGAATGCAAAAGCAAGCCAAGTCTAATCAGGCATTTATGTCACCATATCTAGGGATTTTTTTTCATTTCTCCAATGAGATACAATGAGATTCACACCTGTCTCGCACATTAATTTGTTACAGTGCCGTTATGAAACTTTCGAAGGATTCTTTAGTACAGATCGAAACACAAGAGTGCTGGCTAGTATACTTTACAAATAGTATAATAATAAACGTAAAGGTGATGAGACTATGAATGAAACAGAACCTTATCAAAAAGAATTCCTCAATGTTAGTGTCGACCTAATGAAAAAAGTCCTTAGAATTATGGAAAAATTAAAAAAAAAAGCAAAAAGAATCGTTATCCTAAGCATAAAAGCAAAACACAAAAACCACAAGGGGAACAAGAAAAAAGTGAAAGATTAAAAAAGTTAAAGAGGAAAAAAAACAAAACAATTCAGAAACTCAAAAAGGGGTAGAATTCAATACATAAACGTTAAGCTAAATAATAAAATAAGCAATAAATCTTGGAAGGGCAACACGGCAATGAAACGAGAAAAGGATACAAATAAAATTTAATCGAAATCAAATCTAAATCATATCTTAATAGACACGTATCTGGAAAAAAAAATCAAAAAAGTAAGTAACCGTTGTGTGTTTTGTGTTTTGGTAAAACAGGAAAAAAAAGCATAAGATCCAAGAAAAATGATTGTTTACATGATATCAAAATAAAAAACACACAAAAAAGCGAACTAGAGCAAAAATTAAAACAAAAACAGAACAAAAAAGAAAAACGCAACAAGCGAAACATACAGCGACCAAAAAAGCAAAAGAGCCAAAGCTAAAAAAAGAACGAAAAAAGCAAAAAACCAATACAGCAGTAGAGAAAAATGAGTGGAAAATTGCAACGTAGCGTAGAAACGATTTTAATTGACTGTAAAGCTCAACCAAGTCTTAACTATTGAAAATTATTGAAAAGAAAAATAAACACAAAATCGCAAACAGCTAAACTGCATAAAATCTGAATTGAAAAAAGGAAATTAGTAAAAACAATCCGTGTTCTCAAAAAAGCAAACATTGCAACGTTAACGGGTGAAATTGATTGAAAGGCGAAAAAAAACCAACAAGGAGGAGTGAAAAAGAGAAAAAGCCAAAAAGCAAACAATTTAAAAGTTAATAAAGCAAAAAGCAAACATGCGAAGGGAAACGAAAAACCAAAATTGCACAATAGTAATAATAAAAATGTTGAAGAGCAAAACAGCAAAGAAACTAAAATAAGTACAAACATGATCTAAATCGAATGCTTATCCAAATCAAGTATCTTTAAACTAAAAGAGTATCAAAGCATGAGATAGAAAAAAAAAATCAAAAATGAAGAAGAGCAAATAGCAGAATGGGAAAAAGAAAAAGAGTGATTTTTTTTAAGTTTTCGATAGAGCAAAAGTTAGAAACGCAATTAGGCTAAATAGATCGCAAACGCAAAAGATTAACCAACAAGAAAAATATAGATGAAAATGTTCGCTCATCACCATTTGACCCCAAGAGTGGACAGTAATGTTTGCTAGAATGAAAGATATGAAGAGAAAGTGATGATAGTTCCGTCAGTGTACGGCAGGTTGTGAAAATTGAACGGAAGCATTAAAAATTCAGCAAAGGGCTTGAATATAGCAGTGCTCAAAATGTCCACTCTTGGAGCCTCTCATGGTGATTCCACGCACGGAGAATACAAACATTACAATTATAGTAAAACAAAGAAAACCAAAAAAAGGGAAAAGCCAATCAATAAACAAGTTAAAAAAAGATAATAGCAGAAAAAGGAAATATGCAAAAGAAACAAAACACCAAAACCGAAATGCGCAAAAACAAAAATGCAATAGAGAAAAACAGCGAAGAAACAAAAAGAGAATACGAAAATGATTTAAATCAAATTCTTATCCAAGCCATGTCTTTTCAGACGTATTTTACTTATAAATCGAAGTTGATACGATGTATATCGAGATCGGATTGATTTTGGATTTGTTTAATAGGAAGTTTGTTTGTTTTCTAGTTTGTTTATTTGGAAGGCTCAATAATTTTAGCTCTACGGAGCCGATATTAAATTGCCTTCAATACAATGAATGACTTAATACTACGTTGAGTAGGACTTGGACGGCTTGCTCGCATTTTACCCGAGGCTAATAAGAGTCAATTTTGTTTGGGGTTGGATTGGGCAAAGGAACATGGAAATGGAATTCCGAAATCGTATCAGAGAGCTGTCGAGAGCGCTTGGATATTGTGCGATATGGTCCTGTGATTTTGGAGTGGAGTCCGATTCGGTTTGATTTGAGTATTAAAAAGTCAAATCTATTCCTTTGATAAAAGAATTCAACTTCGTTCAAAATTATCCACCAACCTTTTATTTTGGCAGTTAAGGATTTAGAATGCCGGTTACAAATTCCAATACCTTTAAAATTTGGACAATAAAATTATGTAATTCGGACTGTATTTAAACTGGATTTGAAGAATATAATTACGGTTCATTGTTATATCTTTTATTTAAGATCTTCAAAAATACCTGGAATTTGAAGAAAATAGACATTGAATTTAAGTTGTGAGTAAATTCCATCAGAATTGAATTTAAGCCGAATTTGAAACATGGAAGAATTGGATAGTTTCTCTAGAAAGCATCGCTGAGATGCTTAATCGAGTAAATATATGTTTTGGGCATAAGCCAAAAATGGTTTACAAAGTCAAAGAGATTTCCTAAATGCGTCAGACTATGTTCAATGCATAGGAAGACTTTTATCTGCTCAATTTCGATCTTTGATGATTTTGATGACAAAATTTAATCTCGTTTGTTAAATTTACGAGAAATCGTTCGTGGTTCAAAGTAAGTTTGAATAGGTAGCTTTACATTTTTTTAATCAATAATTTATTTGTACAAACTCAATCAAATCAACTTTATGGAGCCAAATTTTCATATTTATACACATCATTTATCTTAAAACAAAAGTTAAGGGGATAGAACCGATTACTCGCGGCCGTCTCGAGGTTAATAGGAACTACATTTTAACGGATAGGAAGCTGGGCGGGAATTTGAAGTATGGTTTACATAACACATTAATTTTATATTCTAAATTGTTTCAAAACTTATAACTATACAATTCATGGTTTTCTTTTGACTTGAACGTTTTTGATAACTAGACTAGTCGAGTTATTAGTACGAGACACTGAAGAAGTCTGCACATTGTATACGAAATACGCGTATCTGTGAAGATAAGCAAAGGTAGTTGAAATTAAATGGAAAATACTAATTTTTCTTCTTATTTCTAGTTGAACGTTTTTGAAAAGAAAAAACACACGCACACACACACATACACAGATAAAAAAATAGTAAACATAAAGGTTAAACTAATTACAATTCGTTACATTTTTAATGATGTAACATTTTTTCCAGTCGAATTTCCAGTGTTAGCTCTGACTTAGATGTCTTTTAAATGCTGTTCCGAACGGTTTGGTTTTTGATGTTTAAAGAGAGCATATATATATGCTTTAATATAATTTTTTAAAGAATAGCATAATTTGGTGAGACCATTCCATATGTAGAAAACATTTTCAATAAACATCCCCTTTATTTCAGTTGCCAATTGTTTTAGTTTGGTTGGACGAATGAAAGGAAAATTATCAAATAACAGATTTCACCAGCACTTGGAAAACGCATTTCGTCCGGTTGTCTCAAACCTACATGCTATTTTCAGGCGAATTAGCTTATTGGAAAGCGGTAGTTATTGTTCAGCTTGGATAGTTCAATTGCGATGGTTTTGGTTGTGCCAAATTGAAATGTTTTCCAGTAAATATGATTAGAAAACATTTACTAACTGTCCTGGTTGAATTTGATTTCCATTCCCATTTCATTTCCATTTAGTGAAATTTGTTTTCAAAGTATTTGGTCACTTGAAGATTGCCATGAGGAAATGATGCTGAAATTGTCTGATCTATGACAATTTCCACATCAATGATCTGATTTTTATATGCGTCCCTAGAAATGTTTCAGCCCATCACTTCCACTAGCACCTTCTATAAAAATATCTAAGATCATATCATCATCTCAAAACTTACGTTAAATCCTCCACGCCACTTAAGTTACCTGAAAGAAAGAAGAAAAGTCAAAACATCAGTTAACTCATTCGAGTCACATCAGTAAAACAGAAAAACTCCCACCATCCACCATCTCCTGAACGATGCATCACACTGCTTGACTCCCTAAATGCCATCGCCATCAATTTCCATCAAAAAGACAAATCCGAACACCATGACGCAATTAATCATACCCATCACTGACCATTAACGTCATCGCGTCTCCTGCCGAACTTCGCCCGGTCCAAAATCGCAAGAAGGACAAGAAACAGATTGGCACCGGCGATTTGAGCTGATGCCAAATAGATCTTGACACTCACCAGGAGAGGAAATTGCTTCTATTTAGAATTAAAAATAGTTCCAAAATCATCTCCAATCCTCCTGCAATCGTAGCTCGGGGAAAATTTAATGTCCCCAATCGTTAGGCGACTAATTGATGCATAACCACCGAACAGTTTATTAATTTCGTTTATTAAATTTTTCGCGTATGTTAATTTAGCTCCCTGGGGGTTTCATTTCACGGGGAAAACCGGGGCGGTAAAATTATGTTCAAGTGGATTACCCGTGACATGGAAATCCAATTAGCACTGAAGTCAGTCATCGATTGTTCAATTGGAAAGGTTCATCTACCTTTTGAATTTTATCCACAAAATCAGTTGCTAACACACTCGACACTATAACTCGCGCGAGACTCTTCCGAACCGCGGCCAATTCCAAACTGATCGATCGTATTCAATCAGCTAAACATTTGTCACCGCTCTGTCGTCGTTTAATGTTGATGATGGTCCAATTTTGAAAAACGAAAAAGTACCCATCATCAGTTGAATAACTTTGGCATTGGTGGGTGGTCCCATCATAATCATATACGGACTAACCGCGCTGGCAACACTGAATGGATGGATATTTATGGCGCTTAACTGGCAGTATTTATTGCCACCCACTATGCCAGGCTCTGCGTGTTCCGTATTGACCTTAACAATACAAATACATCCACCCGAACGTTGCCGAAACGGTTATCCAACTACGAACGGGCTGGAACGGCGCATTCTCGTAATTATCGCCCCGAAGTAATTAATTTTGCAGACAACAGACTAAACATTACCTCTTCCTGCTCCAACTCCACAGCCCCCAGCATTCCGACGACGTCTTGGAAACAGACTGTTCAAAATCAATTCGACCATTGAAATACGCTTCCTCGAACGGGAGCTTTTGAGAGTCGTTTACTTCCACCGATGCTGGTGCTGCTGCTGCTTTTGCTATTGTTTTGTTGATTTACCAGTTGGTGATTGGAAATTAATTTTACGCACGTCCGCCCGTAATTACAGATCATCGGTTCTCAATGGAAGACGGTTTGGGACGGGTTTGGTCGCTCGATTGGCCATCCCCAGAAACATGTGGGCGTCGACGTTGTCCTGGTAGACTGATGGGATGAGGTTTGCGATTGTGGGTGAAAGGAAATTCGAGGGACGTCTTCCGAAGGAGTGTGATGTTTGTGTTTGATAATGTTTAAAATGAAGTGGCGGTATGTTGAACATGGGTCGAAAGGGTAGGAGTAATGATTCGAAAGGGTTGTGCATATTGCTTGAAGCGATTAGAGGGAAACGATACGAAACACGATCCTTGGTAAGACAATGCAAGGGGAAGCATTAACACAGCCAGCCCCTGAGGGGATTTGTTGTTGGAGTGAACAATAGGCTGAAAGCCACCAGAAAAACAAGTGAGTCATTAAGCCAAAGTTGATATATTTGCCAAATTCCATTAGTATTTCTTGAGTACTTTTTTTCAAAAAGACGTATCTGATTTTGTTAACAATGAGGGGATGTAAGATTCGAACGTTAAATTCTTGAAACCTTTAGTACTTTCATGCAAACTAGGACCATCAACACAAGGAATTACATTTCCCTAATCGGATGCTACTCTACTTGAGGGTGCTGAGAGGTTTACGTTTACGTTTGAGTCTTACTTTCCCCTTTTTGTTTACAAAATCAGATACGTCTGTTTGAAACAGTACTCGAGATTTGAGTGATATATTTGAAGACCGAGTTGTTACTTGATAATCATAACAGGTTGCAAGGGTAGGCAAGGGGAAGGATACCGCCTTGACTGGTAAAAGGTTATGCAACCGATCGTGCTCTTATACTACCTATTGTTTTGATCTGGTTCTAGCGATTTGTACCTCTCCCAATACTGCCTAACATGAGTGATACATTATCTCCTGCTGTTGGGTTTATTTTTAGCATGTATCGAATATTTCACAATGTTACTCTCGTCATACTATTACTTATAGATCTCGGAAAGGAACGACGGTGAGTTGTGCAAATATTGGGAGAGAGACAAATCGCTAGAACCAGATCAAAGCAATAGGTAGTATAAGAGCACGATCGGTTGCATAACCTTTTACCAGTCAAAGGGGTATAATTTTTGGGATTTCCGCGTCAAAATCTGTGTCTTAGTGTATTCCGGAGTTTTTGGCTTCTTTCGGCACTTCCCGTTGGCTCAGTGCATCCTGGATGTTCAAGGCACTAAAGAGAGAACGAAGTGCTTTTACGTCAATTTTGGCTGGTCTTCCAGTACCTTGCTTGCGAGTAGTTGTTGGTGATTTTATTAGGATATGGTGAATTGTCGAAGCCTCAACATTTTTGCCTTTGAAATGTTGCACCATATACTTCTGCCGAGATATTGATTAAGTTTGTAGTACTGTATAACGCACTCGCGAAATACTACTTGTTCCGACGGCATTTTGAGCGAAATTGAGCTTATGAGTATTCTATTAGTAACAGATTTCCTGTCCTGACGTGTCTCCTATCCTTAGGATTTTCAATCAAGCTATAATTATTACACCCGGCTTAGCAAATGTTTTGATGTACTATGAAAACGTTGGAGGAATCAACAGCTCTCTTGCCGAGTATCAGTTGGCCTTCAGCGATGGATGCTATGATGTTTAAGCTCTCCGTGATTTCTGACTCAACGCAAACACTTCCACAAGTCAACTGTTCGACGACTTATACTCCGTATCGTCAAGACCGGGCGCCTTCGAATAGTTACAAAAACATCGGAGAAGGTGTTCTACTATCAGTCCGCTTGAGTCTCCAATCTCCTGGTCTAAATCCTCCTGGAAGTTTGTCGGTTTAATTGGCACGCGCCGTGACTCACTCAATTGAGTAGTCATGCAATAAGGACCATCCTAGGCGATTACAACTTGAGCCCAGTATCTTCTTGGCAGCGTAGTTCTCATGGTCATCTCTCTTTGATGACCTCCCGATCTTCAATCAACCTGGCATCGAATAAACTACTAGACGCGTAGAGCACTGTAGAGTATCGAAAACGTAAAACACCCACATTCTAGATCTGTGGCATGGAAAGCACGGTTACGCAAGTAGGCGCACCATTGGGTTCAATCCCAGTCGACGTCGGTGGTTTTCTGAGGCGACAAAATGTGGTCACGAGAAGTAAAGCCGTTGGTCCCACCTCATATTCATGAGTCGATTTGGGTCCAGCTGGGAGAGAGAGAGAGAGAGAAAGACGTACAAGCTCCCTGCATCGTCTGCAAAAAAGAACGCTTATAATCAAAATGGCAAGCTAGCAAAATTAAGAATAAAAATAGAAAGAGAAAAACAGTATATAAGTAAAAAAAAACCTTTCAAAACACAAATCAAAAAATGAAACAAGCAAAAATGACTAAAATAAGTGAAAAATTCCAAAAAAAAAGAAAATGTCAAAAAGCAAATCAGTCAAGCCAAATAAAAAAAAAGTAAAATTGGACGCCAATCTAGACCAAGTCTTATCGGACCTTTAATTCAACATATCTAAGGACTTATTTCATTAGGGCGAATCTAACAATGAAAGATTCTCTTCTGTCTCGCTCTATTTGATTTATTACAGTGCCATTATAAAACTTTCGAAGGATTCTTGAGAACAGATCGAAACACAAGAGTGTTGGCTAGCATACTCTACAAATAGTAGAATGAAATACGTAAAGGTGATTGGCCTTATGAAAGAGAAAGTGATCTTAGAGAATCCCTCAATGTTAGTTTCGACCTTATGAAAAAAGTTCCTAAATATATGGAAAAAATTAAAAAAATCAAAAAGCATTTAACACTAACTATAATGAAAAAGAATAAATGTAGGTGCGTTTTCTTTCTCAAATGAGACAAAAACAGAGACGCAATCCTATGTTTAAAAGCAAAAAAGAAAACCCAAAAGAGGAACAAGTAAAATAGTGAAAAAGTTAAAGAGCAAATGAGGCAAAAAAATTAGACAATTTGAAGCTAAAACAAAATAGAATTCAGGATAGAAACTTTAAACCAAAAACTCAAATAAGCAATTTATGTTCGAAGGGCAACACAGCAGTGAAACGAAAAAATGATACAAATCAAATTTAATCGAATTCAAATCCAAATCATATCTTATAAGACAGTCGTCATGATTTCGTTATAGCTGGGGAAAAAATCAGAAAAGTAAGTTAGCAAAAACAAAGAGAGCAAATAAGAAAAAAATGCATACGATCCAAGAAAAAATTACAGTTTTCATGATCTCAAGTTAACAAACACGCAAATTGGCTAATCAGAGCAAAAATGAAAACAAAAACAAAACAAAAAAGAAACATGCAAAAAGCGAAACAGCCAAATAACAAACAAGTAAAAGAGCAAAAGAGCTAAAAACAGGAAAAAGCAAAATCCAATACAACCATAAACTTTAGATCATAGAAAAGAATATAACAGAACATTTGAAATGCGATTTTAAATAGCAAAAGAGCTTTACTGCATAACACCAGAATTTAAGAAAAGAAAAAGAGTAAAAAACAATTCATGTTCTCAAAAAACCAAAAATTAGTAGCGCAAGTAGGCGAAATAGATCGAAAATGCAAAAAAAACCAAGAAGAGAAAAGCAATCGAAAAAGCCAAAGCACAAAAAAGTTTGTAAGCAAAAAATGAAATAAGATGATTGAGAGAGAGAGAAAGAGAGAGAGAGAGAGAGAGAGAGAGAGAACGCCTCTCTGTTCAAGCTTTCTGCATCATTTCGAGGATGTCAGTGATAAAAAATGAGGACAAATCGAGTACATTTGTTTAGAAGGTACCTATTAATGATAACTGGACTCAAAAATGTTGATGTTAGTGTGAACTATTGTTAACTTCTGTAAATTGAAAATCGGTTTTGAAAGCAAGTCATAAATTTTGGATTTTTTTCCTGCTTCATCCTGAAATCACAAACAGTAGGAAATACACAGAAATGTACATTCTCAAGTTCTGCGATGACTCATTGCATCGATGAAACGCATCCTTGAATTCTAAATGTATTTCCAATGGATCTATGACGTTTACTTGAATCAAAAATTCGTCAAATGACATCCCAAGCAGCACACTACGATCATAATTAGTTGCAGCAACTTGATTATTACTAGACAAGTCACATTTATGTTTTCTCATCCAAATGGCAACATTTGTGCTACTAGGGATTTGGTTGAAAGAACACTTAAGTTGAAATCACAGAAATGGATGGTAAGTTCAGATTTATAACTTTTCCCCTGTTTTCAACTTTTTTATAGTAAATTGCAAAATTTGTTCCAAAGTGCTTCTGAACTGGCTTTGCTGTCAGTTGATCAATTTTCCGAAAAATTTACGTATTAGAAAATGTAGGAAGATTATTTCCGATCTACTTAAAAGAAACTGAGTTCAAGTACAATGAAGAGTCGTTGTGATTTCGACTTTCGAAGACATGTTTATATTAAAAATTAGACCAGCGCATTGAAGACAATCGCCATTTGCTGATGAGAAGTCACGAACGAAGCCAAAACGCATGCACGTGTGAAAGGCTTGCATTTAATTTCAGGTGCACACTCACCATCTGTTGAATTTCGATGATGAGCTGGAAATGCTGGTTGCATATCTAATGGAAGGATGAGCAACGTAAGATTTTTTAATTGATTGCATTTATTTCGTCATGAGTGCTTGAAATTTAATACAAAACATCAAAGGAACGTTTTTATTTCTTCGACTGAGAAAGCTATCATTATTTCGGAGGCGACCAATGGTGAGATCTGCCTGGTTATAGATATATTACAAAAAAAACAATTTTCAAACTATTTTCAATCTTTAAAACATGGAGTATGTTGCAGTTCCCTTATCAAATCAATATTGTTTTCATTCGGGAATAATTGAATGTTAAAGTAATTCTTTAAAGACTAACCAAAAATAGGTTTTAGAAAATTACGAAGGTAATGGCAAAGCAGAATGTATTTCAAATTTGTTTAAAATAAAGATATTCCCATGGAACAGGGCGTGGTTCAACGGTCACCGAATAGAATGATTGCAAAAATACGGTTGATGAACAGTTCATCAAAACTTGGTTCAAATCTGAGATGGTAGGATACAACTAAGTATTTTTCTCGGTAAAGTTCATCCGATTTACAGAATCAGAATACCATTTATTGGAGACACATTTCCTCCTAAACTACGATTGGCTATTCCCCTGCGATGTCCAGTTGCAACTTCAACGATATCCCGACTTCCAACTAAGTAATTTTCATATGCTGATCTTATTAAGACCGCCTCTGCGTCCCGATATTTCTCGCTTAAACTCGATTGAGGGCTGCTTGCTTGCAGTTCCTCGAATATCGCAGACTTCCATGGTCTTGCTCCACTTGGTTTAACCACCTAGCTCGCGACGCTCCTCTGCGTCTTGTACCGGTTGGATTCACGGCAAACATCATTTTTGCGGGGTTGTTGCCGGACAGTCTTACAACATACCCCGTCCATTGTACTCTTCTAGTTTTAGCGACTTTCTAGATACTGTGTTCACCATAGAGCTGCGCCAGCTCGTGGTTCATCCTTCTTCTCCATACACTGTTTTCACATACACTGCCAAAGATTGCCCTAAGCAAGCATCGTTCGAATACTCTAAGGGCTGGCAGGTCCTCTTCGAGCATTGTCCACATCTCATGCCTGTAGGGAACTAACGGTCTTATCAGCGTTTTGTATATGGTACACATTGTACGGGAGTGAAGTTTACTAGACCTCAAGGTCTTGTGGAGTCCATAGTAGGCACAACTTCTGGTAGTAATGCGTCTCCGAATTTCTTTGCTGCAGTTGTTATCCAGCGTAAAGAATGATCCGAGGTACATAAACTCATCCTCCACCTTGAACTCATCTCCGTCGATTGTTACGGTTCTACATATTAAGGTGGCTCAACATGATCATTTTTTCAGAACAGCTCTTTTTTGGATCCATTTGGGGTCCCAAACAACCGTGTAAAATTTGGGGACGATTGGTTGTAGCCCTGCTTCCCGCATTGCGTTTGAAATTTGTATGGAAATTAGTATGGGAAAACATACTTTTTTGAATTTTCATTACTAGAGACCTCAACTAAGCAGTTAAAAGTATAGTCCAGGATGCGCCTACCAACTTTGTCGAAAGAAGTACTACGCTAAAACGTTTAAAAAAGTTATAGGTGTTCAAAGATCGATGGTTCGAATTAATTGCTAAAAATGATTTGTTCTGCCAACACTGCCGGTGTATCAATGGAAGCCAGATTTCAATCCGCAATAACTTTGGCGTTTCTTGTCTTATCGATTTGGAATGTTCAGATGAACTACTCATAAACATTTGCACAACTTTATGGGTGTATTTGGAGATGCCTCCTCCCCCCGCATGCCAACCCGCCCCCTCTCCCTCAATTCATAGTAATGGAATTACTGTTTCAAACTGAAATAACTTTAGTGTTTCGTATCTTGTCGAGTTGGTTTATTTAGATATGTTATTTAAAAACATTTAACCTATCTCATATGCCCAGTTGTTAAATGGAGGGGGCATACTTTATTCTCTCCACCCCCAACTTCGGCGTTTCTCATCTAATGGAGTTGGTACGTTCGGATGAGCTATTCAAAAGCATTTGCTCAAATTATTTTTTGTAATTGAAGAAGAGGTACATACCGATTCCTCCCCCCTCAATAATATCGATGGAAGTAAAGTTACAGATTGAAATAATTTCTGTGTTTTTTTTTTAACCAGTTCGTTTATTTGGAAGGCTCAATTGCGTTAGCTTTACGGAGCCGATAATCATTGTCTGTGGTTTAACAAGAATAACGTAATACTACGTCTAGTAGGAATGGACCGATTTCTCGCGGTTTACTCGAGGTTAAGGGTAATATTTTTCAGGGAAGGATCAGGTGAGGAGCTTGGGAGGGAGTTATTCTTGTCTCATCAGAGAGCTGTCGCCAGTACTTTTGCGTTATGCAGGGTTTGCTTTTAGTGTTCGATCGTCTTGGTGACCATTGGGCGACGATGAAATTCATCGTGGTGAGGGGGGACGGGGGCAAAACAAACACGAACTACTAAAAATAAGAAAAACAGAAGACCAGGAGAGTATAGTCTTATTTTAGACATTTGGAGACGCGAGTTCCCAACGCGTCTCTTACCTAAACTTCTGTGTTTCTCATCTTATCGAGTTGGTATGTTCAGATATGTTAGTCAAAAACATTGGCTCAATCATTTTATAGATTGATAGTGATTCTCTCCTCCTTTTTATTGTTTTGGTTAAATATACAAAGTCAGGCGTTTGCACACAAATGTAATAAGATTTTAATGATTATCTTTCGATTTTTTTAATTTTATGATGTCAACGGGTGCTTCTTTCGATGTTGTTCGATCACCTGAAGCAAATATTGCTGTTGATTTGGGTTTCGAGTAGATTTCATGTTGAATTCAGAGATTATTCGTTTCCCACATTCATGTACCTTGCTATACTGCCGTTCTACTTATAATTGCCCCATGTTACTTTCCACAAAACAGCCAAAACTCAGATCAATTTGTAATCAATAAATAGGACATACCAGAATTCATTTAGTTCCATAAAACTACTCGTGGCACAAATTGACCCGAGTTTTGATTATTTTGTGGATAGCAACATCACATGGGACAATTATGCGTAGAAAGGCAGTATAGGTTTCTTTATATTTGATGGAGAGAAAAAAATCGCTTAGATATTATTAAAAATACAACACTGCTTCGTGACGCAAATTACGTCATACAAGGTTCAATTCCATCACCACACATTGAAACGGCATTTAAATCACCTCGGCATACAGATGCAGATAGAAAAAACGGTTTTGTTTGGAGCGCTTCTTTTGTTTTAGAGAAGAATGAATGCAAACATTCATGCTATGCGTTCATATATGTCTGGTTTTGTAGCTATTGATCTAATCTATCATACCAAACGTATGATTGATTTGTTTGTATCGAAATCATTGACATAAGCCTATAAGACTGATCAATTTTTAAATAGCTCATCCGAATGTACCGACTCTATTAGATGAGAAACTCCGGAGATGATGGTGGAGGGAATATAGTATGCATTCACCTTTAATCCAACCTTTTCCGCTTCTCGTATCAGCTTGGTGTGCTGATCAGCTACCACCTGGAACGTTCTGCCGACAATGTCCTCATCGTCAGCGAAGCAGATGAACTGACGGGGTTTATTGAAAATCATACCCAACATGTTAAAGTCCGCTCGTTTCATAACATCTTCTTGCCTTGTCGAAGTCCTTTGCGTCATACGAGTCCGATAACGCACCAGATATCTCCGCGTAACATTGTACTGGATAGTAGCCTTATTTCCCGAAAAAAAGTTCTCGTCCATAATCTTCCATAACTCTTCACGATCAATAGTATCGTATGAGGCCTTGAAGTCGATAAACATGTGGTGTGAAGGGACCTGATATTCGGGACACTTTTGGAGGAACGGCAACTTAAAGATTTCGTCGGTTGTCCGTTCGCAACCGTTCACAAAACTGGATTTTTAACTTCCCACAAATCTGCTTGCTATCGGCTATAGACGACAGAAGATAATCTGGGACAGCAGTTTGTAGACGGCGTTGAGAATAGTGTCTTTGTATATTGGGCACATAACTCCTTCTTTCCACTCCTCCGGTAGCTGTTCTGTAACCAATATCCTGACTGTTAGTCGATGCAGACAAGTCGCCAACTTATACGTTTCCATTTTTATAAGTTCCGCTGCGATGTCATCCTTTTCTTATTCTTATTTTGTTATTCTTAAGCATCCTAAACTTCACTTATCGTGTGAGTTGGCACGTCATCCTCGTCAACCATACCGATAAAGCCATTCCTTCTGCTGCCTTGGTAATCCGGCTCTGCGCCATTCCGGTATTCATCGTAATGCTGCTTTCACCTTTCAATCGACCCACGTTCAGCCGTCAAGGGGCTATTCGGAAACCACGTAGACTATTTTTTGGGGGAAGTGGGGGAAGACGGTTCTGACCAAAGTCTACGCTCCGTACAAAATTTAAAAAAAAAATAGGGAGAAAAGTCTGGGTCTAGATGGTCTGAGATTTTCAAAAATTAGTTTACGTGGTTTATAAACAGGCCTCAAGGAAGCTCCATCTTTATCCCGACACATTTCGGGTCGTGGCACGAAGCCTTTACGATACGCGTTCAGCTTCTTGTAGAATTAACGCGTATCTTGAGAACCCTAGTAGCACACATGTTGCCATTAAGTTGAGAAAACATGAACATGCCTTTGTTAGTCATAAACAAGTAGCTGCAACTAATTATGATCGTTGTAAGCTACTTGGGAACGATACAGGTGCTCCATTTCTTCGCACTCCAACTTCTCCAGGTGATGCTTCTCATCCCGGAAGAGTTAGCTGTCTTTGTTTCTGTCTGTATCGCTCCACATTTTAACGAAGAAAGCAAGAAAGCAGCATCAACGCCCACGCTGCATTCTTCTCATCTAGAACCGTTTGACAATCTTCGTCGAACCATTCGTCCGTCGTTTGTTTTCCACAAACTTTATGACGCCTTCCGCTACGTTGTTGCTGGCTGCTTGACGGTCTCCAGCAGTCCTCAAGAGGGGCTTCGATCAACTCTCGCTCTGCCGGTAACGCTGCTTCAAGGCTCTGCACGTAATTAGTTGCGACTTGGGGTAGCTTCAGTCGCTCTAGATTATACAGCGGAGGGGGTCGGTATCGAATGTTGTTCACAACGGAAAGTCTTTGGCGCACTATTACCATTACCAGATAGTGGGCTGATTCAGTCTTCCATCAATCAAAAGGTGGTCGATTTGGGATTCGGTCCATTGTGGTCTCCAGATGTACCGATATGGGAGGCTATGCTGGAAGTAGGTGGGATGTGAAAGTAGTTCGCCTCCCCACGGTGTACCTGAGAAACGTTAAGCTCCCCTTAATGGCAAAACAAACTACAACGGAGACCAAACGGCGCGGGATCCTACAGGAAGCCGTAAGCGGTCTTGACATGGACAACAGGGACAACCCTAGGGTAGCAACCCCCAGACGTTCTAACCCCGGTCCCGACCCTGACTTTCTCGATCGGAGGAAGGACCATATGAAGCGAGATTCGGCAGGTACCGTAATTGGTCAGCCAGGGAGATCGCGGACGATCTGGCGCAGAAGTCTCGAACCCTGCTTCGATCCAAGAGCATCTCAATCAAGTCAGCGTCGGGTTGGCGAAGGTAGTTACTAAAGACCTATGTAGTTAGACATAGTGGGTACGTAAAGCACGCTAGCCCCCTCCCTGAAGTAATACCGAAAGGTGGTTCCGGGGAGGGCACGGGTAGGTTTTTAGTCGGTCGAGGAGTTGACGCTCTTATCCTCACACCCTGAGATCTTCAGGAGTCTGTTAGCTAATTTTCCATCCCGTCTAAAAATAAATAAATCTGGAAGTAGGTAGTACGCACGGCTATGTTTTTGGAGGCATCGATTAGTCTGAGTTCACCCATCACGATAAAAGTTGTATCCAGCTCGCGTGTATTGCTGCAGCTCTGGTTGATCGTATAACCATCCCTATGCGTATGTACCGTTGATTCTTTCCAGCAAATTCTTTGCTTTGATTCTTTGCAGCGCTACAATGTTAAACTGTGGACCCTCGGAAAGAATGCGGGCACTTCTAGAGAAATTGAGGGACTTTCGATCCGTATTTGTAGGGCCTGCACCAACCCCCTGTCTCACCGGACCATCGTGCACAGCTCTGCTTAGAGTCCCACGCTGGCACAAGGACGATGTTCGGCCGCCCCGAATACGGAGAACAAACGCTGTTTTAAGCCGCTCATGACTCCGAGAACAGACACTCAGGTTGGTGAAAGCCTGGACACTCAAGTAACAATTTCAGTTTTATCCTAGCCGTATAGCACTCCTCCCGGCTTTGTGGATAAAACTACAATCAAACCTGTTTTGTCTACCAACACGTCCTCTTTCCTTAAAGCCAAAATTTGTACAAAGTGGCCCACTCTATAGATGGCTGTGAACACAACTTAAAAAAAAACAGATTTTGGAAATATTCTAGCAATAGATTCCATGACCACTTGAGAACCTTCATAAAACCTATTGGCTGCCATGAAAACCCGCAAACGGCCAAATGGCCACAGTTGTAAAACTTCACTGTGATATCGTGGTTGGTTTTTGTTGTTCTGCTTTGTTCGATTCTCTGCTCTTCTGAATTCATTTAGCAGTAAATAACATCTAAGAAATAATTTGCGGGTAATTTTGTTTGATAGCAAAATATTTAAAACAAATTCAGTTTTTTACAGCGTATCATGCTCCAAACCATATGCGCATTTATTGTTGTGTTGCGAATTTACAACAACAAGAACAAAATTCAAACAAATATCTATATAGGGTAAGGGGATGTAATGTTAGCCTAGCTCCTTCATTCGGCCTATGAACCAAATGTGTCATTAATTTAGCAAAAATCATGCTATGCAACGCTATTAAGATGACCGATGTGATCCGAAGTAATTGAGAGAAAATTAATTAACTTATAGTTGTTCACTTCCGCGTAATTTTCGATTTCTTGAAATTTTTTGGCATCTTGATTTCACTGGTTAAGCTGAACTCATGATCTACACGATCTTCAAGTGATCTTAATTTGGCTTAATTGAATCGATAAAGCAAGTAATGCAGTCTAGATGTGCAGAAAATAGTTGCACGTTACAAAATAACTGTTCACATAGCTGAAATAGCAATGATTTTACAAAAGACGTAGACCCAATGTTGGGGACAATTTTTTTTTGTATGTTCCCAACTATGGCCTGTTGTATCAATAACGTAGTAAAAACGTTGTTATTGCTAAAATTTCAAGTGGAACTGCATGAATCAGCGGTTGTTTATATTCAAATGGCTCAGCAAGTGTATAACTAGTTGAATCTGGCTTACAAACTTTATGAGTTATAATAAAATATGTAATCGATCGTTGCAGAACAGGCTGAGTCAAGGGACACATACCCTATATAAAACAGAGTGGCATACGTAGAACCGCACATAACTCGAGAACAGATCGTCAGATTTATGTTGCCTTTGTTTCGTTCTGTTCGGCTACGCCCAAGGAACATTTACAAAAAGAGAAAGTTGGAAAAATTTATGGGAACTATGAAAACTTCGAAAATGATAGATTTTCAATACATAATGTATGTTTTTTTTTGATCAAGTTGTCCTTGACATGGAACGTAGATGACGTTGACATTCCGTAATTTTGCAGCCTACATCAGGAATTATGGGTGTCCCGACTTATTCAGAACGTTTACTTGCAACCCAAAATGGACGGAAAAAAACCAGCAATTGATACCCGGCCAATACATTTAAGTACGTTTGCAAATACGTGAACAAGGGCAGCGATATGGCAGTTTTCGGGATTGCTGCTCCAGATGCTAACGACAAAGTGACGTGATATCAATTGGGCCGTTGCGTGAGTAGTAATGAGGCGATATGGCGGATTTTCTCATTCCCGATTCACGAACGCTACCAGACAGTTGTCTTTTTGGCGATCCACTTAGAAAATGGACAACGTGTCTACTTCACGGAAACAAACGCAGCCCATAAAGCGAGTTGACCACCTACCACGACATTGCAGTTTTTTCAACGCTGATTTTGATCGGAGACATGTGTTTGCTTATATGCGGCAGTTTGTTGTCCAAATTGAAAAAACGACGCGCAAAAGGCAAAACGACACGCAAATGGAGGCATTTTTTCATCGATGCACCTGGCGGAACTGGAAATTCATTTGTTGCATTTTACAAGAAGGTGTAATGATAGCATTTCACCAGATAAAAAGCATTATGAATGTTTCATACAATATACGAGACATTTGTTCTGTATGTATGTATGTATGGTAGCCACCATCCTCTCTAGCCCTTGGCTTGGATGCAGCTCCACTTAATAGCAAGATCAAATTTGGCCACCGATCTGAATTCGCACTATCGCTGTATGAAGGGCCAAAAACGGAGGGGTGGACCCGTAAGCAGAGACACTTACACGAAATCCACGGGAAATTAAGAATCTCCTTCCAACGATATGATCCAACAAATCGAATAACACAATTCGCAATACTCATTAAGCTTTCTACAGGATGGCTTGTTAAGAAGGGCGCGTCACTCTCCCTGAAACTGTTGGAGTAGAACTCGCAGCACCACACTCGAATCGGTAGGATAAGATATGATACTGTTTGTTCCCTCCTAGACTCAGGCAGTCAATCAAACCATCGTCCAGTTTCAGCTTGAATGATACCCTGGTGCTCCCTCCCAACCCATTATTTATTATATTTATATAAATATAGATGTAATGTAATAATAATATGTTATATATGAATATATAGTAGTGCAAAAAATTATATAAGGATATTTAGTTAAAATATGTAATAGTTGGAGTTCACGAGCCTATGATAACCATGTTAAAATAAATTAATTAACCTGCTGAAATAATAATATTAAGGAAGTAATAATAATATGCAGCTTCGTACCACTTTGTATCACTGATAGATGACTGTATCTCTGGAATGTGAAGGTCATCTTGTTATTCAATAAAGCATTCAATTGTATATAAAACCATAATATTATATTATTACGTATTTTATCATGACATATGGATATTTAACCTTCTGGAATGAAGAGCATTTATTAATTTTGAATATTATTTTATATAATGCAATAAAATAATTATACCTGCCGGATCACCAATCTGAAGAAATTTAACAACTTTATTAATTATTTTATTACTTCTTCCATAATATCATATTTATGATATGCAATTAATAATGATGAACAACTGTGTTCCTCTGAATCGCTCAAGTAGTAGTTGATGATCGTGTACTGAAATGCTAAGGTCATATTATGCCATTTAATGGAAAATATAATGAAGGAATTAAAGGTTGAGTGGTCGAGAGAGTCGTCAACATTTCTATTAATGAAAATATGCTAGAGCTTGTTAAAAACATGCATCATATAATAACACATACTAGTATCTACACATCTATATATACATCCATTGCTACTTTCGAGAAGGCAACTCCGACGGTGCTGAGATACAGCTGAAAATTGATCCCCAGTCTTACTGCTGCTTCTACCAGGGAGATGATCATCCTATAATCCGCAAGACCTGCTCTCTAAACTGTATGGTACCTGAGAGAAATTTACCTTTCTGGCGTAATAAATGTAGATCATATTGAAACTAAATAAAACATAAAACATTGAAATATACATGAATCAATAAAAATATGTATGTATCTTGAAATATGGATAATAAAATACAAACGATATTCAGCAGAATTGAGCATTTATTAATTTTAATAAAATCCAATGATCTAAAGGAACAGTGGATATTTTTAGCATAAATGATTTATAAGACAAAAGAAAATTTCACAGCCATACTGAACTTTAGATTCAATTAACACATTTATTTTTGTTTTTATTTGCACTAGTAAATGTACTGAGATATTGCAATTTTTTACTGTTCTTATAAAATAGTTGTGGGCAATAAAATGAGGAAAGGATCTCACAAAAAAATTACCGATTCAAATAATTTGCACCAATCGGCAATTCAAAAAACCTGACGCTAAACTTACCAAACAACTTCACTGCAAAACCATCACCCACACGCAGTTGCCACCTTCGCTCGTTTCTCTAACCCCTCTCATGTTACACGGACCTTATTCACTTACACTCCCATGTCTTCGCTGATTAACTCAGTATCAACTCACTAGATCCGGTGGTTTTTTCTCTTTTTCTTTCTATTCACGCCAATCCACACTACACCACTTTCTAACTTCTACCTTTTCGCTTTACCACCAACAACCACCACTACTGCGTCCGTTCACTTCCGACCTCTCGTCTTCCAAATCCGCTAACTGGTCCAGCGATAGATGTTCGCTCCAAAGCGCACTCAGAGGAGTAGAAAAGCTAGCTCTCTTCCATTTTTCCGGCACCAGGAGAAGAGAACGACCTGCTCCTCGCCGTCGACCTATCAGTTCTCCCTCTCGCCACACACCTTATGGGACCACTATTTTCACCACTGCAACCCGTGCGGAAAGCCAACGTTCTCTCCGCCGAAGTAACGCTCTCTCCCAATCTCACACTCCTGCAGACCTATTCTTGCTGTATTTCACCACGCTCTCTCGTTGCTCTTTAGAGAGCTGACAAAAGATGCCCAAGCTCACCGCTCCCCGAATCCTGCTTCCGGCAACAACGACTTGTTCACCACACCACTCTCTCTCACTCTCTTCACCGCCCACACCGCAATCTTCCTTTTTTTCCATAGAATTCCTCTGCGTTTTCGCTTCGACACACCACGTAATTCGTTAAGCCACAATTCTAGCGGCCAATTTACCCATCACCTTCCAATCAACCACCACCAAAACTTTTCTTTCGCGCCAATTGGCCAATGCTCATTTGCTTCCACGCTTTTCAACGAACTTCCCAGTCGCAACAAATAATTCACTGACACAAAATCACAAAATAATGGAACACTCTACTCTGCTCTGCACAGCCAAACACGTCCGATTCGATAAACGAATGAACGTGAACGATATACGAGACATTTGTTCTATGTACAAAATCCATGCTTACGAAACGCGTTTAAGCTATCTAACGAAAATAAATTTTCAGTGTACCATTTCACAACGGCGAAAGAGGAACTCATTACGAGTGTTTTCCCAAACATCGTCCAAAATTATGAGAACCACGATTGATTGAGTGCACGTGAGATTTTGGCAGCGAAAAAAAGAATGTCAATGATTTGAATTTTGAAATTCAAAATGAATTTTCTGGACAATTACATTCAACTCAATTGATTATGTGACTTATCCGGACGAAGCAACCAACTATCCAATAGAATTCCTGAGTTCATAGGATTTTTCTGGATTACTACCATATAATTTACGACTGAAATTGTGTAATTCAACAAGATTGGTCGTAAAGTAACTCAAGAATAATGTCATTCAAGCAATGATACTCAAGGGCGAGGAAGTGTTCATTCCAAGAATTCCACCTCTTTCAAACAATTTACATTCGAGTTCAAACGAAAAGTGTTTCATGCAATCAATATAAAAAAATCGAGTGTCGTAATCCATTATCGATTGCGAATGAACCATAAAAAATTTAGGTGACAAACATGTATGGCTTAAAGTTACTCAAAAAAAAATGTAAACATTAATGCTCGGAATAATTTGAATCATCAAAATAAGTGAAAGCGGAACAAAGTTCACCGAGTCAGCTAGTGTTCGATAAATTAATCATGAATTTCTAAAAAATTGATGGAATTTAATAACGTTATCTAAGAAAAGGCCGAAATCGGTCTCCATTACATTGCATTAGCATTGACATTAGATTTAAAATTTGATGCATTTGTTTTTCCACATTTCAATTATTTCTTATATTTCAATGTGGCGATTGGGAAAAAAATCACAATGCTGTCATAAAGCAAAGTTATCTTCGCAATGACTACTTTAAAACTATGTGGTCATTTAGTGACTTCCCACAATGCCAACTTGCCGTTTAATACATTTACTGGAGGCAAAATGTGTTGAAAATGCTCTTTAACCTGACCATAATAAGATAATATGAATGGGTCCTAAAACGGTATTTCAAAACAGAGTTTTATGAGTTCATAAAGCCGAAATAAAACCTTTGATAGGAGTTTAACGTATTTGAGAAAACGAGGTTTAACGATCGCTTTAGACAAGCTGTGTAGGTTCTCATAAACCTGACTAAAATATGAATCCTATTGGTACCTGTTGGTCATAAGACAAACTAAAATTCTTTCTGGTGGCTTTGGCAAACTTAATATAGCTGCATGGTTTGGCAATATTTACACGTATATCGGGATGACTCGCTTTGAAAGGGCTGCTTTCGGATATTTGTGGGATTTTTGAGAAAACTCAACAGAGTCCAGCAACTGCTAACCCTCCCCCCATATTCTGTCCGAAGATGCATATTTTGCATCTACCTTCCACATCTGGAGGCCGTTCATGATCCACAACCTATGATTCACCGGGTGGCTTGTAGCTCAGCTTCGCCCGTCACTGCCCGGTTCAGCTCAGTATTTAAATCAATTAATTATGAATTAAATCAATTTATAACAGTTCTAAAAGTGGAATTTCTAAAGTTTTAATGTAATCTGCCTAAATTTAATAGAACGGCATTTGAACTTTTAATAAGTGCATGTGTATGAATAAATCGTAGTTGAAATTACGTTTAACCCAAACGCTGATCGATCTAGAATTTCATTTCTCCTAAACTGCACACAATTGCCATAAAAGTGCCATAAGGACCATAAACAGTTTTCCGCGAACTAAATTCCAATGACTATCGCAACCGAAAAAAAAGAAGAATATCCACCAGTAGCTACACCGTAAAATGCAATGCACCCGAATCGTCGACTACGGTGTTGCCAGCCGCCGAGGTCTTCCCAAGCGGGCGGCGAACAAACGGGCGAGCGATAAAATCACCTTTTTATGGGTCAGCCATAACAATAAAAAAGCGCACCCAGCGGCAGAAGCAGCAAACTCCACATTCCCTGACGGTTGTGTTTGTTTTCGGCAATCCTGCCCCAGGACCCCCTGCCTTTAGCAGAAGAACTCGATCGAACAAACTACTCCAGCAACTCGACCAACAGCCCGGTGCGCGTGACGTCTGTACTCTTCATCGCGTACGACCGGAGCAACTGGAGATGGAGGGCACTTTTGCCTCGGCAATTATCATTAATATGAAAACGACTACCCGGTTTGACTTTTGCTGTCACGATCGGAGTCATTATATCACACGGTCCATTTCGAGTCCGGTGCATGTGTATCTACAAAACAAAACAGTTCCATCCTCTCTCTTCGAACGGAGTCTCGTCCAGCCGGAGTGCCCCGAGGGAGGCAGAAGGTATGAATATTTTTAATTGCCGGATCGTGCTCGGCAGTAGCAGCCAAGACCGGGCTAGAAATCCATCAAGCGCCGCGGCGCAATCAATATTCGTAATTATCATCGTCATGCATAATCTACCACCGCGAGAGAGGGGAACAGGACGAATGGGCATTCCGTGTGAATGGCATTTCTAACACCTTGGTCCGATAGGTAGCTGGATGACCTAAGCCACTTGACTAGCGCCGGGTGATTGATTTATTCAACTGCCAACATACCTAGCTCTGAAATGGGCTTGCGTCGATCGGCGGAGGAAAGCAGGTCAGCCGAGTTATTGCCGAAGAGAAAGTAATCCTGTCAGTTCGAGTCAGTTTTGAACAGCATTATCTAGCTAACGATTGACAACTGGCAGAATAATTTTCCAGACGTGATAAAATTCATCACGCCCCATAGATTCATTGCACCATAACCTAATTTGCTGGATCGTTATCGCCGAATGCGAATATCGTTAAACGCTCGCTGGTTGATTGCTTCAATATTGGATAAGTTCGCACGTTTAATCACTCATGGGGTAGTGCCTGTGGGAATCGACTCGAGCCCCATCTTCTGACTCGCTGACAATCGCCACACAGGAAACAGGGGAACGGGGGGAACAGAATATTTTCGCGTCCGAGTTAATGGAAACAAATGGTCGAGAAATTTATGGCAGCAGACTGGCTGTGTTGGCCATATTTCTACGCTCCATTAGCCTGGCCGTATTCGTTCCATGGAAGGGCGAGCGATTTTCCCAGGTGACTTCGAACCGGTTGACAAATTTCACAAATCAGGAAATCACAGCCAGAGAGGTCACAGACATGTCAGTAAAGTGAGATTATCTCCGCTGGGATCTACGATGTGCACTATTTTTCATCCTTTCTCGCCAGCTCGTCGGGAACTGATAATTGGATTCCGGTCCTGTATGACTCGATTTCATTAGCTCATCCTGGCATGATTAGATTGGTGCAGCCCCGAGGGGTACTGTCGTGTTCATACACATCCGTATTAACTCTGTTTCCGAGACGCAAGTAAGAAGATTCCTGAGGGGAAAATCGATACGTCTTAATTAGGATGTTACTCCGAGCTGAAATTGTATCAGAGCTGGATTATGCTCGACTCCTTCTGCAGAGACGGCTAAATAATGGCAGCAACTGGTTACAGAGTCCTGGGAGGAAAAAATGAACCTCAACTCGGAGCTTTGCGGTGAAGTCATTTTTCTAATTAAAATTTTTTTACGACCACGTTACGCAGGCAGCTCAATGATAATGGAATTAAATGTCCATAAGGTGCGCGGTGGAAAAAGTACAAAGAAATTCTTCATTAAATTGACGGAATGATGGTTAAAAGCGCCATCTGGCTTCGGTCCGCAGCTAAGAATCGTAAGAAAAGACACAAATGCAACAATCATTTCCGCCAGATGCAGGAGAAGTACTTTTTAATGACGTTGCGAAGAAAGAGCGAAGTTTGGAAGAAAATAAAAAAGTAAGGTGTTACGAAACAACTTGGTTGCTTGGATGCTAATATTTGCGAGGGTGCTAAATAGTAAATGAGTTGAAAGTTTCTCACTTGAGGAAGTTTTTGCAGCTCAGGAAAGTATTCTTCGGCTAGATATAATGACTAAAATATTTACCTGCACTTAGTAATTCAGAAAAAGCACCAAAAATGAAAAAGTGCCACTAAATTATTAAGGCCTGTGCCAACAAATAATGTGTGATCAGCATTAAAAAATTAGGAATGAGCAATAAAAGATGAGAAAAGATCTTCGGATAATCTAATTGTGACCGGTAAATCTATCAAATAAAGCAACAGCTATTAGTATATGTGCAATTAAATAATAGCGGTATTTCCGCCAAATTATGTAATTTGAGCACTAAACTATTCGCATATGTCTTTTAATTTTGTTGGATTTTCCCATAAAAACAGTAAAATGAGCAATGGATAAATAAATATCCATTGCTCATTTTACTGTTTTTATGGGAAAATCTAACAAAATTAAAAGACATATGCGAATAGTTTAGTGCTCAAATTACATAATTGGCGAGAATACTGCCATATTTAATTGCACATATACTAATAGCTGTTGCTTTATTTGACAGATTTACCGGTCACATTCAGATTATCCGAGATCTTTTCTCATCTTTTATTGCTCATTCCTAATTTTTTAATGCTGATCACACATTACTTGTTGGCACAGGCCTAATAATTTAATGGCACTTTTTCATTTTTTATTGCTCAAATCTCTTTTAATTGATGATTAATTATGCTGCCGATAAATAATTGCTTCGGGATCAACAGCTAGTTGGTAGAGCAATCAGTGACTTTCTTCAATTGCCTTAGTGACATACAATTACTGATTATTGCTTCTTTCAATTAGCTTATTGCCGACTCTCAACTTTCACACTTGTTTATTGAGAACTTCCAATGTCTGTGATAATTATTATAGTTTCGATTTCTAAGAAATGAAAAACCTTCTTCGTTGTTTGCTATTTAACATTGAATGATTGCACACGAGTAGCACGATCATCAGGAAGTCTGACCAACTTTTTGACTTCACCGACGACGTTGATATCGTAGTACTTATCTTTGTGATGATGGCGGAAATGCACTGAAGCACTGGGGGGGATTCCTTCGTTACTGATCTGAACTAGTGGAATTGAAAATGAAAATCGAAATATGTACCACAACGCTTTCGTGACATGACCGAAAGGGTTTCTTACGATTCCAGTAAGACTGATTTCGATGGAATGAACGAATTTGTCCACACATGTCGATTGGAACGAAGTTCTTCGAGACTTAGACACTAAATTCTCTGCAACAACAATACCATGCATCCTATCATACGCTATCCGCCAGTTTACTCTCTCCAAGTTCAGTCGTGACCCACCTAATCTAGTCTAGTCTAATGCCGATCTCAAACGCCTAAAAACAATGAAGCAAGCTTCTCTCAATGATATTTCGTGAGATAAAGGGTGATACGGTCAAAATTTGGTCAAGGGAAAACGCGTGTAAATCGGTGAAATCGTTTATTTAAAAAATCAAATTAAATTTCTTTTTCAAGTTCAATTAGTATAAAATTCAGGAAAAATATTCAGTTAGGCTTCCGCTTTTCCAAATCCGAATTGCCGGGCCTTACGCATGACCCCTGCCATCAGATTTTGTACAGCCACCTTGTCCACCTTCTTCGCCGCAGAAAGCCAGTTTGCCTTGAACTGCTGCTCGTCCTTAGCAGTTTTTTTGGTCTTCTTTAGGTTCCGCTTGACAATAGCCCAGTATTTCTCAATTAGGCGGAGCTCTGGCGTGTTGGGAGGGTTCTTGTCCTTGGGAACCACCTGCACGTTGTTGGCGGCGTACCACTCCATGGCCTTTTTACCGTAATGGCAAGATGCCAAATCCGGCCAAAACAGTACGAGAACAACCGTGTTTCTTCAGGAAAGGCAGCAGACGTTTATTCAAACACTCTTTCACGTAAATTTCTTGGTTGACGGTCCCGGAAGCTATGAAAATGCTGCTTTTCAAGCCACAGGTACAGATGGCTTGCCAAACCAGATATTTCTTTGCGAACTTTGACAGTTTCGTGTGCTTGAAAATATCTGCTACCTTTCCCCTTCCTTTTGCCGTATGAAACTCCTGTCCCGGAAGCTGCTTGTAGTCGGCTTTGACGTAGGTTTCGTCGTCCATTACCACGCAGTCAAACTTCGTCAGCATCGTCGTGTACAGCCTCCGGGATCGCGCTTTGGCCGTCGTATTTTGTTTATCATCGCGATTTGGAGTCACTACCTTCTTGTAAGTCGATAGTCCAGCTCGTTTTTTGGCTCGATGCACGGTTGTAGACGATACACCCAGCTTAGTTGCGGCATCTCGGAGAGATAGGTTAGGGTTTCGCTTGAAACTACCGGCAACTCTCTTTGTCGTCTCAGCGGCTTCCGGTTTTCGATTTCCCCCCGATCCAGACTTCCTGGCTGTCGACAAACGTTCCCCAAACACTTTAATTACATTTGTAACGGTTGATTTGGCAACTTTTAGCGATTTTGCCAACTTTGCGTGCGAGTAGCTCGGATTTTCGCGATGCGCGAGCAAAATTTTGATACGCTGCTCTTCTTGCTTGGACGGCATTTTGACAACTGAAGAGTGAATTCCAAAATCAAAATAGGAGCAACATATCTACATACACACACACCTTCAAAATGAGGGGTGTTCAGGTTTTATAAATGCAAAATTGAAAGAAATACGTCAAGTTGATATTGACCAAATTTTGACCGTATCGCCCTTTACATGTTATTTTTATTTGTCTGCAGATTCTCGGACAGAATCAATCTGTCAGATCAAAGACTTCTTGCCCAATTTCATGTATTAAAGTTGAAGTATCTCCTCTGTTACATATGTCTATTTCATTTTCTGATATATAATCTAAAAGACCTCAGTTATTGATGTCCGTGCTAACCCATATGGTGTGGTGTGTTGTTGGCACCTTCATCATGACAGCGGCGATGTTTTGATATACTCTCTAATTGGAACTATTTTTATTCCTTCATTTGCTACGATTGCAGCTTTTGGCGATGGCTGCCCTTCATTGTATATTCAGCGTGGCCACACAATCTTAATTAAAAAAATCCCGCATTTTTCCCGATTTTTTCCCGCATTTTTGCATTATTTTCCTGACTGGGAAGATGAGATAATATATATTGGATTAATATAAAGGGTGTCCACGATGAAATTGCCACACTATAAAATTGCACTAACTTTT